>JAYESA010000003.1:47948084-48283084 GCA_036927795.1 Iris macrosiphon
AGTAGTTGATCCAAGGGCCACCATAGTTGTTCCTCAGAAATAGGCTCAGGCGTCTCTGAACCGACGATGGATGATATCTATACAGAGATAATTATTTTGATTAAAAAAGTCAATATATGATGAATAAAGAATTACACGATATATGATGCTAAACCATCTAATTGACTTACTTTGTACCGTCGGCCCAAATCTCTGTCCTTGTCTCCTCCGGAGGAGCGCATGGAGGATCTATATGATGTTGGGACAACATCGCCACAACCTCCTCTACATGCTCATCTGTCTCCATGGTTCCATCAGCAGGAGGAACGTTGGATGAGGGAGTATCACGCCTGGAACTACTCGTCCCAGGAGTGATGCCACGTAACGTCGTTATAGTCGGAGATGTGACTGATCGATATACTGGAGTACTGGGCGACGAAAATCTGGAACCAATAGTAGGAAGTACCGAAGGAGCACTCTGTCTACCTCGGGATCTGTCGAACCCTCCGCGTAATCCTGTCATACCTGATAACAACATATGATGAATAAAAAAATAAAAAAATATATAGTACATTCTACAGTTAAAATGTTATGCATATCTCACAGCATTCATAGAATTGTACAATAAATAACTAGTGGTGTCACAAGTCTAAATAGATAGTACATTCTACAGTCAAAATATAATACATATATTCGTCAAAATAGTATATTCTACGGTCAAAATATAGTTACATTCTACAGGCAAAATATTTTATTTTCAATCATCTTCAGAAAATTTATCTTGTTCGCGTTCCTCGTCCTCTTCCTCCTCCTCCTCTTCACTTTCATCTACTTCGTCTTCGTCTTCGTCTTCGTCTTCCTCTTCAGACAATTCTACATCTTCTATATTATTACTCCTGTAATGAGTAACTTCCGTTGAGTCTACATCTACAATATTTGTTACAAGAGGTAGCTCGTCCTCCTGATAAGCTATTTCGTCAATGTCAAAGGTATTTCTAGCTTTAGTCTTGTATACTGCCCACCAATCCGTCATCGTTGTCCCTCGTCTAGGATAAGTTATGAAGTACACGAGCTGAGCCTGACTTGATAGGACAAATGGTTCGTAGCCTTGATATCTACTCTTGTAGTTTATATCCACAAGGCCATGCTTGTCAATTTTCCAACCTTGATCTTGAATCGGATCGAACCATTCACACTTGAATAGTACGATATTAGCAGGTTCTGTGCCATAATTATATGTCAACTCCACAATCTCTCGTAAGATGCCAAAGAAATTATTGCCTGGATCGACGTCTTTGTAGTTTGAAGATTTGATACACAAACAACTATTTTTCATGGAATCAAGATCCAGAAAGCTATCTCTGATAGGAGCATTTGTTGACTTGAACCTTAACCCATTCACATAGAAACTTGGCCATATTTTAACGACAGTAATTGGTCCCTTGGCTATAGTTCTAATAGATTCAGTCTCGGGTGTTATTAGACGATCGACCTAAATACCAAAGTAGCGATAGTAAGTTATTTGTTTTGCAAGTACAGAAACAAAAAATAATTACCAAGCACCTTACATATGCGCTCAACCAAGATGGAAAATGGCATCTCATTTCTTGTTATACTTCTTCGTCTGTTATGTAGGGTCTAACCGACCTCAACTCATCATTATATGTGCTAAAAAAGAATGAAGCAACTGCTGATTAGTAGCATAATAGTAGCTTATACTATTACATTGAGATGATATAAACGTGGACGTATTAATTACTTATCCCTCTAGCTTCTCCACTTCATCCTCGTCGTAATTGAGTAATATATACAACTGAGCAGCCCTTAGCTCATCTTTATTCAAATATCTTTTCTTTATTTTCCCCGAAGGCTTTCCGGACGCATTGAATACTTTGAGTATTGTATCATAAGATTCCTGATATCCGTCGTCGTTTTTTGGAGCTTTCGTTCTATTAGTAGCAACATAAGGTTTGAAATACGTCGAGCAAAAGTTTGTAATCTCCTCGAGAACATAAGCTTCACAAATAGAGCCCTCAACCCGTGCCTTGTTTTTTACCTTTCTCTTTAGGTGATTCAGATGCCGCTCGAAGGGGTACATCCATCGATAACCGACAGGACCACCAACATGTGCCTCATAGGAAAGATAAATTGGCAAATGCTCCATAGAGTCAAAGAATCTAGGAGGAAATACCTTCTCGAGCTTACATAGTGTTACCGCAATGTCCTTCTCGTACTTTTCTAGACGATCGACGAGCAACTTAGTAGAACAAAGATCTCTGAAGAATATGCTGACCTCTGTCAATGGATCCCAAATGACCTGCGGTAAGAATTCCCAAAATACAATCAGAATTAACCTCGCCATGAATATGTGACAATCGTGGCTCTTCATACCCGCCAGTTTGTTCTTCTTGAGGTTGACGCATCTTCTCAAGTTTGACATATACCCGTTTGGAAACTTTAGACCCTGAATCCACCTACAAAGTCTCCCTTTATCCTCTTTCTCCAGTGAGAAAACTGAATTAGGTTGCTTTAACTTTCTATTTCCCTCCTCTATCAAATACAACGCAGGACGTCTACATATTTCTTCTAAGTTTAACCTAGCCTTCGGATTATCTTTTATCTTCCCTTTTACCTTCATTACAGTATTAATTATGTTATCAAACATATTCTTCTCGATATGCATGACATCAAGGTTATGTCTGATCAGATTGGTGCTCCAATATGGCAGATCCCAGAATATACTCCTCTTCGTCCAGTTATGGGTGCGTCCAAATCTGTCACACTTGTACCCCTTAGCAGGCTCTTCGATAGCACTTAGTAAATCTTTTACCTCTTTTCATATCGTGTATTCGGGCTACCTTGGCGGTGGATTGGCCTTCTCCACAATGCCCGCACGAAAAGTATTCCTGTTCCTCCGGTACGGATGATCCTTCGGCAGAAATTATCGATGACAATCGAAGAAGCACGATTTGCCTCCGTATTTCAAATGGAAAGGCTTAGTACGGTCCATGCAATATGGACATGAGAGACGACCATGAGTGCTCCATCCCGATAATATTCCATAGGCCAGAAAGTCATTGATGGTCCACATAAGTGCTGCCCTCATCTGAAAATTTTGCTTTCTAGAAACATCGTAGGTGTTAGCACCTACTTCCCACAGCTGATTCAACTCGTCTATCAAAGACTGTAAATACACATCGATATTTCTCTTCGGATTGTTCGGACCCAGGATAATAACGGTTAGGAACATATACGGAGTCTTCATGCACATCCAAGGCGATAGATTGTACGGAGTGACGATCATAGGCCAACATGAATACTGGGAACCCGAAATTCCGAATGGGGTAAAACTGTCAGAGGAGAGCCCCAATCTGACATTACGCGGATCCGAAGAAAAATCTGGATACTCTCGATCAAAGTGTTTCCATGCTTCTCCATTGGATGGATGATCCAATACTCCTTCGATCTGTTTTTGCCTGTGCCAACTCATGTTTGCTGTAGTCTCCTTAACCATAAAAAACCTCTGCAACTGCGGCATCAAAGGCAAATAGTGCATCGAATCGGTAGGCTTCCTTGTACCGACAAACTTTCCTCTATCAGTGCCCTTGTAGCGATCAACACCACAAAATCTGCACGCATCTTCATCCTTGTCGTCTTTGTAGTACAACATGCACCCATTGTGACATGCATCAATTTTCTCGTATCCCATCTAGAGCAATCTCACCATCCTCTTAGATCGATAGAAGTCTTTAGGCAACTTTGCACCCCCGGGTAAGATCTCTATAATCAAATCGATCAGTCGATTATAGCATTCTTGTGACATGTTAAAATCAGACTTGATGCTCAATAATCTTGTAACCATCTTGTCATGCCCCAGTCCTAAAAATACGTAGGACTATGACACGTAAGCATGCCAGCCGTATGGATATGACAA
This sequence comes from Iris macrosiphon, assembly GCA_036927795.1. Taxonomy (NCBI): domain Eukaryota; kingdom Viridiplantae; phylum Streptophyta; class Magnoliopsida; order Asparagales; family Iridaceae; genus Iris; species Iris macrosiphon. The sequence goes on from JAYESA010000003.1 coordinate 47,951,998, forward strand.
CTCCAATATATAGAAACCAAAACCCATACGTACGCTGTAATATGAATATCAAATCCACAAGTAGTATAAATCTATCACAAGTCAGGGTATAATCTAAATCTCCTACAGAAAATCAAATATAAATAAATAGCCAATATCTATGAAACTATATCTCAATACAAGGTATCTAAAGACGATAGTTGGATGGAAACAAATCCACTACCAACTAGAATATCTATGTACAACACAATAAACATAAAATAAGAATACCAGCTCACAATCATGGGCTCGAAGAGAAGCCATCCTCGAAATTATATGTAACCATCCGAATCTGTGCTCCTGCGAATACTCAAGAACAGCTACACCTGGAAGGGCCAGATTCTCAGAGGGACATAACAAGATACATAAAAGCATGCCAATAAAGTACTGAAATAAATATCCAATGGGTCGCCTAACCGTCTAAGTGAATGCAGTTTAAGAATAACTTTTCAATACGTGGGCTATCTGGCCATAAATGGGATTGGCATGATTCTCTCGGAGAATCAGGGGCCTACAAAGCATGTCGTCGTTTGAACGGCAGAGACGGCTTGTAATATATGGGGTCATCACCACCCGTCGCTCCGGCGGAGCATCCGGGCAAACAAAAGGAAAGTGCAAAGGATCCCAAACGCCTTACTTGTTGTTCTCCCCTCCCCATGCTCTAAGCATGTCATATCTACGACACGATTTGGTTCATAGCATATCTTTAGTACAATAGCCCAACCCTGCAACCAAACAAGGACAAGGACTGGACCACCGTACTACAATAGGCTATGTCTATGAACTACTAATAACTGCTAAGTCTTCTAGCATACAAAGTTTTTAACAACAGTTATCCCTAACGCACGGCCCACACGTATAGGAGGCCAACCCAGTACGCGAGTCCGTGATCTATATGAGACTCACAACTCGTGTAACAACTATGTCACGGACAATAAAACCTAATGATGCTTCATTATAATGGGGCGGTCTCATAAACAAGGTCAAATACATATACATAATAAAAATAATCACGATGACACTGTCGTTGCACCCAAGTTTCCTTGGACGCGCATTTTATATAACAGTTAAAATATATGAACTAATGACAGAAAATAAAGATGCATGCAACATATGGAATATGAATAACAGTACAATGGCAAGGTATACTTGCCTGCTCTGAAAATGAATGAAGTCCCAACTCAAGACGTCGTCGATCTACCCGTCACATAAATTAAACAAGTTATGTTACAAAAGTGGGTGAATAGGTTACTCCATTTTAATCAATTTTAATTTTGAATAAATAACCTAAAATAGTATTTTAATCTTATTATAATCTGATTTTATTGTTAAACTCTAATTTTTGTCCAAAGAAAGTCAACTTTACGGATTTGTGATCCGTGGCACGCAAATTGAGGCAATCTGTTGACCATAAAGTCAACCAAATTAAATCCTAGATTTGTGTGTGGAATCATATAAATTTCAATACTACATGAATGCTGGAATTGACAGTTTCATAAAATTATAAGTCGGTAAAGAGTTTTGGCCACAAGGGCGCACATTTACGTCTACATTGCATAAATTTTATAGTAGATTAAACTTGTATATTAAATTCTGGAAAAATAATTTTATGTAAGTTCATCATGTTAGATTTTTGAAACTTCAAATGGCTCATAATTCTGAGTTTGGGATCTTCCGAAATCTCGAAAATACGAAAACGCGTCTGATTTCAGACAGCTGGCACTTTCAGAATATTCTGGAAAAATAGGTTCTTAAATTATTAAAATAATTTATATATTCAGAAAACTAACCTTGATATGGTTCTAACCAAAAAAACTAGAATACGTTTGGAGTCTGGAGCTAGAAGATATCGTCTTTTTAAGTCGTCATAACTAATAAAAAATGAGGCTGAATTTATGACGAATTTTGACTGTTTTTGGACGAAAAAAGAGAGGAGTTTGGGGAAGAAAAATATGAAATATGTAGGTATTTATAAAGGTGGAGACTACTTAATTGAATACGACTAGGATTGGCTAATTTGGATAGGATTAGAATTAGTTTAAATAATGATAGGATATGCATGAAGTTGCTTTCCTAGTAGGCTCAGGATTTGAATTAATTTAAAAATAGAGTTTGAGTTTATCTCAATAATTTATAATCTTAAATAGAATTATAGATAATACAAATAATTTATATATAATCTTATTAATATCTATTAACACTAAATTAATATCTATCTAATATTAAGACTATATATATGCAAATAAATCCTAAATAATTTCAAAAATCTAAATAAATTTCTTAAAATTCTAATTAAATTACAGAAAAATATATTTAAATATTTTAACCCTAAATTAAATAATTGTTAGTAACAACATGCAAGTATGGTCTCATAGTAAATCATGAAAGTCCTAAAAACTTATGTTTCCTAGGTTTTAATTACCAAAAATTCTAGAAAAATCTCAAAAAATCTAAAATAGCCTAAAAATGATTCTAATTAATATTTATATAAGTAAATATATCAAGAAATTTATTTTCTAATTAACTAAGAGAATACTCTAAAGAAATTTAATATTTAAAATAATCTATAATAAATATAATAATATAAAATACAAAAAAATATTTATTTTGGATGACGGGGTTTAAACACCTCCAACGGTGAATGATCCTCACAACCAGGATATAGTGGAGTCCTTGCATTCTCCAACAACTCCATAAACTTTGCAACATCGGCATTCGGTGCCTCCTCAGCTGTGTCATAATTATTCGGATTGAAACTAGGCCCCGCCGCATCAAAAACCATGTTCACCCACCCGTCGTCGTAAGCAGTGTGGTCGTGGACATCCATATACGGCTCCACATAAGGCTCCGACTCCGATACTAGAGACACAAGTTCTCCGTGCACGGTCCACTGATAGTAATTCGGCGTGAAGCCCTTCGAGTACAAATGATATGTGACTTCCACTTCTGGATGATATTTTAAGTTGCGATATCTCACCCACGGACACTTAATTTTGGTACCGTCCATGTACTGAGGGAACGCCTTGGCGAACTGCAGGAACTGCTGTACACCCTCAATAAATTCATCCCGCATACCGCACATGTCATCAGGATGACGGTTGTACATCCACGAACGATGATGCAGATAGTAATTCATATCCTTTTTTAGATACTTCTGCAAAAATGACAGTATGTGTCCTATAAATCGTTACATACAGTGTGATTCACAGTTTTAAGAGTGCATCATTTGGCAGTGATCAACTGAAGGGAGAGCACCCATTGGACCTAGAGGAAGCTTGAAGAGGTGTACTATAATGTATCATGAAGTACCCCTCAATGTATCATGAAGTACCTCATTGGTGCACTACAAGTGTGGACTGTAAGTTGTAGTGATATACGTTTTCTGTTGGATTGAATGCAGGGATGCATTCAGTTAGGTGTGTAGGTAGGTGTTCCTCAATGCAGGGTATCGAGAAGAGGTTTGCAACACTGTAAGGATAGTGGGGGAGGCCCTGTAGGCTGATCACAATTTATGTGCAACAGTATGCAGAGGTTGTGGAACCTGATTTGGGGTAAACAATATTATTGCTGATAAGCTTGAGTGTCAGGTTCTAGGAGACTTGAGGTATCAGTAGATTGATATCTCGACTGATACCAAAGTATCAGTCATTAATAGATATCAGTAAATAATAGGCAGTCCAATGGAGTTTAGGGATTTGGTGCATCGGTGCAGGCCAGTAGCAACTAAGGGCAGTGGGCAGGCCAGGATTTGAGTGTGAGATGTGGGATTATTGTGCAGGCCAAGAGGGAGTCGCAGTGCACTCTTGTGTACTGCAGTGAAGAGCAGCAGCAACAAGAGGATGCACAGTAGCAGCATGGGGAGCAACTGCAGCAACAAGAAGAGCAACTGCAGCAGCAATGCACAGCAAGCAGCATGTCGTGTTCATGTCCGTGTAAAAGCAAGAGCAGCATTCCCGTGTCCGTGTCTGTGTCCGTGTGTCCATGTCAGTATTAGGGTTAGTGTCCACATGTGTTAGTGTGTCCGCATGCGTGTGTATGTGTTCGAGTTAGGGTTAGTGTGTGTTATGTCGTGTCATGTCGTATCGTATTGTGTTGTGTCGTGCTAGAGAGAGAGACAGACAGAGAAAGGAGACAAAGAGAGGAGCTTACCTAAGAGGGGAGTCGGAGGAAGGATGCCAGAGGGAGAAGGGGAGCCGGAGGAAGGAGGAGCTGAAGGCGGAGGAGGGAGGACGCGGCCGGAGGGGGGTCGCCGGAGGGAGGAAGGGAGCCGGAGGGAGGGAGGGAGGGGGGTTTAAATTTGGGAGAGGGAGAGATCGAAGAAAATTGGGGGAATCAGCCCTAAATAAAACCAATTTAGCGACGTTTTAGCGACGCCATTAATGACGTCGCTAAGTTAGCGACGTCTTTAACGTCACAACTGACGTCGCTAAATGTCTAAAAGAAATACGTCGCTAAACGTCGCTAAATAAAATATATTAGCGACGTTTAGCGACCTTAATTGAACTTATAGCGACTAATCTTTTAAAAACTTAATTACAGTCGCTAAACGTCGCTAAATGTCTCCAATTAGCGACGTTTAGCGGCATTTTTACCTGGAGTCGCTAATATATATATTATAATAGCGATATTTTCCGTTGACGTCGCTAAAAAATGTCGCTAATCCCGCTTATTCTGGTAGTGTCCCCAGTACCAAAATACCGAGGGACTAGCCATGTGGCAATGGCCAGCAACACACTCTAACGTGCAAATCCAATTTAGTGGACCCATCAAAGTGTACTTAAGCTGTAAAACATCAATAAAGGTCTACTAAACATGTCACATTCTAATCTCATCCATGGAATATAAATACGATCAATATCAGCATAAGGAAATATAAACCAACATCAAGTCCCAATAAAGTATCTCGGGGAACAACCCGATAATAAGTCTGATACAGCAGTTCAATAGACAAGAATAAAAGAGTCTAACAACAACAAAGACTGAGTATAGATAAAGCAGATACTCAGGTGAAATCCTTGGCCATCACCTCGTCCTCGGGTATACGTATTGCTCTTGTTTCTGCTTCTGCTCCTGTCTCGTATACCTCGGGATAGATCTCCTCTGCTATACTTGGGGACATAATCCGGATCCAGGTCCTCAGGGGACATAGCAAGGCACAAGAATAACTCAAGCCAAAATAAATGCAGTACAATAATAAATAAATCAATAAGATAAACTATGTAACCAGCTATGTGATATGCAAGTGAGAGCATCACTAGTACTCAGGCTGAGACCACTACAAGCTTTGTGTCGGGGAGCCGGTAGCAGTAATATCACATAATGTGCCTAGCTCTGATATAGAGTCTACGGCCTCATAATAATAAATATATATATAAAATTAGCCTAGAGCCTATGTGTCTCTCCCCACCCAATGTAATCACACGTCTCATGTCAATGACGTTCATGTCCATAACACGCAAGATCATGACCTCTAACTAATGCAGCGAGTCATAAAGATAGCTATGCATATATATAAAGTCTATGTTACGAATCCTGTAGCCTATACAGAATCACCATGAATATCTCAGGAAGATTCTGTCTCATAAATAGTGTCAAGTGTCCCATGGTATGACGTACTTGATAATACAAGCACGAAAATGTATAGGGTCACGATATCAATATCTAGGTGACGTTACAAAACTTCGTGTACGGCGTTGACACCCGAATCTTATTCGGACGTTAAGTAATATCACACGGTCCTAGGTTGAATAGATATAACTCAGAAATAGAACAAGAGAATAATATAAAATAATTTGCTGCAAGTATGGCAAGGTACACTTGCTTGGGGTTTGATACCAATAGTTGCTCCGGTATCCGAGGGATCTTCAAGTACTCCTCCGAATGCTGAAATAAATATTACCATCATGCTCAGAAGATATGAAATAACTGGGATTGCCTGTCCATAAGTCCAATTTGGACACAAGGGCAAAATTGACCATTTTTGGTCAAAGTGGGGTCCACTTGTGTCCTACTTCGCACCGAGAAATATGCCAGAGATATTATTCTCCAAATTAGTCAAAATTAGTGTCTACAAGTCCATAACGACGATACGAACCCAACGGAATGCCAGAACTGGATTCCGATGAGCCGATCACAAAATCGTTCGTCAAGTGGAGCCGTGGGGCCCACGATACGGAATTTTGTCAACGTTCTCAGAATCGAACCAAACTTGGGTCACAGGACCAGCGTATCACTATGAGTCCGATGGTGCAAGTTTTGTTGCGAAACGACGAGCACACACGAAGTTACAATAAGTTTTAGAACAGGGCTGATACGGAGCGTTGTCGATGGGTACGCGTTGATTCCGGTGTGCACGCACATCCAAATCAATTTTCGTAAAATCCTACATATCCGTATTAGCGGTACGCACCTTTCGGTGTAATTTGCACACGACCAAGTCACCTTGTTTAGCGGGGTGCACCCAGTTTCAGGAAAATCAAAAATTTTAAAGACCAAGTTTTTGGTCGATTTTACCCTCGAATAATATACAATCTACAACACCATAAATTAAACTAAAATAGGATTTTAAAACTTGGTTATACGGTCTAAATTATTGTTCAAGTAAAATTTGAAAACATTAACCAGGTTGGTCGTAAAATAGCCGTGAACTGGGGAGTTCGGGACAATTTTTGAATTTCAGAAATAGGGGGTTTATTTTCCTGTTTTTGTGTCGCAGTTTACGACTGACACAGGACACGATATGCCGAACTGATTGCACATGTTTCGGAAGGGTCACGCGGTCTACGCGTAGGATTTGACATAACGAGATACGGATCTACGTACAGGGAGTTACGCGCGCGGGAAGACGGGTACCTTGATGAGGTATGTGAACTGGGAGGTTCGCGGTGAGGCCCGGCCGTGGGGCACGGCAGCGATTGCTGGGTAGGGCTGTGCGGCTGCTCGTCGGTGCTGGGGTCGGAGGCAGCTACTGGTCGTCGACGGCGGGGTCACGGCGGAGGAGGCATCGGGGAAGCTCGTCGTCGTCGTCGTCGAGGAGGCGATGTCCTAAGGATGTTGGTGATGACGACATTAGGGGTGACAACGGCTGCTGTGTCGTCGGAGGAGCTCGTCGGGGTTGGCTGGGTCGTCGGCGGGTCGAGCTCGCGGAGGTGATGACCGATGTTGGTGGTGGTGGCAGCGGAGGATGATGGCGGTGATGGTGGAGCGGAGTGGCCGGGGTTTTATAGGAGGAAGAGAGCCGTGGGTTACGAGGAGAGTGACCGGAGGATCACGGCGGTTACAGGGAGGGTGGTGAACGGCCGCGGAGGGGGGAGTAACGACCGGCGGAGGAATTCAGCAGTTCGTCGGGGAATTAATTTCCTGTCGGTTACTGTAGATATGAGAGGCGGGTCGGGTCGAGTTTTCGTTAACGGGTCCGGATATAACCCAACCCACTATGATTTGGGTTTAAATAGGGTTGGTCCGGTTTAATTAGGGTAGGTTCGGTTCGGTTTAGGTTGGTTTATTTTAAAACGTTGTTTTTAGCCATTTAAAAATAGTTTTTGGGTCCAATAAATTCCAAAAAAATTATACTATGTCTAATTCTTTATTTAACACTCAAAAATATTATTTTTATAATATTTTAATATTTATTAAAATCACAAAATTTATTTAATACCAGAAAACATTTATTTTAATTAGTTAAAAAATTCCAGAAAAATCCTAAAAATTTCAAAAAAATCCGGGTGTTCACAATCTACCCTCCTTAAAAGGATTGCGTCCTTGCAATCAAAGAATTAACTACTAAAGAAAATTTAAACGTGGTCACCTATAAGAAAGGCTTAGGTCATACCTGTATCTTTAAATAGATGAGGATAACGCTGGCGTATGATATCCTCTCGTACCCAGGTAGATTCGCCGGGGGAGTGATGTTTCCAAGCTACTCGGACCAATCTAGTCGTCTGACCTCGTAATTGTTTGGATAAACAAACTTTATATGAAACTTTTGCTTACAAACGAGAAAAGAGAAAAGTACAAATAATCCTATACGAGGATATTAAGTATAATAAAATAATTCTGGGGAAGTTGCAAGTAGGATCGAATTTTTGTTGCGAAAGTTGTCAGCCAAAACCAATTCTCCTCCCCCTTTTACCCTGTGACCAGGGGTCTCTATTTATAGAGATCAATCAAATAACTGGCTGGTTGGCGTAAAAGCGAAATGACTATCTTGTTGGCGTAAAAGGCCAAACTGTGAAGAAGATTGCCTCATTTACGTTGCGATTATGACAACTGCTACCCGCGTTCAAATAATCTTCTGAATCTGCGTATGACACGTATCCCTTTATAAGGTAACGCATATAACTACTTCTCGAAGATCATGGCATGCAAGCCACATAGGTAACTGCCCCTGCGTAAAACTTGATAATTTTATGAATAATAGATAACCAGCATAAAATAGCCAATTATCCTTCACGACTGAGGTCTTGAGCGTATTCTGGGCTAAGTAGCCTTATCAACGTACCTTTGCAAATATAGCCGAGTTGGCATATTTCGAGGAGATAGCATACGGCATACTCCTATAGTTAAAAATAGCCTGGTTGGCGTAAAAGCCAAATGGCTGTCTTGTTGGCGTAAAAGGCCAAATTGTGAAGAAGGTTGCCTAATTTACGCTGCGGTTATGACAACTGCTATCCATATTCAAATAATCTTCTGAATCTGCGTATGACACGTATCCCTTTATAAGGTAACGCGTATAACTGCTTCTCAAAGATCATGGCATGCAAGCCACGTAGGTAACTGCCCCTGCATAAAACTTGATGATTCATGAATAATAGATAACCAGCGTAAAATAGCCAATTATCCTTCACGACTGAGGTCTTGAGCGTATTCTGGGCTAAGTATCCTTATCAATGTACCTTTGCAAATATAGCCGAATTGGCATATTTCGAGGAGATAGCATACGACATACTCCTATAGTTGAAAATAGCCTGGTTGGCGTAAAATGCAAGGATGGTGATGTGAGCATATTAGTCACAGTCTTAGCTTTCCCAGTCATGACAAAATTTTAAAAATAGAACAAAATCTCGTGCATTAAATGCAGAGATATGCCTCAATCTCGTGCATAAAATGTAGAGATATGCCTCGAACTCTGTACAAGAAATAACTTTTGACGTGGCGTCTGATTTTGTCTTGTCTTGAGCGTAAAAACTCATTTCTGTCAATGTAGAATAGGCAGCGTATTCAGAATACTCCATTTTTCTTCCTTTGAATTCGTAAAAATGACTTGTATCAAAAATATGTCACAAAATGACAACCTGGATCTCTGTGCAAAATCATCATCACAGCCGTTCTCTAGATCATCGTGCTGTATTTTTGTCAAATGTCAGATTCACTGATTTGACTGACTAATTCATCCGAGGAATACGAAGAGTTCCTCGTACAACATTACGCTGTATTAAAAACAACGTATTTTAAACTTTACGCAGGGAAGGTATAGCAACCTTTTACGCAGAACAGTCTTGAAGCTCTGCTTTACGCGGACAGCTTTGAAGCCTTATTTTACGCCAAACAACCTTGAAGTTCTGTTTTACGTAGACAGTTCTGAAGCCTTATTTTATGCCAAACAGCCTTGAAGCTCTGCTTTACGCGGACAGCTCTGAAGCCCTATTTTACGCCAAACAGCCTTGAAGCTCTGTTTTACGCAGACAGCTCTGAAGCCTTATTTTACGCCAAACAAACTTGAAGCTCTATTTTACGCAGACAGTTCTGAAGCTCTGTTTTACGCCAAACAACCTTGAAGTTCTGTTTTACGCAGACAGCTCTGAAGCCCTATTTTATGCCAAACAGCCTTGAAGCTCTGCTTTACGCAGGGAGGGATTTCATGTATGTTGGGAGTTTTGACTGAAAAATACACGGACAATTCCCCAGCATATTTTATGCTTCTACAGGACCCCCTTCAAAGTTTTCAAATTCCTCGTAATTTGAAATACTTTGAATGAAGCATGAAATGGTCAAATTTGACTCGTTCTTCAAGGCTAATTTTTTTTTAGCTATATTTAAGAAGTCGTTGGAATTTGTATCTTCTGCCTATATAAGGGTAAGCAAATGAACTTGATTTTCCATACTTTCTTTACCACAAAGATGACTGCTGAGATTCATTGGGCTGAACTGAGAAAGAAGAAGATTATGCTCTTCCAACATGTAAGGAGCCGTAAAAAGAGACATCTTTGAGCAAATATTCTCTGCAACTATGGACCATGGAGGGATATTATAGCTTCCTTTGCTCGAGGTAATGAAGACACATTTTCTAACTCTGTGGAACCATCACTTATTATTAGAATATAAATGATAGGCTAAGATGAAAGTGATATCAGAGGTAATATGAACATGATATACTTTCGGTAACTGGTTTTACTGAATATATCTATTCAGAGGTAATATAAACATGATAGAATATGATCCAACTAAATTTGTATACAAAATACTATCAGAGGTAATATGGACATGATAGGTTTTGAAGTTTCAAATTAGTTAAACATATCTATTCAGAGGTAATATGACCATGATAGAATATGATTCAACTGATCTTTGTACATAGTATCATCAGAATGAACTCTTTATCATACTCCATTAAGCAAGGAAGATCAAGCATAATACTTCTTCAGGAATTTGCCATTGATAGGAGCCATTACAAGACCCCCTTCAAAGTTTTGAACAAGTTTTAAAATACTTTGAAAAAGAAGCATAGAAGAGAGTTTTGACTTGGTCAAGAAGGTGAACATTCTACTAGAGGTAATGTGGACGTAGTAGGACATTGCATTCTCTCAGGACATTCACTGGGGAATTTTGGTAGACTTATTACCCATGGGGTACCTAAGACTTGGTACGGGTAATAAGTTGAGATGACTGACACTATCAGGGGTCTAGAACGACATGATAGAAGACTGTTTGGAGGGATTTTTACTCAGAGGTAATATGTATATGGCAAACTCTTGAGTTGTGACCCTACTATTGTGGTATATATCTGCTCAGAGATAATAAGGGTGTGGTAGAATATAACCTGATTAGAACTCCGCGGGAGAATTTTAGTGGACTTATCATCATGGGCATACTTAAAGCTAAGTATGGATGACAAGTTGAAACAACTGACACCATCAGAGGTATTATGGATATGACGTTTGGAAGTCGATGGGCAAGAATTTCGCTCAGAGTTAAGATGGACCTGGCAAACTCTTAGGTTATGGACTTATTACCCATGGCATACCTTAAGTATGGATAATAAACTTAAATGACTAGCACTATCATGGATTATGCGAACGTGATAGCAGAAAAGTCAAAGAGCAAAACTTTACTCAGAGATGATATGGACATGGAAAAGTTCTAGAAATATCTTACTCAGAGGTCATGTGGACATGGTAAGATATGACTATATGGAGATAGTAGAGAGATATAGTTCAAAGGTAGTATGGACATGAACTGACTTTTTTTCTACTGGGAAAAAAGAAAATAGTTCAAAGGTAACGTGGACTTGAACCATTCGTTTCCATTGCGGGCATCCCATCGGGGTTTTTTTGGTGGACCTATTACTTCTTGTGCACGAGAGTGCAAGTAATAAGTTTGAGATAAAACCCTATCAGAGGTAATATGGTCATGATAGGTTTTTGGACTTAACATCGCTGGCTTACCTAAATTTAAGTATGGGTGATAAGTTGAGATGACGATTGATGATAGTCGTAGGGAGAGGTTTGCTCAGAGGTCACTTGGACATGGCAGACTCTTGGAGGAGGATGAAAGCTCAGAGGTGACGTAAACATGAGCAGATCAATAGCCATACCAAGAGGTTAGGTACGATCCTAAGGACATCCCACCAGAGGATTATTGGTGGACTTATTACTTCTTGCGTACGAGAGTACAAGTAATAAGTTTGAAATAGGCCTTGCCAGATATGGCAAGTTTGGTGGAATTAACACCATTGATGTACTTAAATTTAAGTACAGGTGATAATTTTAGACGACGATCGATATCAGAGGTACTGTGAATGTGATGATCGATAGTCAACCCGAAAGGTTTGTTCAGAGGTGCGAAGGACCTGGCAAACTCTACTGGGAAATTTTTAGTAGACCTATTACCCTTTTGCGCACTTGGGGTACGAGTAATAGATTTTAAATAAATCTTATCAGAGGTAATATAGATGTGATAGGTTTTGTAGACAGTAAGGACATCCCGCTGGAGGATTTTGGTGGACCTATTACCCTTTTGCGCACTTGGGGTGCAAGTAATAGATTCGAAACAAACCATATCAGAGGTAATATGGACGTGATAGGTTTTATGGATCCATTACTCTTTTGTGCAAGTTAGTGTAAGTAATATTTTTAAGACTAGCCATGCCTGAGGTAACATGGACATAGAAGTTTTTTGTGGACTTAACACCATTGGAGTACCTTGGGATGACAACCGATATCAGAGGTAATATGGCCATGATGATGGATAGCCAAAAACTGGGAGGTTTGCTCAGAGATAATATGGACATGGCAAACTCAGCCATGGAGAAATATTAGGACAACAGTTCAGAGGTAATATGGACGTGAACCAATGTCCAAAAATCTCACTGGAGAGTAATTTGTTGAGTGCGGTCTATCCGGACATGAAGACAGACCTGACAGTTGCTCCGCTGGGGAGATTGATGGGACGACAGCTCAGAGGTAATAGGTATATGGCTAGCGTCTATCGAGATTGGTTTTTGAGTGGCCACTGCGGCAGTGTGCGAGTGGACTTGAGGAATGCTCCGCTGGAGAAATTGGTGGGACGATAGCTCAGAGGTAATAGGTACATGGCTTTTACAAGTATTTGTTACGAATGGGAAAATATTGCGCATAGGCACTTATTGGGGATGAAGACCCCAAAGTGTAGAGATATACATCTAGATTGTCCCGCTGGGGATAAGGGGAGTATAAGTCTAGTTTAGATGTAGTACTTTTTCAGGAACTTGTCGTTGATAGGTATCATGAGCAAGTCGCCGTTGGGTTCATTAGCCGGTATACGCCGATGGAAAATACGGTTTCCACAATGAACGGGCCCTCCCCTATAGGTTAGAATTTATAGGCCGTCTTGTGAGTCATAACCATCGGTCTTCTTGAGGGGGAAAATTGCTAATTGGAGTGAGATCATATTTGCAGTGACCGTCTTCTCGTTATTATACAAAGTGATGGCTTTGGCGTCGATCAACTCCTGGATTTTTCTTTTCAGTACATAGCATGCCTTTGTGGGGTGATGTATTTATCTGTGAAAAATACAGTACTTAGGATTATCTGTACTGCCGACTTCATTTGGACGCTTTATCTCTGGTAGAATAAGCTTGCCACTTTTGACTAGACAATCAAATATGCTTGGAATCTCATTGTCGTCAAAAGAATATTCTTATTTAGGTTTGGAAGTTCCAAAATTCGTCTGCGTAGTTACCAGAGTATTTTGTCTGGACGTATTGATTGCCAGGACTTCCTTTCCTTTTGAACTATGAGTATTGTCATTATTGGAGGATGAACGTTTCCCTTTATCAGAGGTAGGGATTATGATTCCATTGTCAAGAGCCTTCTGACTATTATCTTCAGCGGCTACTGCCGATATGATAAATGAGGGCCAATCATGGAACTGATATGGTCCCGTGAATACTGAGATCAGTGGGAGTAGGTTCTTTCTGCAAATGTCCACTAAGGCTGAATTTGGAACTCCAGGAGGCATCTGTAAAGTAGCCTGACGAAAGCGTTCAATAAAAGTACGAACGTTTTCTTTTTTCCTTCTGTTTTACTTCAATGAGTGATGACATAGACATGTCCATTCCTCCCTCGTAGAATCGAGCGAAGAATAGAGTTTTGAAATCTTCAAAAGAAGTAATGCAGTTGTCAGATAGACTACGATACCATTGCTAAGCTACTCCAGACAGACAGCCTTTAAACACTCGAGTGAGAAGGGCATCATTTCCTTGCAACAATACCGTCATCATGCTGAAGTAGTTCATATACTGGCTTGGCGACGTCTTTCCCTCAAACAAAACCATAGCCTGTGGTTTATATTTTGGTGGAAAAGGGATCTCATCCCAGACAGCTGGATATGGCTGGTTAATTCCCAACTTCTTGAGCTAATCTTTATGTTTCAAAGCATCAAATTGGGCTTTCAATTTCTGAACTGCTTGTATTGGATCTTCAGATGGGAGAGGGACAGCAGAAAGGTGAGAGATTGGATGTATTATAACTCTAACAGAAGGTAATACATTCTCTGGGTTAAGAGGTTGAGGAGAAGCTAATTCTTGATTTTGAACAGGCTCTTGGCTTGCATTGGCTGGTGGTATGTCTATCCCCACACGTAGTTGAGTCGGAGGAACAGGTGTTTGAGCTATTGCAGTTGTATGTTGATTCACCATCATTTGGTGCATACTCTCCATCATGGTATGCATTTCTTTAAGTGATGTTTCCAATGCAGTGATGCATTGTTCAGTACTTCCTGATGGCGAAGCTTCTTCATGTTCGTCTCCAACAGCATAAACTCCTATTTCTCTAGATGCCACTGAGGGATTAGTATAGATCTCTGTAGAGATTGAATCTATACTTTCAGCATCTGGTTCAGAAAACTGGCGACTCCCAGTTTCAGAATCTGAAGAATATGAAGCTGATTGTTGTGACCTCGAACGAGTGTTTCGAAAAATACCTTCTTCAAAAGTCTCGATGATTCTTTCAAATCTCCTTTGGTTTGGAGTTTTTGAGGGATGACGTCTTGAACTCGACCTTCTTCTAGGAATATGTGAAGCCATGTTTACTGAAGCAAATGTTGGTTCTTCTTCCTGTAATGACAAAGAATAGTTTAATCGGTCGAACACTGACCGTTTTGCTTTAGAACAACAACAGTTAATTATAACCTTATGACTATTACAACAATGTTCTCTAGGGGGTGTGATAGACATATTAGGAGATCCTCTGTCTTTGCGTTTCTGGATCAAGAAATCACGTAAATCAGGGAGATTACCAGAAGAAGAAGAAGGCTTATTCTGCCTTTTTATATCAGTAGGAATGTGTAGATTAGGAACCATAACCCTTTCTCTGCCATAGGAATACAACAGTCCACCCATATGAGTAGCGTATGATCCATCATCTGTTTGAGGAGTGTATCTTCCCGTGAAATGAGTCTTCTTTACACGGACAGACCTATCCTGGCGTAATTTGGATTTTTGCATAGGTTCGCATAAAACAGGGAAAATCCTCAAACGGCTTTCAGCGTCACGCGTAATCTGTAAAGTGGAAACTTTCTTCTCTTGTGGGCGTAAAAGCTTAGAGGTTGAAGGATTCGTCACTTGTTTTCCTTTGATGTTATAAACGGGTACATCTGCCTTATCATAGACGGGAGATATAATTTTACGCGCAGGGCGTGTTTGAATTTTCTGGATTGGCACTGAGGCCTTGCCAGAAATTTTGTCTACCATGTCACAGACGGAAGACGAAGGTTTACGCGCAGGGCGTGTTTGAGACTTCTGGATTGGCACTGAGGCATTGCCAGAAGTTTTGTCTACCATGTCACAGACGGGAGACAAAGTTTTACGCACAGGGCGTGTTTAAGACTTCTGGATTGGCACTGAGGCATTGCCAGAAGTTTTGTCTACCATATCACAGACGGGAGACAAAGTTTTACGCATAGGGCGTGTTGGCTGTGTTGTCACTACTTTGTTGATCAGTGAATGAAAACTTGTAAGAAGGGTAGAGGACGTGTTAGACATCCACACTTTATGCAGCTTCCTATTGTTATGGACAGAGGAGGAATGAGAACTACCCCCTGCATGAATCATGTCTTCATAGGCAGATTGGTCGAACTGGACGACCAAAGTCTTCTTCGTCGATCCGATGGATACAACATCGTGTTGAGCAATTGCTTTCTCGTCAGAGAAGAAAGTCGTCCCCAACAGAGTCACCATTTTGTTTGGATAAATAAAGTTTATACGGAACTTTTGCTTACAAACGAGAAAAGAGAAAAGTACAGCTAATCCTATACGAGGATATTAAGTACAATAAAATAATTCTGGGGAAGTATTGCTATGGAAGTCTGATCTGCAGTCGATCACTTTGTTCCTTGGACTACACGATGATGAAGAAGTGCTATAGAAGAAGCTTCAAACTTTCTCTAGACTGAAGGCAAAAGCCGGCCAAAGGAAAGTTGCAAGTAGGATCGAATTCTTGTTGCCAAAGTTGTCAGCCAAAACCAATTCTTCTCCCTCTTTTACCCTGTGACCAGGGATCTCTATTTATAGAGATCAATCAAATAACTGTCTGGTTGGCGTAAAAGCCAAATGACTGTCTTGTTGGCGTAAAAGGCCAAACTGTGAAGAAGATTTCCTTCTTTATGCTTCGGTTATAACAACTGCTACCCACGTTCAAATAATCTTCTGAATCTGCGTATGACACATATCCCTTTATAAGGTAATGCGTATAACTGCTTCTCGAAGATTATGGCATGCAAGCCACATAGGTAACTGCCCCTGCGTAAAACTTGATGATTTCATGAATAATAGATAACTAGCATAAAATAGCCAATTATCCTTCACAACTGAGGTCTTGAGCGTATTCTGGGCTAAGTAGCCTTATCAACGTACCTTTGCAAATATAGCCGAGTTGGTATATTTCGAGGAGATAGCATACGGTATACTCCTATAGTTGAAAATAGCCTGATTGGCATAAAAGCCAAATGACTGTCTTGTTGGCGTAAAAGGCCAAACTGTGAAGAAGATTGCCTAATTTACACTGCGGTTATGACAACTGCTACCCACTTTAAATAATCTTCTGAATCTGCGTATGACATGTATCCCTTTATAAGGTAACGCGTATAACTGCCTCTCGAAGATCATGGCATGCAAGCCACGTAGGTAACTGCCCGTGCGTAAAACTCGATGATTCATGAATAATAGATAACCAGCGTAAAATAGTCAATTATCCTTCATGACTGAGGTCTTGAGCGTATTCTGGGCTAAGTAGCCTTATCAACGTACTTTTGCAAATATAGCCGAATTTGCATATTTCGAGGAGATATCATACGGCGTACTCCTATAGTTAAAAATAGCCTGGTTGGCGTAAAATGCAAGGATGGTGATGTGAACGTATTAGTCACAGTCTTAGCTTTCCCAGTCATGACAAATTTATAAAAATAGAACAAAATCTCGTGCATTAAATGCAGAGATATGCCTCAATCTCGTGCATAAAATGCAGAGATATGCCTTGAGCTCTGTACAAGAAACAACTTTTGATGTGGTGTCTGATTTTGTCTTATCTTGAGCGTAACAACTCATTTCTGTCAATGTAGAATAGGCAGCGTATTCAGAAGACTCCATTTTTCTTCCTTTGAATGTGTAAAAATGACTTGTATCAAAAATATATCACAAAATGATAACCTGGGTCTCTGTGCAAAATCATTATCACAGCCGTTCTCTCGATCATCGTGCAGTATTTTTGTCAAATGTCAGATTCACTGATTTGACTGACAAATTCATCTAAGGAATATGAAGAGTTCCTCGTAAAACTTTACGCTACATTAAAAATAACGTATTTTAAACTTTACGTAGGAAGGTATAACAACCTTTTACGCAGAACAGCCTTGAAGCTCTGCTTTACGCGGACAGCTTTGAAGCCCTATTTTATGCCAAATAACCTTGAAGTTCTGTTTTACACAGACAGCTCTGAAGCCCTATTTTATGCCAAACAGCCTTGAAGCTCGGCTTTACGCGGACAGCTCTGAAGCCCTATTTTACGCCAAATAGCCTTGAAGCTCTGTTTTACGCAGACAGCTCTGAAGCCTTATTTTACGCCAAATAGCCTTGAAGCTCTATTTTACGCAGACAGCTCTAAAGCTCTGTTTTACGCCAAATAATCTTAAAGTTCTATTTTACGCAGATAGCTCTGAAGCCCTATTTTACGCCAAAAGCCATGAAGCTCTGCTTTACGCAGGGAGGGACTTCATGTATGTTGGGGGTTTTGACTGAAAATTATGCGGACAATTCTCCAGCATATTTCATGCTTCTACAGTAATATCTTCTCACTGAAGTCAAGTATTCCAACTAGCTGCTCTTCATATCTCAAGCTAGGGCCTACTACAATCTCAGAATAATCGACTACGTGGCTTGGGTTAGTCACGTACCTCCTCAACTGTGAGACATGGAATACATCATGCACTCCCTCTAAAGATGGGGGTAATGTAAGACGATACATCACCTCACCAATACGCTCCAAAATATCAAATGGCCTATTGTACCTTGGGCTCAGCTTGCCTCTGCTCCCAAATCGAATAGTACCTCGAGTAGGTAAAATCCTCAAGAATACATGCTCTCCTTCCTTGAACTCTAAAGGTCGTCTGTGTGTATCAGCCTAATGCTTTTGTCTGTTCTGAGATGCACGAAGATGATTATTAATTTGCTTTACCTTCTCAACTGTCTGCATCACTAACTCTGGACCCAGCATCTGACGTTCGCCAACGTCACTCTAACATATCGGTGATCTGTACTTCATGCCGTACAAAGCCTCGAATGGTGCCATCTGGATGCTTGCCTGGTAGCTGTTATTGTAAGAGAACTCCACTAAGCGCAAATGGTCTTTCCAAGATCCTCCGAAGTCTAACATACACAATCACAACATATCCTCCAGGATTTGAATTGTGCGCTCCGACTGACCATCTGTCTGTGGATGGTAAGCAGTGCTGAACTTAAGTCGGGTGCCAAGACTCTCTTGTAAGCTTCGCCAAAAATGGGATATAAATCTTGAGTCACGATCTGACACAATACTAACCGGTACTCCATGTAATCGTATGATCTGTCGTATGTACATGTCGGCTAGAATTTTTGTGGACTGTCCAACTCTAAACGGCAAAAATGTGTCAATTTAGTGAGTTGATCCACAATAACTTATGCTGCATCTTTTCTACTGGGGCTTCATGGAAATGCTGTAACGAAATCCATAGTGATATGTTCCCACTTCCATTCGGGTATAGGAAGCGGCTGTAACATACCAGCAGTTCTCTGATGCTCGACCTTAACTTGCTGGCAGCCAAACATTTTGCCATAAATCTTGCAATCTCTCTCTTCATTTCATGCCACCAATAATACTGCCTCAAATCTCGGTACAGCTTTGTTCCTCCCGGATGAATAGAGTACATGGAGCTATATGCTTCAGACATTAACTCATGTCTCAACTCCCCATTCGAAATATATAGGCGATTTCCGTACGTTAATGTCCTATCCTCATGGATTCAAAGTCCCGTCTGTATGCCAGCTTTCGTCTTCTCTTTATGTCTTCAAAATCTTGCATCTGTGGGTAATACCGCCTTAATCCTCTCCACAAGTGATGACTTAACTTCAAGATTCGCCAACAAGCCACTTTGTCTAGGCAAAATAATCTCTATCTTGAGCTCCTGTAGATCCTCTAATAGTTGGGGCTGTATCGTCAAGAAATAAGCTGTGGGCTTCCTGCTGAGTGCGTCTGCTACGACATTCGTCTTGCCCGGATGGTACTACAGATCTATATCAAAGTCGACCATCAACTCAAGCCAACGTCTCTGTCTCATATTGAGCTCTTTCTGAGTATATACATACTTCAGACTCTTGTGATTAGTACAGATTTCTACTTTCTCTCCATAAAGATAGTGCCTCCATATCTTTAGTGCAAATATTACTGCAGCTAGCTCAAGATCGTGCGTTGGGTAGTTCTTCTCATGGACCTTCAGCTGTCTTGATGCATAAGCGATAACTTTGCCATGTTGCATAAAAACACATCCTATTCCACTGCCTGACGCATCACTATATATAATAAAGCCTCCCGATCCTGAAGGAAGAGTAAAGACCGATGCTGTTGTCAATCACCTCTTTAACTCTTCAAAGGCCTTCTGACAATCTTTCGTCCATGCAAACTCCTGGTCCTTACGCGTCAACAACGTCATAGGCTCCGCAATCCTTGAGAAATTCTCTACGAACCTCCGGTAATATCCAGCAAGTCCGAGAAAACTTCTCACTTCCGCAACTGAAGTAGGTGTAGGCCAAATTTCTATTGCAGCAACCTTCTCTGGATCAACTGAAAGTCCTTCTCCTGAGATGATATGTCCTAGGAAAGGCACCTTATCCATACAAAACTCACATTTACTGAGCTTAGCATACAGCTTCTCCTGCCTTAGCGTCTCAAGCACGATTCTGAGATGCTCCTCGTGCTCTTCGTGGCTTTTGGAATATATTAAGATGTAATCAATAAACACAACCACGAACTTGTTCAAGTACTGATGAAAAACTTTGTTCATCAAACTCATGAACACAGCTGGCGCATTGGTTAAACCAAACGGCATAACTAAGAACTCATAGTGTCCATACTTGGTCTTGAAGGCTGTCTTCGGTATATCCTCCTTCCTCACTCTAATCTGGTGATAACCGGATCTAAGGTCAATCTTTGAGAAAATCCTGGCACCACTCAACTGATCGAATAAGTCATCAATGCATGGAAAGGGATACCGGTTCTTAATGGTTACATCGTTCAGTGCCTTGTAGTCAATACACAGGCGTACTGTCCCATCATTCTTCGACACAAATAGTATGGGTGCTCCCTATGGTGAAATACTAGGTCGAATAAAACCCTTCTCCAGAAGATCATCAACTTGCTCCTTCAATTCCACCAACTCCTTAGGTGCTAGCCGGTACACTGATGAAGTAATAGGCTCCGCTCCTGGAGTCAAGTCTAATGTGAATTCTATTTCCTGATCAGGTGGTAAACCAGGAAGATCATTGAGGAATACATCCACAAACTTTGATATAACTTTTAGGTAACCTGACTCCCTTCCTACAGATAGTACCCTAAGAGTAGGCTGAACATCTTGCTCTATGGCTCCCCAAAGAAACTCAAACTCTGGATGTCCAGGTGGTCTAAATATAACTCGTCCAAGCCGACAATCTAGGGTCGCATGGTACTGACTCAACCAGTCCATACCAAGTACAATATCATAATCTGGCATGAAAAAGATCAGAAATTGAGGTTGCATCTCTCTTCTACAGACTACTACTGGACAAGATCTACAGATGTCACTAACTGGGATAATTCCACCTCCCGTAAGAATTCTTTTAGTCTTTGGAAGGGGTGCGGTAGCTACTCTATGTATGGCTACGAAGCTAGCAGCTATGAATGAATGCGATGCTCCAGAATCAAATAAAGCTACAGCAGGTAATGAAGCTACTAATATAGTACCTGCTATAACCTCTTCTGTAGTAGCTTCCTCCTCAATAGCTAATGCAAATGCCTGTCCTCGTCCCCGAGCTGGACCTCTCTGCTGTCGAGCCTACTAGAATAGTGCTGCTTGTGGTGCCAAAGGTGGTCTCTGCTGATACCCTCTTGGAGCTGGTAGTCTGACTCCTCCAACTCCCATCTGTGGTGCTCCCAATGGTGGATAAGTTGGCCTCGGTGCTGGTAAACTGGTCGATCTACCATTGGTGCTCCCTCTCGGCGCTCAGAGCAGTCCTTGGCTGGATATTGGTTAGATCTGTAAATCAGGCATAGTCCCAACTTGCGTCTGCACTCCCTCTCGATATGGCCTAACTTGCCACAGTAGAGACAAGTAGGAAGGGATAGGGCTCTTGGTGCTGCTCTCTGAGGTAGATTCCTCTGGGGTCGCTTTGTAGACTCCCTGTATGGTGCTCGGGCTGGTGCTGACGTGAAGGGTCTCTTCAGGCTAGACTCCCTCCTGGTGACGCGCTCCATGCGTCGTGCTGCAGCAAGGACGTCTGTGTATGATGTAGGTACAACAGATACGATCAATCTCTAAAGCTCAAATATGAGTCCGTCAAAGAACTTCTCTGCCTTCTCTTCTTCTATTGGAATTAGAGTAGGGGCGAAGCGACCTAGTCGAATAAACTCCGCATTGTACTCTTCCACCGTCATATTGCCTAGAATAAGGCAGTTAAACTTGTCTTGAAGTTCCGACCGAGCAATAGCTGGAATATACATCTCTTGGAAGAGTCTAGAGAACTCTTTCCAAGTAACTCGGTCCTGTCCGAGCTACCTCTCTTCAGATTGCCACCAATGGTGCGCATTGTCCGTCAACTGCATCCTGACGGCAGTCATCCATCGCTCCCTAGGAAGTTCAGCTGCTTCCAACTGGTGTTGTGTGTTTGTGAGCCATTCGTGAACTTCAGTGGGCTCCTCCTTGCCAGAAAAGGTATAGGGCTTCAGTTGGCGGAAATCAGTGATAGATCCCGTAGATGGTCGCCTAGCTGGTGGGTTCGCCTGCTCTAGTACGGTTACTAGGCTATTCCTCAAATTCTTTGCCTTGTGACGCTGAGCCTCTTATTGAATCTGTTGTTGGGCTTGCATCATTGCATAAAATATTTGAAACATTTACTGCCCGTCCAAAGCTTACCTTGGTAGAAAAATAGGCATTGGTGGAGTAAACTACGGCGGTGGTGGGATGTTATCACGCCGAAACCTTGAGATATGCTGGCCCGCTTGATTGCTTTGAGCTGATTGTCCTTTATTTTCTGGTGTCACTCCATCATCATAGGTGACCACAACATCTTGTGGTGTACCTAAGGGATTCTCGTCACCGGTTTTTGGATCCATTATTCTATATAAAAATAAACTATGAGAATGCATAGAGGAATCAAAACAGGATGCAAGTCAAAAAAATTAATTCGAATCCGATATAGAGATCAGGAACGATTCAAATCAAATGGATGAGATCCTAAAACTTAACCTATCCTTATTGCAGGCATGCTCGGTCCCTTAGTTAAAACTGAACAATTTCATCGTAGACCTGCATTGGCCACCAGAAAAACGATATCACGACCCAGTCCCAAAATACCGAGGGACTAGCCGCTTGACAATGGCCAGCAGCACACTCTAACGGGCAAAGCCAATTTAATGGACCCATCAAAGTGTACTTAAGCTATAAAACATCAATAAAGGTCTACTAAACATGTCACATTCTAATCTTATCCATGGAAGATAAATACGATCAATATCAGCATAAGGAAATATAAACCAATATCAAGTCTCAATAAAGTATCTCGGGGAACAACCCGTTAATAAGTCTGATACAGCAGTTCAATAGACAAGAATAAAAGATTCTAACAACAACAAAGACTGAGTATAGATAAAGCAGATACTCAGGTGAAATCCACGGCCATCACCTCGTCCTTGGGTATCGATATTGCTCCTGCTTCTGTTCCTGTCCCGTATACCTCGGGATAGATCTCCTCTACTATACCTGGGGACATAATCCGGATCTAGTCCCACAGGGGACATAGCAAGGTACAAGAATAACTCAAGCCAAAATAAATGCAGTACAATAATAAATGAATCAATAAGATAAACTATGTAACCAGCTATGTGATATACAAGTGAGAGCATCACTAGTACTCAGGCTGAGACTACTACATGTTCTGTATCGGGGAGCTGGTAGCAGTAATATCACGTAATGTGCCTAGCTCTGATGTAGAGTCTACGGCCTCACAATAATAAATATATATATAAAATTAGCTTGTAGCCTGTGTGTCTCTCCCCACCTAATATAATCACACGTCTCATGTCCACGACGTCTCATGTCCATAATACGTAAGATCATGACCTCTAACTAATGCAGCGAGTCATAAAGATAGCTATGCATATATATAAAGTCTATGTCACGAATCCTGTAGCCTATACAGAATCACCATGAATATCTTAGGAAGATTCTGTCTCATGAACAGTTCAAGTATCCTTTGGTATGACGTACTTGATAATGCAAGCACGAAAATGTATAGGGTCGCGATTTCAATCTCTAGGTGATGTTACAAAACTCTGCGTACGACGTTGACACCCGAATCTTATTCGGACGTTAAGTAATATCACACGGTCCTAGTTTGAATAGATATAACTCAGAAATAGAACAAGAGAATAATACAAAACAATTTGCAGCAAGTATGACAAGGTACACTTGCCTGGGGTTTGAATACCAATAGTTTTTTCGGTATCCGAGGGATCTTCAAGTACTCCTCTGAATGCTGAAATAAATATTACCATCATGCTCAGAAGATATGAAATAACTAGGATTGCATGTCCATAAGTCTAATTTGGACACAGGGGCAAAATTGACCATTTCTGGTCAAAGTGGGGTCCACATGTGGCCTACTTCGCACCGAAAAATGTGCCAGAGACAATATTCTCTAAATTCGTCAAACTTAGTGTCTACAAGTCCAGAACAATGATACGAATCTAACAAAATATCTAGAACTGGATTCTGATGAGCCGATCATAAAATTGTCCGTCAAGTAGAGCCGTTGGGCCCACGATACAGGATTTTGTCAACGTTCTCAGAATCGAACCAAACATGGGTCACAGGACCAGCGTATCGCTACGAGTCCGATTGGGTAAGTTTCGTTGCGAAATAACAAGCACACACGAAGTTACAATGAGTTTCAGAACAGGGCCGATACAGAACGTTGTCGATGGATACGTGTTGATTTTGGTGTGCACGCACATCCAAATCAACTTCCGTAAAATCCTATACGTCCGTATTGGCGGTGCACACCTTTCGGTATAATTCACATACGACCAAGTCGTCTCGTTTAGCGGGGCGCACCTAGTTTCGGGAAAATCAAGATTTTTATCGATTTTACCCTCGAATAACATACAATCTACAACACCATAAATTAAATTAAAATAGGGTTTTAAAACTTGGTTATACGGTCTAAATTATTGTTCAAGTAAAATTTGAAAATATTAACCTAGTTGGTCGTAAAACAGCCGTGAACTGGGAAGTTCGGGACTATTTCTGAATTTCAGAAATAGGGGGTTTATTTTTCTGTTTTTGCGTCGTGGTTTGCGACCGACACAGGACACGATACACTTAACTGATTGCACGTGTTTCGAGAGGGTCACGCGGTCTACGCGTAGGATTTGACAGAACAAGATACGGATCTATGTACAGGGAGTTACGCGTACGGGAAGATGGGTACCTTGATGAGGTTTGTGAACTGGGAGGTTCGAGGCGAGGCACGACGGCGGGGCACGGCGGCGATTGCTGGATAGGGCTATGCGGCTGCTCGTCGGTGCTGGGGTTGGCGGCAACTACTGGTCGACTGCGGCGGGGTCACGGTGGAGGAGGCGCCGAGGAAGCTCGTCGCCGTCGTCTTCGTCGTCGTCGGGGAGGCGGTGTCCTAAGGATGTTGGTGATGGCAGCGTTGGGGTGACAGCGACTGCTGTATCGTCGGAGGAGCTCGTCGGGGTTGGCTGGGTCGTTGGCCGGTCGAGTTCGCGGAGGCGATGACCGGTGTTGGCGGTGGTGGCAGCGGAGGATGATGACGGTGATGGCAGAGAGGAGTAGCCCGGGTTTTATAGGGGGAAGAGAGCCGTCGGTTACGAGGAGGGTGACCGGAGGATCGCGGTGGTTGCAGGGAGGGTGGTGATCGGCCGCGGGGGGGGGGGGTAACGGCCGACGGAGGAATTCAGCGGTTCATCGGGGAATTAATTTCCCGTCGATTACTGTAGATGTGAGAGGCGGGTCGGGTCAGGTTTTGGTTAACGGGTCCGGATCCGACCTGAACCACTAGGATTTGGGTTTAAATTGGGTTGGTCTGGTTTAATTAGGGTAGGTTCGGTTCGGTTCAGGTTAGTTTATTTTAAAAGGTTGTTTTAGCCATTTAAAAATAGTTTTTTGGTCCAATAAATTCTAAAATAATTATACTATGTCTAATTCCTTATTTAACACTTAAAAATATTATTTTTATAATATTTTAATATTTATTAAAATAAAAAAATTTATTTAATACCAGAAAATATTTATTTTAATTAGTTTAAAAATTCCAGAAAAAATCCTGAATATTTATTTTTAATTTTTGAAAAATTCGGGTGTTTGCATACTCGATCTCTATCGTCACATTCCTCAGATAAAAAAATAGTGTACTTATATTTTTTGTCTAGGATTTCTTTGTACTTTTTTGTTTGTTGTTGAACAAAAGTTTTCCAAACTCACTTTAATGACGAACAAGATAGGGAATCTGCTGGGGACATCCTTCTCCTCTGGTGAGAAGGTCGTGACGCAGTCCGAAGTGTTGAAGCTGGGTTCGACCAAGAGGATGCTGGTTGTAAATTTTGACCGATAATAATTTGTGGAAATGCTCTTTGAGGGTAGGGCTTCACCGAGGCTAGCAAAACCTAAGAAGACTTGCAGGACATGGGTTGCAAAGGACG
Organism: Iris macrosiphon; assembly: GCA_036927795.1. Classification (NCBI taxonomy): domain Eukaryota; kingdom Viridiplantae; phylum Streptophyta; class Magnoliopsida; order Asparagales; family Iridaceae; genus Iris; species Iris macrosiphon. The sequence goes on from JAYESA010000003.1 coordinate 47,978,214, forward strand.
TTGTGCCTCACCCAGCTGCGGAGCATGTGCTCCCCGTCTCTCTGCCTGCCTCAAAGAACGCACATCATGCGTCCCCATAAGCTGACCCCACTCATGTAGCAGCCTCTTCTGACAAGGAAAGTGCTCAACACTTGAGCTCTGGTAGAGAAAAATACTATGATGCCAGGAGTTCGAGTGCTAAGAAATATTCCATATGGCAACGTCAAGGGACACATAAGGAGGACTATGTGGCACCAATCGGCAGCCGCAGGCAGATGGTCGCATGCGGCCAGGACAACAATAGAAGTTCCGTCTTCGACCGAATCTCACCCAGCGCTGACTCCATGTGCCATGCTGGGAGAGGTGAAGATGTAAACTTGGACTTCATACTACGCACCGACACGTGATTGGAAAAAGAAATCTAGGGCAATACGAGCTTGCCAAGCTCAAGAAATTTCTCATTCGACCGACCGTCAGCAGGTGCGGCTAACTGTAATGCCTGTCCCTGGCAAAAATTTATACAAAATCGAACCATGCATCCATCTCGCAGTGGCAATTGCACAAGGTCAGTCTAAAGAGTCTTCCATTAGCAACCTGGGGAAAGTTTCTGTACGAACCCCAGTTTAGGAAGTAAAGTCAACTCCTACGCACCCATGTGCTCGGTATACCCGGGCTCATAAGAATGGTGCAAAGGTGAATCACCCCCCGCTTGACTTGCGTAATATGATTAACTATAAACACAAAGTGAGAGAATCAACTACGACATATGAAGTGTCCTCCCTTCACTGTGCCAACATTATCAACAACTGCTGCTGTAACAAAGTAGTAGTACCTACAAACATGCAATCGGCATTCCAGCGGTTGCAACCAAAGGCACCCATCCGGTTGTAACCCGGAGAATAGGTAAAATTACCAGAGGAAGAAGAGCTGCCCTTTGCTTCATGTTATTCTGCTCAGAATGCCCCCTCCATGAGGAGAGCTCGGAAGTCCTGTACCTCCAGTTCATCGCTCTCAGCCAGTGGGTCAAGATGATGGGTCCAAGGAGGACAGGTACCAGAACCCGCGAAAGGTGTTTTCCTGGACACACACAAAAAGAAGAGTTGTCAGCTACTGGGGTAGTTCTTCCTCAGGATCCCAGGTGGCTTCGCAAGATGGGGGTTGTAATCCCTTGGACTTCTATGACAATTTGGCATTCCGAGAACATGGTAATTTCCAAGGAACAGATGCTGAGATCCCTGGGGGTAGCCACCATCGTCAAGAGGATGCTACTTCCTATGTTAGGGGTAGTATTCCCTCCGAGTCCGAAGAGGATATGGCGGTATCAACTTTCCCAGATGACTATTCACGGTAAGAGTTTGATGTAAAAAATGCGACGTCCACCATCCCATCTATTTCTCCCCATGCGAGAACAACATACATGGCAGGGGAGGATCACGAGGGCTCCAACAATCAACAGTGCCTCGAAACCCTCGAGACCATGATACAAACCATGAGCGCGACAATACAGGCCTTTACTCAGACAATGCTGAAGATCAAGGCAAATATAGCCTCATAACTAGCATGGGCCTCTAGTCAAGCAAGCCTGGACCCAGGGACCAACAGAGATTCAAATGCAACCTCTCCACCCTCTGGCGACAATCATCCCTGCCCGGATCATCTGCTCCTTCCACAGTCGATAAAGCCCGAGAAGCAATACAAGAGGTACGAGAACTCCGGGCCCGCCTAGACTCAATTGGCAATCGGGAGTCACTGAACGAGCTCGGGATCCTACTATCGTATCCCCTTGAGTGGAGAGATGTACTGTACCCGCCCAAGTACAAGCCCTTTAACTTGACTCCGTTTGATGGAAAGATATCTCTCCGTCAATTTATGAGTTACTTTGAGACGGCAATGGGGCATCTGCCTCACAATGATGCCCTCTTAACCAAGATCTTTGTCAAAATATTGTCTGGAATATCTTTCAATTGGTTCTATAGCCTTCTGGACAACTGTATTTTATCGTTTGACGATCTCAAAGGTTTTTTTCTTGCTCGTTTCTACGACGGAGGAAACAATATGATGATGTCCTCTTTATTAAAAATTACATAAAGAGAGACATAGTCTAGATGGGAATATATTGAGCTGTACAGGTAAGTGACGCTAAAGTTACCCCCCGGTAACCCTAAGTCCACGCTGATGGACACCTGCGGAGAAATTTCCTTCCCATAGTCAGACTCTGGATGGACGACTCTCAGTTTAAAGACAGGACGACGTTCATCATAAATGCTGTCGGTGTTGAGAAAAAATTAAAGGACGCCCGCCTCTTGGGAATACAGATCCCCGTTGCTGATGATAGGGGAAAATGCCCTTACAACAACAACGGCGACAATAACGCCCTGGATGGCAAGGGAAAGCACGCTCTTGTCGCTAATATAACCAAGAAGCCCGAGCAAAAGCCTGCAGAGGTCCCAAAATTGAAGGAAACCTATTCTTTCGAAGATGATGATGTCATGGCAATCTTTGATGTGCTAATGAAGAAAAACAAGCTTCGGCTCCCCGACGTCAAGCGCCCTGTTGAGGGAATCAATATGAATAATCTGAAGTACTGCCACTACCATCGATACGTCCACCATGTAATACGAGATTGCTACACAATAAAGTGGTACATCCAGCATCTGCTCGACACCAAGGCCATCACCTTGGATTTTAATGACAAAACAGTTGCCGCTAACATAGTATCTCCTAAGTTCGGTAACTTTTCGGTAACGGAAGCCCAAGACGGAGTGATCCCGATCCCCAGGAAAACAATGGAGGTTAATCTTCTGCCAGCTCGTGACCAAATAGTTGGGCTGATACCTCTCACCACATCATAGGGGGAGGTCATGTGGGTTCATCCAGATCTTGCTCCAGACTTGATGCAGAAGAAAATATCTTCTGCCACCAAGTCCAAGGGCAAGAAGTCCAAGTCCTGCTACACAATTTCTCTCCCTTTCAAAGAAACTTTAGCAGAACGACAAGGTTAGGACTGGCATACCAACGAGAGTACGACATCCATGACGATGGTGCACTCCCAATCACTGCACCTAAAATATCCGATCCTGGTCCATCCCAGCCTTCGGCAGTGGACAAGTCCAAGCAGAAAGAAACTCTCTTCGATAAACTATTGCGCAAAGATATAGGTCAGGGGCTGGAGAAGCCCTACAACTTAGACATCTTGGTACAACTGACCAATACCCTAGCAAAGTTTTTACTATTCGAGCTTCTCCGACTCTCCGACTCTCCAAAGATACTCGTAGCTTAGTAGTTAGTTTCTTTTTGTAATAGATTTATCTCCAGCTCAGCTATTAGTATTTTTTTTAACTTATTGGATATTATTTTGTCTCATAAGTTGTATTTGTGACTTTTCTATTCTTTTATCATATTCGTGCGTTGTTCCATCTTATAGATCTGTGATTGAGTATTTATATTACATTGATGGTATATTTATATCTTGATTGTTAGATAGATAGATTACCCAAACAACGTTCTATCGCCGATGCTGCGGCATAGGCTGGGCGTTGTTCACTACTTGCATCCCTACACCGGGTGCAGATCGTGACATATTTTTAGTGGTGGCCCATGCAGGTCTTCGAGGTCACAATTAGTGCAATTCGTAGTGGTTCTCTGAATTGAGTGCTATTATGAGACTGTTTCAGGATATAAGATATAGGCTATAGGCCGAGAATACTCAATTACATCTAGAAAAAACTCTATTATTTTATCTCAACTGTTCTTCCTTGATATTGATATTTTGATCTTTAACTGTCCTTCTTTGAATACATTATATCATGTACCATATTGATTCTTTCCTTTCGCTTTGCCTCAGGATGCCGCCTAAGACTATATCACAGCAGGGGGTAGCAGCTTCTGAGAGATCTTTGCCTTAGAAGAGTTTGTGTTCAATGTGATTCGAATAAACGATAGAAATTGGGGATTTGTCTATAGAATTACTTGAAATCGAATGGATCATGCAAGCAAAATTTTAAGTTAACATCAAGAACTTATCGAATTCGTGTTGGTGTTGAACGTATGAAATAAATCATGGAAAACTCAGACGACACATTAAATAAGAATAAAAATTATGTGCTTGGAAGATGTTCTCGATGGTAGAGCAATACAAAGGATTAAATCGAATTGGGATTGACTTGGATCTTGATCGACTCTGCTCGTGGTATCATGGTGATTTCATAAGGTAAAAGATACTTGATGATAAATTATGTCATAGCAATAATTGATTGAAAAAAGAAAGAAAGTAATGATAAATAGATTAGATATAAGTCGATATGTGTCAGGATGGAAATAAGTTAAAAATTATTCTTGAAGATTGAACAAACGTGGATTTTGAATTGGTTAGGATGCAAACAATATCATCAAAATATATGTCGTATTTGGAAGAGTATGATTTTTATATGCACGAGGTATGAATAAGGGATTGGCTAGGTCTTGTTCGATGAATAAATTTTCCGAAGATAAAACGTGTAGGTGTCAAGTGATAAACTTGAAATATAGTGCAAGATTCCTAGCATGATTGAGCGATGGCTCAGGATAGAGGATTGCGTATTAAATATGATTTGGATCTATATTGAGAAATCTTACATGCAAAGAATTGATGAATATTAAAGTTGGAGTTCTATGGATTTTTGGGATGTTGGTTAAGCGTAACACTGGATTTAGTCAGGCGATACCAAGTGATTATTGTAATGTGTTTATGACTGGGAAGTTAAGTGATAGAATGTTAGGTGGTTCAACCTAGTTCTATTTTATTCCTTATGTGAGCAACTCATAGCAGAACCCTGTGTTTAGTAGTGCAGCTCTACGCTAGACGCAGGAGAGATTGAGGCAAGAATTTGATAGACTACAAGGATATAGTCAGACTTGGAATGGATAAAGGGACAATGAGTGTACTCGTAGATTTGAAGATAAATGTGATATGTTCAAGTTTGGCATAGAAGTGTTATTCTTGGATGAGTTCTATCTCAGTAAGTTTCAAGGACGAAACTACTTTTGATTGGTGTATTATGTAACAACCCACTTCGCTCAATTCTGCAAGATGACTCAAATGACATAATATCACTTGGACTTGGAGTTTCAACAGTTCACTCGGAGTCTCGCTTGGCCGAGGCAAACCCTCGTTCAGGTGGGTGTCTACGATGAACCTGTCTTTGCTTGTCCAGTACACCTAAGAAATTGGATTTACATGCTAGATCGCTAGGCGATAACCCCTTGCATGCTAATAAGAATATAATTCACCTAGCTAAGAAAATAATCCTATCTTGTATTGCTTGTGTTAGAACATGAAAATAAAACTTGGTATAATATTGGTTTCTCGCACTATCCTTTAGACCCGGGCTAGCGTAATCGTTTACGTTTTCAAGTTTGGCTATGCTGCATGTTTCCTTAAGTTATATTCATATTTTTCTAATATTTGTCTGCTTTACATATTCATTATGCATATCTCGTAAGATTTATGCCACGACCCTGTAACACTATCCTGTCTTGCATTCATCTAGTTAGCTGAAAGACTATTGAATAATCATTATGTGCAAGTATGAACCTAAAAGTATTCGGGACCGTTAGATCTCCAAGGCAGTTTTTAAACTACAGGATTGCATCATATCAAGTAAAGCAAGAATCACAGCTCGTGGAGTATTACTCATTCAGGACAAGAATTAGGCAGCTCTGGAAGCTAACAAGTACGAACAAGAATCAAGATTGAACATGTCATATTATGAATCTGGAAGAGCCAAGACTTGCATAGTCACGGATAACTTGATGCACAAGGGAGATTTTTGAATCTTATTCCGCGAACGGTCTCCGGGACACCAGGGCCGATCCGATACGTATGAAACTTCGTGATAGTCTCGTGTGCTAGACGGAATGGTATGTAGCACCTCATGTACTTTTTGTTGCACACAATCCTTGTCAATGACTATAACTCATCCTTTATGGCTATGCCAGTGACTCATGTTCATATAGATTAAGTCATCCTCGCTTAGCGGTAATCTGCGTGCGAGTCATTGCATCGCATCTAGTAATCTGGAACACCTGAACGAATATGAGTATTAGACATCTGTACACATTTGGAACATATTTGAGCACTTTAACAATCTTCTATAACACATCTAATAATTCATGTAACTCGTGCACCTGAATCAGAAACCCGTTCATGACACTTGTGTTTGCTTATGTAATTTTTCTTGGATTTCTTTATATATATTCGTTCTCGGTTTAACTTGGTTTATCTTGGATATGGAAGGATGAATAGTAAGTTGATAAGTATCGTCGCGTTACTCTAATATTGCACGGCACACTACCACACGAGTTATGCTTTATATCTTTGCCATAAAACTAATTCTAAGGAAAGACTAGAAAGACAACAATGATAGAGTGCACATAACTAATTGAACGTGTATGGATTTGTTGAACGGGTGAGAAGCCTCCCCACCAATGTATTTAATATACGAATAACCTACCATATTGTGGGTAGGGTGCTGGAGAACCTCGTTCGGTACAGAGTGTCCCCTCATGTGCGATAAGGCATGGAGTTTGCTCTGGAGCCTTGGAGCGTTGTGCCTAGAGTTGAAGCACATATATTGGACATAATATTGGAACATCACCTGTGTATCATTCCTTATTGTAAGACACTTGACACGCCTTTATTATTTTGAGAGAGAGAGCATGAACGACTTATAATCTCGGCCTAGCACCGCTTGTAATACTTATTCAAAATCAATAAAGAGGTAGTTTTTGTATCATACTTGTGTTCGTTCTATGCTTCTGCTGTATCGACCTTGCGAACTTGTTATCTCACCGTTCGTTTTATGCCTGGCCTTGCACGAGCACAACTTACGTTTGCATGACATCACGCCCATAAGAGGACGAACGGCCCTGCAGGGCCGGGACATGACATATTGGTATCAGAGCATCACCTTTACGTCCTTGGTCTCGTATCAATTTTCTCTGCTTGAAACTTTATTCATGGGTAATATGTCAGACGCTCTCTCTTAATATTCCTCGGGATATCCTATACAATAAGTTTGGCTAGTTGAATGGATCTCATGTGGGTATTTTGCTTGATCAAGACAGTTATACAGAAGACCTTATTGGCTGAGCAATGGGTGTTACATACTTGACTTGTTTGGTGCTAGCATATTTGTGTGCGAGATTAGAATATCGTTCAGATAAGATAAGTTGGATTCAAATCACTAACTTGAGAGATATCTATGATTGAAGCTAATTTTGGAAAAGATGATACTAATGATACAAAATTGAGGATCGTGCTTGGGTTTTAAGGAACTCATCGGTTTGATGTTTAGCAATGCGAACATGGTTTCAAAGATTTTCGTATGGCTTGAACCTGTGTGGTGTATAGGAAAACTTTGAGGAATATTCTTTGGATCATTGGATTTCGGGATAGCAACGAGCCGGTTAGCAATGCAAAGTGTGTAAGAGTTCAATACAAAGCCTTAGAAATTATGTAGCATAGTAAGATTGATATCATGTATACCGTGTAAGAATTACTCGAACGATTATGTAAAAATTGTGCAAAAGTTGGGATGATGTCGGATAAGGATTGAAACGAATGACTTGGTCAAGGAAGAATAAGAAACCAAAAGAGAGAATTGAATTAAACAGATGGACTTCGTGTTGGGGATTGAAAGTTTTATAGAAATTGTGGTGCCTTCACCATAGTATTACCGACTTCGTTACCGCAAAAGCTGGTTGAAATACATGTATCTTGGGTGCACCTTAAATATGTGTACGATCCAGACTCAACGATATGCTAAACTCGAACCAACTTTATTATCGCTAAGCTTGGCTGAAATGAATATACTTGGAGGATGCCTCGAATGTGTGTACGATCCAGACTTAGCGGTATACGGAACTCGAATGCAGCTACAGGTAAATATAATTGGATGTGAATGAAACTAGTACGATTGGAAGATAGCTTAATCTAGTGATAGCGGGAGAAAGAGTTAGCGTGCAAGAGAATTTAGAATGGATGATATATAACGATTCGGAAGAACTGATAAATCAAAATTGATATTAGAGATGGGAATCAAGTTGGTTTGATGATATGCAATTGACTATAAGAAATTGATCTTGTGTATAATTTAGACGGTAATAATCGGTTGAACGATGTGATATAGTACAAAGGAATTTTTGATGGTTATATGGACAAACTCGATGAAATAGAATGCAACAAAGATTGGTAGACATGGGCTCGAGGATTCTCTAGTTGATGAATGATAGGCTTGTGATCAACGTGGACTTGAGAAAATGAATGCTTGAAGACAGACCTTAGATCGATGCAACGGGATTGATGTTTAGGAAGAGATTGGATATAAATTACAACTCAGATGAAATGAACACATAATAAGGGATAGCTCGTTGAGTTTGAGGACTGCTCTAGTATATGGTTGGAGAATGAATCAAAGTCGAGAATAAGTTAGCTTGAAATTGATGTAAATAGTACTTGATGGTTTCATGAATGAATACGTGAATCATATCGAACGGTTTAGAGTATATGATATAAGAATTATGGTTTAGAGATTTGAATCATGACTTGGTGAACTTGACTTGGATAGATGGATAAGTAGACTTTAGCGAATTATATACTTCTGAGGAGATAAAATATGCGAATTGATAGGTTTGACATGCGATATTACATGATGCATCAATGATTGTAATGTAATTAATTTTACCTTAGGAGAACTTTGCTGAATGGACTCGTATCCCTGACTTGAGATATTTGTTTGGGTAGGATGATCTATGTTTGATGTTAGAAATCTGAGTGATGCAAGCTTTGGGTAGAATATTTCGTACGAAGTAACAATGGTTTGACCTTAGTTTTGCATGAACGTGGTACTCTAGTTTTGCACATTATGGATGATGATTATGATTGTAACTATGACCTGAGGAGCTGATTTAGTGGTTAGGCAGACAACCCTTTGACGAGATTTCAGTTGGTGTGATCAACCTTAGAATTGCTTGGGTAAGACTTCAGAGCTGGTGCAACAATAGTTAGAATTATGACGTGATTTTGAGATATGTGCCTTAGAAGAGTTGGTGTTCAACGTGATTGGAACAAAGATAGAAATTGAGGATTTGTTGGTAGAATTGCTTGAAATCGAATGGATCATGCAAGAAAAATTATAAGTTAATATCAAGAACTTATTAGATTTGTGTTGTTGTTGAATATATGAATCGTGGAAAAACTCAGATAACGTATTAAATAAGAATGAAAATCGTGTGCTTCGAAGATGTTCTCGATGGTAGTGCAAAACACAGGATTAAATCGAATTAGGATTGACTTGGATCTTGATCGACTATGTCATGCCCTAATACTGGAATACGAAGACGAACATGGCCATCTACTCCGTACAAGGTGCTATACGTCGTACGACAATCACGGTTGTATAAGACAAAGATGTGTATGCTACAATCAAGTCTCCTAGGATCAAGAACTTCTATGTCTCAATCATTCAAACAAAAAACAGTAAGCATAGAGAATATATGATAAAGCAATAAGGCGTCCCAAATACTTTCTCAAAATATTCTAGAGACCAGCTGTGTAAAAATAAGAAGCTGAAAGAGTAACAAAAGTACATGATAGTGATCAACTGTAGTTGAATTTAATACAATCATGTAAGAAAACTAATATCCAAATGAGCTGGCTGACAGGTGCTGGTGGCTAAACGCCCAAAAGAAGTAAATGTTCAATGATGAGCAGGGAAAAAAAATCTACTCGCTATCCTCTGCGACCATATTCCTGGTATATGCCATAAGTTGGAGGAAAGTACGCTGGATCCTCGGTTGCTGGCTTGAAACCTTGCCATGCAAAACCAATGGGGTTAGACCCCAAATTGTAAGTACCACAAAGGAAGCATAAAATAGAGAAACAAAAACCCAAGAAGAAATATATAATAGTATATAGGTTCGGTGTCGTAACTTAGGTCCATGACATATCCTAGCATAAAGGCCCAACCCTACCCAAGAAAGGATATGTGATTCAACCAAAACTCACACTTACTAAGATTTGCGTATAACTGGTGCTACCTCAAAGTTTGAAGCACTATCCTGAGATATTCTTCATATTCCTCATCATTACGAGAATATACCAGGATGTCATCGATGAATACCACCACAAATTGGTCTAAATAAGGCATAAAAATACGGTTCATCAAATCCATGAATACTGCTGGAGCATTAGTTAGTCTGAATGACATAACTAAGAATTTGTAATGCCCATATCATGACTTAAATGCTGTCTTCGGTATATCCTGCTCCCGGACTCGTTACTGATGATATCCTGATCGTAAATCTATCTTGGAGAAGACTCTTGCTACACTTAATTGGTCAAACAAATCATCAATCCATGGTAATGGGTACTTGTTCTTCACGGTCACTGTATTAAGCCACAGGCAATCCATACACAACCGTGTCGACCCATCCTTCTTCTTTACCAATATCGTTGGTGTTCCCCACGGTGATGCACTGGTCTGAATAAACTTCTTCGCTTTTAGTTCTTCCACGTGTCAATATAACTGATCAAGCTTTGATGGTGAGATAGGGTACACCTTCTGGGATACTGGTTCTGCTCCTGGCATTAAATCTATACATAACTCTACTGCTCTAACTAGGGGTAATCCAGGAAGATCATTGGGAAAGACGTCCATGAACTCTTCAACTATCTTGGACAGCAGTTCATCTTTTTTTGCTACTATTACGACTCCTCTCTTATGCTGGTCTCTGGCTATTCTACTAAGGACAAACTCTTCAAGACCGATAATTCTATATAACACTCTACCCTCGAGAGAAAACACAAGAGAGAGAATAAAATAAAGTAATAAAGAGAGAGAATGAGTGATTGGCTTATATATGGTAGGGTTGAGGGTTGTACCAAGGGTTCTCATGACTTGAACCAACCCACAAAATAAACCATGAACCAGGTTAAACCAAAGAATTGGTCTAGTCTCCATGCACATACAACCATGCTAAAATAAAAATATGTTACTACCACATTTCTAGAGTAGGGGCACTATTGTCATTTGTAATATCTCTATATATGTTGTGTTTATAGTTAAATGATATGTATAATATATTATATTATTATTATTAATGATATGGGTTAGTGGACTAGACTTGATGAGACCATTAGACTCAACCTTAGGCTAGACATTTTGAACCCACTAGTTAATCCCTATCCATTTTAATTAGAAAATTGTTAAACCCCTCACTTGGGATAAAAACCCCACTTAATTAAATAACTCTTCATGACAACCATATGGGGGCATTATGGACTTTGTGCATTAGCTAGCCCTAGGTTTAGTGGCCAACCTTATATAGGAGTGAGGGAGCCTCCCTCTAGTTCATCATAGCTCATGAAGAAAATCCTAGAAATAGTTCTTCCTAAAACACTTTCCTTCCTCCACCAAATTTTAGAAATTAAACCTTCAATCCCTCTCATTTCCCCCATCTAAGAAGCCTAGAAGCTTAGGTCACAAGGAGCCTTCGAGAAGAAGAAGTTTGCATTAGGAACCCAACTTCCAATAGGTAAAAATCTGAAATCTTTCCTTTAAATTTTGTTTTCATGGTTTTGTTGGCCATTAGGAGCCTACCCATGGTTTAAGAATACCCACAAGGGGAGAGAGAGAGAGAGAGAGAGAGAGAGAGAGAGAGAGAGAGAGAGAGTCTATATTGACTTCCATAGTATTTTATTCATGGTGATGTATGTATATTTGGGGTTTTTGGTGTTTATTCCCTATTTTTTTCATAACAACTAATCATATTTTATATATATATATATATATATATATATATATATATATATATATATATATATATATACGTATTAGTTATTATATGTTGTTAGTGTGTATAGGGTAGTATCAGTGGTTAGAAGGAGATCTCAGATTTAGAGCAGTAGGCTGTGTGTGTTATATTGGGTATTCATTCAACAGAGGTAATATTTGCTGCGTGTTGTGTATATGTATTAGATATTTGATTTTGTGTAACGTATTGATGTGTGTGTGGTCTGATACTCTTGGTGTCAGATTGAGGTATGTGTCTAGTAATGTGCTAAGAAGGTGGGAGAATGTCGGAGATGGGGGAAGGCTCATTCATAGACCTTGCCAACAATAGCAGCAAGCACTGCAAGAGTTCCTTGCTGTACTTGGATTGTAGGTCTGATGATAGATCAGATCAGTAGGCATCGTTCCAGTTTTAGGACAATGAGTGTGGATAGTTCTTCATGGGTTAAGACTCAAGTTCTAGCAGGTAGGATTGTTGTTATTGCAAGAAAGGTAATAGGTTAGCAGCAGATCAGTAAAGATGAAGGGCCTTCACTGATTGTATAAGGATATGTGTGTGTTCTTTGTGTGTTCTTGATGAGAGAAGGGAGTGTTGATGCAAGGCAGAGCAGTGAGGTAGGGCTTGAAGGGGTTCTTGTATGGGTATTAGTTGGTTTAATATGAGTTTAAGGGTGTTGAATCAGTAGGGTTGATGTATAGGTTTGAGAATCGTAAGATTGGGTATATACAGGTAAGTGGGAAGAATTCATCTGTGTGCACTTAGATGTGCAGCATAGGGGGGTAGGTGACTGTGTGAGTGTTTTGGGTTGAGTATCAGTTGGTGTTAATAATAAGATAGATATGTATGTTGTGTATGATATGTGTAGGTGCTTAATTGTGCTGCAGTATAGATAGATTAGAATTTGTATCAGTATGAGTTGTGCACATTGCTATGTGTGTTCAAGTGTCCAGGTCTTAGTTATGGTGGCATGGCAGTATAGGGGGCGTGTCAAGTATACAGATCGGGTAGTGATGATCAGGTAATGAGTTGAGAACTACATTAGTTCAGTTGGGGCCTTGATGCTCATATACTAGGAGTTCTGTTCTACAGAGATGATGCCTAAGTAAATACTATAAGTTAGAGTTGGGGAGTAGTCTAGAAGTAGCAGACCTGATACTAAGTTGAGGTATATGTGCAGATGCACTTGTACTCAGTTACTAGTAGGAGTACTATGCTCAGTGATGCTCAGTTTGTGTATGTATAGTAGTGGGTATCAACATTAGTAGAAGAAGACTCGAGCAGCTGCACATATGTGCATCGGGTAGTATGAGGTATGGGTAAGGTGTAGTAGTCAAGCCTTAGTGTCAGCTATAATTTTAGATGAGGGTATACATTATATTTAGATGATGGTTGAGTGCAGGTCTTGATTAGGCAAATAATTGCTATTGTCATTGTTGTAGTTGTTGTTAATGATGATGATTGCTGCTACCAGTAATGGGGTCTAGATCTAGGCTTTGAGGTTGAGCATTATACAACCTCTATGTTCAGAAGGTTGGGGGGGGGGGTCACCGATACCAGAGTATAATATTAGTGAAACAAGTGGACGAGACTATATATTAGTTAACTTAAGTTGACAATTAGTAGTTGTATTAGTGTGTTAGGATTGAGTTGTATGTGAACTCAAGTATCAGTTAAGATATTAGTGGCATGTGAGTCATGTGTTGCATGTGTGTGTGGGGGGGGGGGGGGGGAGCAGTCAAGGTGAAGGTGGTGCACAAGGTTGGCTATTGACACAGTTAAGGTATACAAGGTAATAGGATATGGTTTGGGGGTAGCAGACATGGAAGAGTGAGTTGTAGTATTTGTGTATACTAGTGTACAAGTTTTAGAGTTTAGAGTTGAGGTTGATCTTAGGATATTAAGAATGGGTATCCTTTTTTTTTATGTGTATTGATATTGAATGTTAGCTATGGTCAAGATATTAGGGAGAGTCTTGGGTATATGTGAGTATAGGTATTGTTAGTATACAGCTAGGTTGAAGTATCAACTTGACATGAAGTTCAGGAGTATAGGTGTACATATACTAGTATCTATAACCTAGTATACCCTATAACTAGTTCGTATATACCTAGTATCACTCTAGAAACACCACAACAAGTTCATTAATCATGTTTTCCACCTTACATCCCTCATTGACACTTACATTTCATCTTTAGGTCTTTGTGACACTATTTTGGATATCGTTCTCTTTTCTTGCTCAGGACCACAGGTGAGTACATTTTCTGACAGTTTTTATTATTTTGATTATTATTATGATTCTAGTTTTAGTATATACTTGATTTCGACACAGCGGATACACGGGCTAGTACAATAGATACCTGTCATGAGGAGTCATGATTGAAATCCATCGTACTAGCTGGGGACAGGGAAATATTAGCAAGATTATGTGATCATACCCTATTTTACATGCATTATAGCTCACCCCATACATCACGTAGGGTATAACTTGACCATTTATATGCCTCATAGCCTGTTATATATGATTAGCCTGACTATTTTTCGCATCATAGCTAACCAGATGGTTAGCCTGACCTCACATGAATCATAGCCAATCATGTATAACAAGCCAGATATAGTCCCAAGACAACCACATAACAAACTGATATTTCACAATACTTAGCTAGAATTCCTATTCTTTTATTTTTTGTACACTTATTTTTAGCATTCCAATATATCTGTTCTTTGCTAGTTAGTTCTATATGCTGATTACATGTCTCTCCAATATTCTTTATTTTTCCAGTATTTCTTCATAATGTGTTTTCATGCACTATTTTATAGTTTTTGTTAATATAATTAAAATTGCTGTTAGTGTTTGTACTTTATTCCAATTCTGACTGGATAACATTTTCAGAGGATCTCGAGGACTTTTTCCCTACCTACTATGGCCTAGGAATAGATGAAGATTATATCCCGGAGATTCCAGAGGAGCCACTCTCCTTAGAGGAGACACCACCCGCATTTGTTTAGACAACACTTAGTCTAGTTTATTTGGTATTGGATTATTATAACCGTGAGACTTGGGTGTATTATGTTGAGTCAGTTAGACTCTAGACTTATTATTGTTATTTTGAGTTGTGTTCTAGACTTATGACAGAACTTCTTATATCTTTCATATCTCATCGTGCCATTTACTTTCTTATAGTTATTGTGATTGAGTACCTTATGTCTTGATGATCAAATGCATATTCCTTGTCCTCCTTATGGAGTTAAGATCATTGACAAGTTATTTCTGTGAGTTATGTTAGTAGTTTTGAGACCTAGACATCGTTCTACCGCTGATGCTGCGGCGTAGGCTGGACGCACCCATGGCTCATGCCTAAATTCTGGGTAAGGGTCATGACAAAATACGTCCAAATACGTGTATCGGGAATGGGGAGTGACATCTCTATCCACCTTAGAAAAATTATGTCCTCAAAATTCGAATCCAAGTAATAGCTAGATAAGTCGGGACAACCACAATACCGTTCTACTAGTAAAACTACACATGCAAGAAATATCATCATAATACATAGGTGATCACCTGATTACGAAAACTAGATACGAAGGCATAAGGTATAATATACCTTCTGAATCGAACATATACGGGTATCGAGACCGAATATCGTCCTCGCGCTCCTATATTGATTCTCTAAGAGTGTGATATCCTCAGGCAAATTAGACAAGATAAATAGTCTAGTTCTTGAGTACCTTCTCTCTACGGTTCAATATGGATACTGGTTGCTCCTCGTAAGATAAGTCAATACCAATGACTAATTCAGAGTGATCGAGGATATGACTCGGATCCGAAATATACCTATGCAAGTAAGATACATAAAATACATCGTGCACCTCACGTAGCGAAGGTAGAATGGCGAGACGATAAGATACATCGCCTACCAGATCGAGAATATCGAACGGACCTACGTATCGCAGACTCAGCTTCCTGTGAACCCCGAATATAATGACTCCACGGTTTGGCGAAAGTCGTAAAAACATGTGGTCGTCGACACAAAACTCTAAAGGCCTACGCTGTTGATCTGCCCAATGATGATGCTGGTCTTGCACAACCCGAAGTCGCTCTCTGATCTGCATGACAACCTCTACTGTCTACTTGATTATTTCAGATCCTAACATCTTTTGCTCCCCTATATCATCCCATGCCAGTGGTAATCTATACTTTCTGCTATACAGTGCTTCGAAAGGTGCCATTTGAATACTAGCCTGATAACTATTGTTATACGAGAACTCCACCAAGTTAAGGTGATTCTCCCAAGATCCACTAAGGTCTAAGGTACATGCTCATAGCATATCCTCCAAGGTCTGGATGGTTCTCTTTGATTGTCCGTCTGTCTGGGGTGGTAAGCCGTTCTGAATCTTAACTTGGTGCCCAAACTCTGATGTAAACTTTTTCATAAATTTGAAGTGAACCGAGTGTCTCGATCTTACACGATACTTACTGGGACACCGTACTGTCTCACTATCTGTCGCATATATATTTCAGCCAACTATTTTATAGAATGTCCTACTTAAAAAGAAAGAAAGTGAGCTACTTTTGTGAGACGATCCACTATCACCCAAACTTTATCTCGACCAGTCAGTGATCTAGGTAAACCATTCACAAGGTCCATCGTGATGTATTCTCACTTTCACTCAAGAATATGAAGCATAATACTGCCGGTCTCTGTTGTTCCGCCTTCACTTGCTGACATATCAGATATCGCGATACGAAGCGTGCTATTTCTTTCTTTATTCCGTTCCACCATAAGTTTTGCTTGATATCTTGGTACATCTTCGTGCCTCCCGGATGAATGGAGTACTGAAAACTATGTGCTTCAGTCATAACTTCTTGTCGAATATCCCCGCTTGGTAAGCATAGACGATTCATAAACCTTAGCATTCCATCCGCATGTATTGTCAACTCCTTCTGAAAACCTTGCTCACATTCTTCTCGTAGCTTTTGAATCTTCAGGTCCTCTGCCTGAGCTAGTTTGATTCTATCTACCAAAGTTGACTGAATCTGTAGGCTAGCCTGAACTCCTGTACTCTGTGGAAGTACTATCTCTATACCCATCTCTCGTAAGTCTTCTAGAATGTGCTTCGGAGTAGTAAGCATAAAATTTTCACCTCTTCTACGAAGTGCATCAGCTACTACATTAGACTTGCCAGGATGGTACTGAAGTTCCACGTCATAATCTTTCAACAAATCTAGCCACCTTCTCTGTCTCATGTTCAGGTCCTTCTGCGTGAAAACATACTTCAAACTCTTATGATCTGTGAAAATTTTTACTCGATCACCATATAAGTAGTGCCTCCCTATCTTAAGTGCAAACACTACTGCTGCTAGCTCCAAATTGTGAGTTGGATAGTTCTTCTCGTGATCTCTGAGCTGCTGAGAAGCATATTCTATCACTCTTCTTTGTTTCATCAAAACACATCTAAGTCCTTTGCCAGATGCATCACAATATATTATGAATTCTCCGGAGACTGCTGGAAGAGTAAGGATTGGTGCAGAGATTAACTTGTTCTTTAACTCTTCAAAGGCTATCTGGCATTCTGCTGACCATATAAACTTGACTTTCTTGCGCGTCAGCCGAGTTAAGGGTGACAAGATATTAGCAAAATCTGACCCAAATCTCCTCTAGTATCCTGCCAAGCCCAGAAAACTATGCACTTCAGCTACTGTCTTCAAAACTGGCCAATTCTCTACTGCATACACCTTCATAGGATCAACTAACACTCCTGCTCCAAAAATAATATACCCAAGAAAGGATATGTGATCCAGCCAAAACTCATACTTACTAAGCTTCGCGTATAACTGGTGTTCCCTCAAAGTTTGAAGCACTATCCTGAGATGTTCTTCATGCTCCTTCTCAATACGAGAATACACCAGGATGTCATCGATGAATACTACCAAAAATTAGTCTAAGTAAGGCATGAAAATATGGTTCATCAAATCAATGAATACCTCTGGAGCATTAGTTAGTCCGAATGGTATAACTAAGAATTCGTAATGCCCATATCGTGACCTAAATGCTATCTTCGGTATATCCTGCTCTCCGACTCGCACCAGATAATATCCTGATAGTAAATCTATCTTGGAGAAGACTCTTGCTCCACTTAATTGGTCAAACAAATCATCAATCCTTGGTAATGGGTACTTGTTCTTCACGGTCACTACATTAAGCCGCCTGTAATCCATACACAACCGTGTCGATCCATCCTTCTTCTTTACCAATACCGCTAGTGCTTCCCACAGTGATGCACTGGTCCGAATAAACTTCTTCGCTTTCAGTTCTTTCACGTATCGATATAACTAATCAAGCTCTGATGGTAATATTGGGTACACCTTCTGGGATACTGGTTCTACTCCTGGCATCAACTCTATACAAAACTCTATACAGAACTCAACTCTATACAGAACTCGCACCTGACGATATAACTAATCAATCTCTGATGGTGACATTGGGTACAACTTCTTCGCTTTTAGTATTAATAAATGGATTGGTATAAGTCGATATGTGTCAGGATGGAAATAAGTTAAAATCATTCTTGAAGATTGAACAAACGTAGATATTGACTTGGTTATAATACAGATGAAATAATATAGATTAAGAAAACCTCGCTTAGTGGCAATCCGCTTGCGAGTCATTGCATCACATCTGGTAATCTGTAACACCTGAACGAATATAAGTATTAGACATCTGTATATATTTAGAATATATTTGAGCACTTGAATAATCTTTTGCAATACGTGTCACACCCTGATCTTTTGTAGGTAATCAACCATCCCCGCTAGGCACAAATTACCGTGCCAGCGCTCCCACAGGACAATCATTCCCATCTGGATATGATGCCGCATGAGCACAAGTAGCGCCCGTGCAAGGCCATGATCTGAACATGCGGTAAAATGTCTAATCCACAGAGTCGCACAGATAGTCTGAATACAGTAGAATAAGAAACGAACAGGCGATTGGTAACTAGTTCACAGAGTCATCAATAGCGGAATCAATGAATAACACAAGTATGGAAGTAAAACAAGCACTTTATTGATATTGAACAAGTGTTACAAGAAGAGCTAGGCCAAGATTATAAGTCGCTCAAGTCCCACTCTTTCAAAACAGTAAAAGTGTGCCAAGGGGCTATATTTGTGGAATGATACATAGACGATGTTTCAATATTATGACTTGTATTTATGCTTCAGTTCCGTATGCAACGCTCTAAGGATCCAGAGCGAACTCCATGCCTTAGCACGCACGGAGGGGGTTTTCGTACCGAACGAGGTTCTCTCGTACCCTGCAAGCAATCTGGTGGGTTATCAGTACATGAATGCACTTGTGGGGAGGCTTCTCGTCCGCTCGACAGATATAAACACATTATAAAGGTTCCGTGCACCATCTATTAAGTTATATTTCTAGTCTTGTCTTAGGATCAATTTTATGACATAATAAAAAACC
This sequence comes from Iris macrosiphon, assembly GCA_036927795.1. Classification (NCBI taxonomy): domain Eukaryota; kingdom Viridiplantae; phylum Streptophyta; class Magnoliopsida; order Asparagales; family Iridaceae; genus Iris; species Iris macrosiphon. Next base: position 47,997,497 of record JAYESA010000003.1, read on the forward strand.
TAACTCATGTGGCGGTGTGCCATGCTATATATGAGTAATACGGCGATACTTACCAACTTACCATCCGTCCTTCCCTGTCTAAGAAAAACCAAGTTAAACCAATCACGATTATAAATAATAAGATTCAGGAAAATTTGTATAAGCAAACACGAGCGTCACGAGCGAGGTTTTGTTTCAGGTATACTAGATACACAGATTATCCAGAAGTGTTACATAAGATGTTCAAGTGTTCTAATATGTACATATGTCTTATACTCATAATCATTCAGGTGTTTCAGATTACTGGATGCGATGTAATAACTCGCACGTGGATTGCTGCTAAGCGAGGATGACTTATCTATATGAACATGAGGTCACTGGCTTAGCCATAAAGGATGATGCATAGTCACGGATGGAGATGAGGCGTAGCGCATGAGTCATTGGGCGTTATCCACCATCCCGACCAAACATGGAGAGACTACCATAGATATTGGAGTCAGACGGGTTATCCAAGTGTAGGATGCACTACCAAGGGCCCGACCACTAAATATATTGCGTCATCCCAAACCAGGGAGCATCCTACCGATTTGGTCCCGCAATACCCATATTTCTCCTAGGACGGTACGATCCCAGTGCCCCGATGATCTTCTGAGGAATCTAAGTTATTACCTCATGCACGAGTTTTCTGTGACCATACAAGTATAGGATCTCATATTCACGGGATTCATGACATGACATGTTGATTCTTGATTCTTGCTTAGAACGAGTATTCTCCACGAGCTGTGATTCTTTGCTTTACTTGACATGATTCTCGTTCAGAGTTAAACTTGATATGGTATAATCCCCTGGTTCGGAGATGCTTGGCGACCCAACGGTCCCGGATACTTTCAGGTTCATACTTGTACGAAATGATTATTCGATAGTCTTCCAGGAAACTTAGATGAATGCAAGACAAGATAGTGTTACCGGGGTTCGTGACATGAATTCATGTGACAAGCATTAAAACGAGGCAAATGAGTACAAGTTTTAATGTAAGCAGGCAAGAATGTATTTATATTTTGAAACATAAGCATTTACGTTAATACGGTCTATGGTGTAGTGCGAGGAATAAAGTCGTATATGGACATATCGACCGACATAATCTAGGGGACAAGTAGGGTAAACAATTAAAATAGTGCACTACGAAGAGTATACAATGATTTACTAAAGGCATAGCAGGGTCTACTTGCATGAAGCTAAGGTAGCATGCGAGGGTCCGATTATAAGCCAAGTTCTATTTCTATGTTCTAACACAAGCAATACAAGATAGGATTATTCCCTTAGCTTGGTGCGTTGTATTCTTTATTAGCATGCAAAGGGTGATTCATTTAGCGACAAGCATGCATCGTCCATATTTTTAGTGTACTGGCTAAGTAAAGACAAGTTTATTGTAGCCACCCACCTTAGCGATGATTCGCCTCGGTCGAGCGATACTCCGAGTGAGGCTTTGAAAGTCTAAGTCCGAACTCCTAAAGGGACAAGTCTAAAAATCTTTTTCCTCAAATGAGTCTTCTCACTGAGCAAAGCGGGTCGGGTCGTTGCTCTTGTGCCGTATGAATCGGTTATCCCCTTGAACGGAACGGGTCGTTACATTATACACCACTCAGAAAAAGTCTCGTCCTCGAGACTTTCTGAGCGAAAACTATTTTATCGTATACTATTGAATCTATCTCAAGCATAACAGTCTATGTCACATGTGTGATGGGTCTGTCTTATTGAATGACTCTATCATTCAATCCAAGATCTGACTTGGTCTATACTGTGCCTTAGCGCAGAACTTATATCGCTTAACGCGGGGTGCGTATGATCCAACTTGAATGATGATCTAGGGCTGAGGTAAACTTATCCTAGTCGTTATACTTGTCCATGTGAATCTAATATTTTTACTTGCACTAGCATTCGAGATTAGCATTCCGCGAGTCTGGATCGTGCACATATTCAAAGTGTCCCTCAAACATATGCATGTCAACCAACTTAGCGATAGTAAAGTATTTGCACTCGAGTTCAATATATCATTGAGTCTTGAATCATGCACAAGTTCAAGGCATCCCTTAAACATATACATTCAACCAAACTTTGTGATAGTGAAGTCGGACAAGCTACTTGCAAAAATCTCAAGGGTTCTCGTCTTATGAATCATGATGATACCTCCAACGAGGTCAATCAAAATACAAGTCATTATAATCCCACTCAAATCAAGCATTGCACTACCTTCAAGCACAATCTATCTGATTTAACCGACTAGCGTCCATTTTATTTGTATCAAACATAGTACACACTTACCGTTCCAAGTCTAACTCTAAGTCTTGTTGTCCTAGTTCTAGGGCTTGCTCAAGCAATGCTCTAAAGTCGGCCACACAAGTTCTTTCACTCGATACAGGGTCGTCTGCCTAATTACTAAGTCAGCTCACAAGGTAATAGGTACAGTTTAGGCACATGATTCATCGTGCAAATTCGTCGCACGATGCTCGCCCCAATTCCTAAGGTCAAACCATTATTCATTTGTACGAAATATTCTACCAAATCTCATTTTACTCGTATTTCTAACATCGAGCACAAATCATCCTACTCACAATAACACATTCATTTGTACTAGGTCCGAGTCTGTTCATTCAAATTCATGATATATCCAAGTCACATGACATGCCTAGCAATTTACATAGTCTATCTCCTCAAACATGTTTGATATAACATATATATCCATTCTAAGTTTAGACCACCAAGCCATGATTAAATTTCCAATCATCGATCTTAATCATAAACTCTAAGTCATTCAACCATATTCATATATTCGTTCATGCAACCATCAAGCACGTCTTACTCCAGGTTCTAGACTAACTCATCTAGGAAACACTTTCGATTCACTTGTATTCCCAACTCATCTTATCGTCTCAAACCACAAGTCAAGACGATCCTTCAATTATCACGCTACGGCCTCGCACAAGTTCAATCATCCTCGATGGACATGATATCACCATGTCAACTCTCCCGCTGGATAATCGTCCTAATCCGGGATTGACACATGTACGAGCATGGAGTTGAGCTCGCACAAGACAATAACGTCAAACATTATGGTTATCATCGAAATGATCGAGACACCTTATCATTTATACTTTGCTTCATCCAAGATATATATATATATATATATATATATATATATATATATATATATATATATATATATATATATATATATAATCCTTCAAGTCATATCCATTTATGCCATGATCATAATTCGTCTAGCAAAATCATCTAACTTCAATGTTACCATTTGATCAAAAATCTATAATCTACTTCTAGCATTCCTCAAATAATTTATTTCAAATCCGAAGCCAAAGTCTATTCACTTTATTATATTCTATTTTATCGAGTTCGTTTGAATAATCACCAAATATGTTCCTGCGAGTTCGATCAATCCAGTTTCCACCAAGTTTTCTTGACCAAGTTATCGATTTCTTTACCTTGAATCCCTATTTCATATAAGACTTATCACTTATTCAATACATTCTTAAATCTTTCAAACCAACTATTACACGAGACCTATGAATTCATTTAAATATTTTCAAAATGATCCATACACCACTCAGGAATCGAGTCACCCAATTTAAATTCCCAATCGTGTTCACATCACTCGCTAGCATATTCACCAAGCCGTTTCCTAGAATTCATGGCGATACCTAAGCGTCGCCTGATAAATCTTAGTCTTTTATATATTCCTGTTGATAGTCATCAAAGTAAACCATATTTGATCTGTATCTGCCGATACAAAATACCGTCCGAGCTATTTCTCAAAATCCAAGCACGATTCTCTATATCCGTCTTAGAGATAATCTGATAATGTTTCTATCGGTTGCCATTCTAAATTTGGCTTATCCTTATCAGAACGATATTCTATTTTCACTTACAAACGTGCTCTCACCAAAAGGGTCTTGGCAGGTAATACTCTACATAACTTAGCCGAAAGGCAGTGCGTATAGCTAACCGTCCGAACGATATTCTATCTCGCACACTAACTAGCTGGGTAATCATGTATAGGTATTTATGTTTGCACATAACTTACAAATTCTAGCACAAGTCTATTCCCACAAGTCTAACACAGGTCGGAACAAGGGTCATCTCATAACTATCCAGTTCAAGCAATCATATCATTTACATACAAATTTTTAAAAGTATTTAGACTCATTGTATAAAATATTCCAATGGGTAAACGAGAGAGAGAGAGTGTATGCACATAACCCATGAACGAGCTTTCAAAACTGAAAAAATTGATAAGAAGTCTCAAGACGTAAAGCCAATGCTTTGATACTAATATGTCACGCCCTGATCTCCCGCAGGTAATCGATCATCCCCGCTAGGCACGAATCACCGCGTCAGCGCTCCCGCAAGATGATCGTTCCTAACTGGATGTGATACCGCAAGAGCACAAGCTGCGCCCGTGCAAGGCCATGATTCAAACAGGTAGTAAAATATCTAAGCCACAGAGTCACACAAATAGTCTGAATGCAGCAAAATAAGAAACAAATAGACGATTGGTAACAAGTTCACAGAGTCGTCCATAGCGGATGCATTGAATAACTCAAGTATGAAAGTAAAATAAGCACTTTATTGATATTGAACAAGTGTTACAAACGGTGCTAGGCCAAGATTACAAGTCGCTCAAGTCCCTCTCTCTCGAAACATTAAAAGCGTGCCAAGTGGCTACATTTATGGAATGATACATAGGCGATGTTCCAATATTATGTCTTGTATATGTGCTTCAGTTTCGAACGCAACGCTTCAAGGCTCCAGAGTGAACTCCATGCCTTAGCACACACGAGTAGGGTTTTCATACCAAACGAGGTTCTTTCGTACCCTGCAAGCAATCTGGTGGGTTGTCACTACCACATTTTCTAGGAAAGGATATTTTGGTCATTTTATAATTAATTAAATATTATGCATGTTGTATATTATTTATTATATTATTTAATTATTGTTAGATGTAATTTATTGTTTTTGACTTGTGTTAGTGGACCAAACTAGTTTAGATTAGATCCATGGACCAACATTTTTTTCTAGTTAGATTTGAGCCCAATTAGAAGCCCATTCATTAGGAGGATAATTAATTAAGTTAAACCCATTAGACTATAACCTTTCTTCCTTAATTATTTCTTCATGAGAGGCCCCAAGGGATATTTTAGACTTTACATAGTAACTTGGGGAGGGGGAATAGTGGCCGGCCTAGTAATGGATGGAGGAAAAGTTTCTCTCTCTTTATTTTTATTTAAAATTTAGATCTAGAGTTTCCTCTTCCAAATTTCTTCATTCCCACATCAATTTCCACCAAAATTTCTTTCCAATTTCTTTCCAAATTATTATTGGAGGCCATTAGAGCAAGGATCTACAAGGAGGAAGCAAGGATCTACAAGGAGTAGCAAGGATCTACAAGTTGGAGTCTCTTTTCACTCAAATTGGAGGTTTTATTGGGAATCCATCTCCCAATAGGTATAATTCAGTTTTTCTTCTTTAATTAGACACTAAATTTATATTTTAATCATTAGGAACCACCCCATATGCTAAGGCTACCCATAAGATTTACAATTAGGTTCATAGGAGGCCTATAGAGAAAGTTATGTTTTGTTTTATGTCAATTTTGGGGGAATTCCGAGATTGACACATCTTGTGTTTGTTAATTGGTCAATTAGACCAAATTGACATGTTTTTTATTGTGTGTGGCTAGTGTCTTGTCCATATTTGGATACGTGTAGGCCATATCCCGATAATTTGGAGATACAGATTGATTTGGAGATTTTTTTCCGACACGGGAGTTTGAGCATGTCATATTTTGATACGGACACGTAGATGTGTAGTTAGCTCTTCATATTATCGACACCTGAATATTATTCAGATGTTAAGAAATATCTCACGGTCCTAGGTTGAGCAGATACATCACAGAAATAAATCAAGCAATTAATATTAAGATAATTACTGCAAGTTTGGCAAGGTACACTTGCCTAGGGTTTGAATTCCTCCAATTGCTCCGGTAACAATGAGATCTTCAGGTACTCCTTCGGATGCTGAAATAAACATTACCATCACTCTCAGAAGACATGAAATAGCTAGGATTGCCTACCCATAAGTCCAATTTGGACACTGGGGTAGAATTGAAAGTTTTTGGTCAAAGTGGGGTCCACATGTGGCCCACTTCGCACCAAAAAATATGCCAGAGACAAAGTTCTTCAAATTTATCAAACTTAGTGTCTACGAGTCTAGAATGATGATACGAACCCAACGAATTATCTAGAACTGGATTTTGATGAGCCGGTCACAAAATTGCCCGTCTAGGGGAGCCGTAGGGCCCACGATACGGGGTTTCATCAACGTTCTCAGAATTGAACCAAACTTGGGTCACATGACCAGCATAACGCTACGAATCCGATGGCGCAAGTTTCGTTATGAAATGACAAGCATACACAAAGTTACAACGAATTTCAGAACAGGTCCGATATGAGACAATTTCGACGGATATGCGTTGATTCCGATGTGCACGTACATCCAAACCAACTTTCGTAAAATCCCACACGTCCACATTGATGATACCCGCCTTTCGGTGTAACTCGAACATGACGAAGTCGCCTCATTTTGCGGGATGCACCCAGTTTCAGAAAATTTAGGATTTTAAAAACCAAGTTTTTGGTCAACTTCACCCACGAATAAAACACAAATTACAGCACAATAAAATAAAATAATTATAGGGTTTCAACTTGGTCATATTGTCTAATTTACTGTTTAAGTTAATTTTAGAATTTATCAAACCGGTTGAACGTAAAACGGCCGTGAACTTGGGAGTTCGGGATAGTTTCTGAAGTCCAAAATTGGGCTATTTTTTCTGTTTTTACGTCACGGTTTACGACCGACACAGGACACAATACCCTAATGTAAATACACAGGGTTCGAGAGGGTCACACAGTGAATATGTCGCAATAAGCCGTTCAAGAATCGACACAGCGAGGAGGAAGAAAAACTTACCGAAACAGGGGTCGGCCGCGGTGGCTACGCGTGAACGGGGCGACGCGGCGGTACACGTCGGCAGTGGTGGTTGTTGCGGCTGCTGCGGGGTGGTCGTAGGTCATCGACGGTTATCATTGTCGTCGGTAGAGTGATGGCTGTGGGGAGCTCGAGGTCATCGCCCAAGGCTCGGGATCGAGTGGTGGCTGTGATGGTGAAGGTGGTGATGATGATCGGTTTATATAGGGGTTGCACGATGGTTGCAGGTAGGTGGGAAGTCGGCTGGCGATGGAAGGCGAAGCGAGGGGTCGTCGATGGGTCGCGGCGGCAGGGAGTCGAACGGTCAGCGGGTTACGGCCGGGGAAATTAATTCCTTCGGTTACTGTAGATGAGGGTACGGGTCAGGTCGGGTCGAGTCGGCTTGTGGGTTCGGGTCTAGATCCGAATTCATTAAGGTTGGTTTAGTATAATTTGGTTTGGTTTAGGTTGGTTCGGTCTGGTTCAGTCTGGTTTATTCTGGTTTAATTAAAAATAATGTTTTTAGTTGTTTAAAAATAGTTTTTTTGCCCAATAAATTCTAGAAAAATTACACTATATCTAATTATTTATTTTATAATCAAAAGTATAATTTTCATAATATTTAAATATTTAATTTAATTCTCAAAAATAATTAATCCTAGAAGAACATTTATTTTAAATATTTAAAAATCACAGAAAAATCCTAAAAGTTTATATTTTAATTTTAAAAAAAATTGGGTGTTTATACCTTTGCATCAAGCGAGTCATCTCACTAAGCAAGGCGGGACATGTTATTGCACTTACACCATTTAAATCGGCTCTCCGTATTGACACGAAGTGGGTCGTTACAATGGAGGCACTAGTTATATGGCGATCGGATGAAGATATTTACAGTTCACAAGATCCTGAAGTATGTATTCGCTCAGAAGGACTTGAACATGAGACAAAGAATGTAGTTAAAGTTGTTAAAATATTATGATATAGAGCTCTAGTTCCATCTAGGCAAGGCAAATGTAGTAGCAGATGCTCTTAGCAGGAGGGGCATCGCATTCATGTTAACAATGTAGCGACATATATTAGAGGATCTGCAAGAGATGGGTATCGAGATCGTACTTTTGTAAGGTACCAAAATTTTAGCCAACCAACAGATTCAGTCTTCTATGGTGTAGAGGATTAGGCCAGCTCTGGAAGAGGACCGCGAATTCAGAAGTTTGGGCAGAATGCGAGTTCTGGTTTCCGGAAGGAATTGGCAATATATAAAGATGAAACCCTTAGATTTAGAAATTGTCTCTGTATATCGAGTGAAGATATTGGCCAGAAAGTTATAACCGAGGCGCATAGCTCTCAGTATACAATTCATCCAGGGGGTACCAAGATATATCAAGATATCACGCAATATTTTTGGTTAAACGGGATGTAGAGGGAGATAACATGATTTGTCTCTGAATGTTTGGTATGTTAGCAAGTAAAGGTCGGCCAGGAAAGACTAGCAGGATTATTATAATAATTTCCTATTTTATAGTAGATGTGGGAGCATATCACGATGGACTGTGTGATCGATCTACCTAGGTCCCCGACTGGTTGTGATGCAGTTTGGGTAATAGTAGATCGACTCATGGAAGTAGCTCAATTTTTTTCTTTCTGAGTAGGACAGTCCATAATACAATTATCAGATATGTACATGCGAAAGATAGTAAGACAACATGGTGTCCTAGTAAGTATTGTATCAGATCGAGATACTCATTTCACTTCTTATTTATAAAAAAGCTTGTATCATAGTTTGGGCACCAAATTGAGGTTCAGTACCGCTTACCATCCTCAGAGGATGGGCAATCAAAGAGGACCATTAAGATGTTGGAGGATATGTTGTAAGCTGGTACCTTGGATTTTGGAGGGTCTTGGGAGGATCACCTTCACCTAGTCGAGTTCTCGTATAACAATAGTTATCAGGCGAGTATTCAGATGGCACCCTTCGAAGCATTATATGAAAGGAAGTTCAGGTCACCATTAGCATGGGATAATATTGTTGGACGAAAGATGTTAGGCCTAGAGATGATCACGGAAACGGTAGAAGTGGCAAGCAAATCAGAGAGCGACTTTCGGTTCCACATGATAGGCATCGGCATTGGACATATCAGCATTGTAAGCCTTTAGAGTTTTGTGTCGGCGACCACGTATTCTTACAGATTTTGTCGATCCATGGAGTCATTAGATTCAGAGTCCGCAAAAAACTTGGTCCAAGATATCTGGGATCGTTCGACATCCTCGAGCAGATAGGCGATGTTGCTTATCATCTTGCCCTTCTGCCTTCGCTACATGAGGTGCATAATATGTTTCATGTATCTTAGTTGCATAGGTATGTCCTCGACTATTCTGAGCTAGTCGTTCGTATCGACTTGTCTTATGAGGAGCAATACGTATCCATTTTGGACCGGAGGGAGAATATGCTCAAGAACTGGACTATTCATCTTGTTCGGGTTGCTTGGGGACATCTCCTTTTAGAAGAGTCAACGTGGGAACACGAGGACGATATCTGGTCTCGGTATCCGCACATATTCGACTCGAAAGGTATATTTGTTCTTATTTCTTTGTATCTCGAATCACGTGGTTCGCCTATCCATGTAGTTTGATGTTACTTTTCTTCATTATATGATTAAAGTTAATTGTATGTGTAGATTTGCTTGTAGTTAGTACAATGCTTGTTTTTATTTCTCTAGCTAGCCTTGGGTTTGAATTCCGATGATGGAATTTTTCTAAGGTAGGTAGAGATGTCACTCCCCATTTTCGATATACATATTTGAAACATATTTATTTCTTGCTAGTATAGTTGCATGTTGCATAGAGACTAGACCCATTCTTTGGTTGAGTTTGGGCTCATGGTTTATTTGAATGGCTAGGATTGGTCATGACTTGATCCAATGGACAAGCATACAACCCTAGCATATATAAGCCATCTTCTTTCTCTCTCTCTCTTCCTTTATTCTTCTTATTTTCTCTCGTTCATTTTAGGCAAGTACATCTTGCATGACATGAAAAAAATACTTAGATTTTAATTCTTACTTTTGCTTGTATATTATTAGTCTAATATGTGTGCCATGAGTTTCTAAGCACTTTTAATTCTTGGAGTTTATGGTTTTGATAGATAGATTTGAGTAGATCTATATTTTAAAGATAAAATTTTTATGGGTTCCATAAGTTCTTCTTGATTTTGATCTATTAAAACTTGTTTCAAAAACTAGTAATTCCATATGGTAGATAACTAAATTTTGTATGATTTTGACTTTTGTTTCACTTGATTTGGAGTTTAAATGAAGATTTTATGAAAAAAAATAAGTTTTCAGATTTTTGGAACTTTTTCCATAGAGTTCATGATGTTTTGGGACGATGGAGTCCTATGCGTCCCAGCTTCATGCGACCTCTTTCAGCATGTGCCTATCTTGTTGGGCGCATGGCTGCCCATGCGTCCTTCACCCCATGCGTCCAGTATCCCATGCATTCTGTATCCCATGCATCCAGCACCCCATGCCTCATGTATCACATGCGTCCTGCATCCCTACGTCCAGCATTTCCTATGTCATGCATCCTATGTGTTTTGTATCCCCGTGTCTAGCATTTTCTGCATCCTGCATCCCATGTGTTATGCATCCCTGCATCCTGCATCCCTGCGTCCAGCTTGTCCCTAAGTCCAACTTGCATATGAGGCCCAACTTATATATATGAGGCCAGCTTTGCTCGTTTTACTGATTTGCTTGGTTTTGATATTTTATTGAATTTTGTGATTTCATGTGTGATCTTGATGACTATAAGTATGATTAGACTCAGAGACTATGTGTTAGACCTGACTATGCGTCTGATCCGACTATATGTAGAATTAGACCATGCACCAAGTGACTTGACCTATGTGTTGCAATGTGATAGAACCTATGTGATTAACTAATAAGTTGGTGATTTGACTCGACTACTTGCATCCGTGCTGATACACTTACTAAGTGCTATATGTTCCTATGTTCTAAGTGTTCCTACGTGTTATATGTTACATGTTTTACACTGAGGTGTACCTATGTGCTACGCGACATATAGCCTAATATGATTTCTCCAGCATGGACATGATAGTAGTGAATAACCAAGCGCGACTAAAAATTGTTTGATTGTTGCATCACGCTAGAGGAATCCAAACTGAACTATCAAGTGGAAAAGTGAATTTGTATCTAGCGTGGTCGTACCAAGATATGACATATAGGAGGAATGACCATGTGACCACGCCATGTGATTCCAGCTAACCTGTAAACCCCCTAATTTTTAATTTTTAATTTTATTATATTTTTATTAAACTATTGGATTTCTTTTGGCTATTTTGTTGGTTAATTTGAAAATAACTTTTTTATTTAATTACTTATATAAATACTTATTTAGAATTATTTTCAGGCTATTTTAGAATTTCTTAGACTTTTCTAGAATTTTTGGGTAATTAAAACATAGGAAACATAATTTTCCAGAGATTTTATAATTTATTGTGCGACCATACTTGTATATTTTTCTACCAAACATTTATTTTAGGGTTAAAATACTTAATTATATTTTCTGTAATTTATTTACAATTTTCTGAAATTTATTTGGATTTATTTGGTTTTAAAATAGGCTAATAACTAACTTGTTAGGACTTCTAGAATTTACTGTACGAACCTATGGGCATAAAATGGCTCCAAGTATTGTTTTTGGGTTTATAATGCTATTTTACATTTTTTTCGAATTTTGTTAGAATTTTATGATATGTTTACATATTTATTTGGAATTATTTATGTTAAAACTGATTAATAAATCAAATTTCTGGATTAAATTTCCCAGTCAGCCAACTGGGCCTGTATGTCAGCCACCCGAGGCCCAACAGCGGGCCAACTGTCATGCACTGCTTATATATATGTGCACATATGCTTAGGGTTTGTTTATTCCGCCGAAGTTAAGAGGAGAGAGAGACTTTGAGGAGGTTTCAATTAGGATTTTTCCAACTTCGCGTAGCCATATCTCCTAGCTCTGAACTCCAAACGCGTCCTTGTTTCTTGCATTGGAACCATCTCGATGTATAGATTATGAATATCTAATTTATTTTCATAAATTCTGAACCTATTTTTCTGGAAAATTCGTAGAGTGTCAGTTGTCAGAATCTGACATATTTTGGTGTTTTCGAGATTTTGGGAGAACCCGAACTTGAAATAATGATCTGTTTGAAGGTTTGGAAAGATGACACGATAAAATATGATATATATTTTCCCAGAATTAAATGTGATAGTTTAATATCCTAGAAAATTGTGCAATCTAAAAGTAACCAGGAAACCACCGAAAACTGTCATTTGTGCGTCATATTGGCGATAATTCTTTACCGGTTCGATATTTGGTAAAACCGTTGATTCCAGCATTCATGTAGCACTGAAATTTATAGTATTTCATACACAAATATTAGTTTTGTGTTACTTGACTTTTTGGTCAATAAAATGCCTCGATTTGCGTGCCACAGATCATGAATTCGTAAAATTGATTTCATTTAAACCAAAATCTAGGGTTAGCCTTAAAATCAGAATATAATTAAATTAAATTAATATTTTATGTTAACTTATTCGGAATTAAAATGGATTAGAATAGAAAACATATTCACCCACTTTTGTAGATCTAACTTGTTTTAATTTATGTGACAAGGTAGATTGGACGACGTCTTGAGTTGCGACTTCATCCTTTTTCGGAGATGTCAAGTATACCTTGCCAAGTTTTTCAATTTTATATAGCCTATCAAATTTATTTGTCTTATTTTATATATATTTGTTTTTATTATATTCACATGACATTAGTTATAATTTATTTTTATAGGCATATTAGTACAAGATTGTATACACCCTTGTCATAGATCATAGACTTAATTTAAATAGTGATAGATGGTATACCCACATGAGTGTTAGACACGCGAGAACAATTATAAACACATGGACTATTTTTTTCTCTATATCTTTATTCATAACCATGTGGCCACTAAGGTCGGGTTATCTATTTAGTAACCATATGACCACTAAGGTCGGATTATTTGTTCATCCTGTGGCCTCTAAGGTCAGGTGTGTGTTCTCTTATCCGTGGTTTACTTGCGAACTACGGTATTTGTAGTCCGTCGTATCTGTAGTTCATGTGTAAGTAGTTGTTCTCTTTCATATATGATTATAGTATAGGTTATGCCTTAGTTATTTTCCTGCTTGTACCTGTCTATTTTAAATGCTATATTTTGATATACTTGGCATGCTTTTATTATACCTTGTTACGTCCCTCTTAGGACCTAGATCCGAATTGTGTCCCCAGGTGTAAACGATCATGACTATTTATAGGAGTACGGACCAGGACTTGCTACTTCATTCTCTGTCAATGAGGTCTTGCCCTCTGAGTTCATCTGATATCTTCTATTTTATGGATCCTTAGTTAATACATTTCTTTATCTCCCATTTTAATTTGATATAGTCGATTGGCAGTGTATTTGTCTCCAACCGACTATAGATGAGATTTATTATGCATATGACTGTGATATATATATATATATATATATATATATATATATATATATATATATATATATACCACTTGTGAATTATTATTTATATATAGCGTACGTATGTGTTATGGTTTTCATATATTGGAGTTTCCATATACAAACGACTGGCATGCTTACGTATTTCTAGTCCTACGTATTTTGGGACTGGGACATGACATAACCATAGGGTTAACTAGGTAACTAAAACTTATAGATCATTGGGAGGGGCCAAATCCCAAGATCGTGTATAAAAAGCTGCCTTCAGGTATCTAATTGGGGTGTGTAGTGCCCCGTCCCCCCTGTTCGGGGAGCGCGGCTAAGAAATACTTGGTATCGTTCGATCGGGACAGATTGAATCTAGATTATTTTCTCATTATGGATTGGTTTCTTCGGAATCAGGTCCCACATTCAATGGATCGTGCCTCAAGAAAGGACTCAGTGGCAGAGTCAAGAGGGGCCTTTCCGTTGCGTTAGTTTCCTTGTCCGTTTTTGGATGCCGCTTGGTTGCCTTTTTGATAGTTTTATGATATGTGTTTTTCTTGAATGGTTTCGATGGATTTCATTGTCTTCGTTCTTTGGATTTCGTAATTTGTATCGAACCCTTGGAGATCAAAGCAAAAAATATTGATCAACTGTTGGTGCGTGCAGGTGATCGTATAGGCGACGCACAAGCGGAGTCTTGAAGATCTCCCATTTTCTCTCTCCGTTCACCAACTTGTGAGTGGCTTTACCTTTATTAGCGCCCTTCTTCCAAGTCTTCATTCTTAATAAATTGACTCATTTGTGCATTCCGATCAAACGATACCAAACCAATAAAATTGAGTCAGAATAAAGAAGAAGTAGACTTGAAGCACTAATAATGCTTGTCACACAGAATTTTATGCGATCATATTGATGCATGCTTGTCCGTTATACATATAGCTATTTTGTGTGAGTTATAGTTAGAATTTATTTATCTATAACTATTCAATGTATGGTGCAAAAGGAAAATGTGATCATGGTGCAAGTTGCCTAGACTATGGGAAATGCATGAAGTTTATTTACTTATATTTCTTGAATATGTGTTTCAATTGATAACTTAGTTTGTAGACTAGGCATGGTCTTGGACAACTTGTGCACAAGAGATGTCATTCTACGAACATTTGTCGAGGCACTGGGACCGCTTTGACCCGGGTAGAACAATTTGCTAGTGTAGTCCTAGCATTGGATGGGTCTGTGCGTCCGCCAAGGGCTAGCTACCCGAGGCAGAATGGCAGCCGACCCATCTTTCATCTGGCCAAGTGATTGTTATGTATATTTAAACTATGTAGACTAACTATGTCTTCGTGGCAGGGAAGGTCATGGTAAGTTTTGTACAGGTGGTTCAGACGGTACAGGTAAAGTCACCGAGTGATGGCATATTTTGTTATGTCATTTTATTCTATCATATAGAAAGAATTGAACTAAAGCAAGATAGAAAGATCACATAAGAAAAATGTTGCATGCTTATATGAATTCGTTATCAATTTTGGTAAGTTGGGTTAGTAAGTACTGACCCGCATTACAGCAGGTTCCCCGAGCCAAGGCGATGTGGCGAGGAGCTGAAGCTTTCTCAACCCTTCCTAGATCAAGGCGCGTTCGTGTTGTGACTTTTGGGAGCTCAAGTACATAATCAAGAAAGGAGCTCGCTCTCATATTTTGAAGCCACTAGAACGTGGGACACTGCCTTATAAGCCAATCATCTGAAAAAAAATATCCAGTCAGAATTGGAGCAAAGTACAACCCAATAGCAGTTCCAATTAATTAACAAAGACTATAAACAGTTAGAGTAAGTAATACATGATAATCAAGAAAAGTAAATGAGTCAGAGAAATACATACAGTCACAGTTAAAATAAGAAGCAAGACGAGATATGCATAGTGAATCAAAAAAATAATATAAATAAGACTGTGAATAGATGAGAAATGAACTAGATAGATAAGATGTGTGTCCAGCAAGTATCATGTGAGTCTAGCAAGTGTAATGTGAAGCCAGCAAGAAAATACTAACTAGTGTATTTTGAAATACCGCTTTTAACATGTAAACGGCTAGGGGGTAAGTACGACTCACCGCACACTCGGTGTGCGGCTGCTATCATTCCTGATTAGACCAGAGGGGGTGATTCCAGATTTTGGGATGTTTACATGTCTACTCAAGTATTTTTCCGCCCGACTAGTATAAATGAATGCAATCCCACCATGCAAATCAAATATGAGTCCAGCTAGATATAATAGGTGATTTTAGTAGTGAGTCCTGATGTGACGCCAGTAATGAGTCCTGATGTAGAGTCCAGACAAGTATAATGTACGTGTTGCAAGAAAATGAATCCATGTAATACTAATCCGTGTATTTAATTGTCGAGAACCCAGGTAAAACAATACTATAGACCAGAATCATAGAAATTATCAATTAATGGAAACTATCAGAGAATGAATGCCCAACTGTGTCCCAACTGGTGTCACACAAACCTATATATGGAATATTACATTAATACAATGTTCTGGAATAAAAATAAGTTAAACTAGTCAAATTCTAGTTCATAAAGCCATTTCTAAGTTAAAACAGTCAAACTAGGTCAACTATTGGTCAAACTAGTCTAAGTTTGTCAAACTAGCTATTTCTATGTTGTATGAGTCTATCTCTAGGATATTGGGTCCATACACTATGCATCTAGGCCACACTAGCTATTCTAAGATACTAGAAAACCAACAAGATACCGTATCCTAAGATATGCAGGTTCATTTATATGAAAATAGTGTTTTAGATATATATATGCAAGTCAATATACTTAGTACTATATCAAAATAATGAAAATACGATACCTTGGTCTTGCACCAAGGTGTATCTCACCTATCCCGATACCCAAACTCAATACCTTGGGTATCGGTCCAATACCTTGGTATTACCTTGGTAATACCTTGGTATCCCAAGGTAACCCAAAACACTTAACTTATAGCTATATATATATACAATACCTCAAGTACTAACTATATTAACATATCTAATTTACTAATATATATACTTATACTAATGTACATAGATACTAACTATTCACATTCTAACTAATAACATATATCACAACTAGTATACCTATCTACCTACTAACTATACAATACCACAACTACATATATACATACATACTCATATAGCTAACTATATATATCAAGTATCCCAATAACTATCAATTATATAACAAGTAAATATATTTAACTCACTAACTATATACCCACAACTTAACATTAACTAACTAGCACTAATATACCTATCTCACTAACAATACCAAGCTAAACCAAAATCTCAACTAACTAATTGCTAATTGTTTCTAACTCATTGAAAACTAACTGAGACCAAAACCTTGAATACTAACTAACCATCTTCTAATACCTTGAATACTCAATAACTGGAATCTCTACTGAACCTAGCTGACATAGTGAAGCTGACTGGATACCCTGAAACCTGGTATCTACTGCTGCTGTACGCGCGCTGCTACACCGCGACTGCACCGTGTCGCGCCTGCACCGTACTGCGCTGCAATTGCGGCTGCTTCTGCTGCACCGCGCCTGCACCGTGCTACGCCGCGACTGTTGCTACTGTTGAAGCCTGCTGTTGCACCGCGACTGTACCGCGCCTGCACCGCGTTGCACCACGACTGCTCTTACGCTACTACAGCGCTACTCGCTACACACGCGCACACACAACCACTCGTGCACACACACACACAACATATAGATACACACACATACATATATACAAACACCTATGCTCACACACACATATATATACATATAGATATCAACTTGCATATACACACTCCTCTATACACATATATATATATATACACAAACATACCTACACTTATAGATATGTATATATACACTCACATATAGATATATGGACACATACACATAACACAAACACTTCTATGTATTTTCATATACACATACACACACACAAAAACAAATGCTAATACAATACTAACCTCTATATATATATATATATATATATATATATATATAGTAGCTCTCCATCTATATATATATATATATATATATATATATATATATATATATATATATATATATATATATATATATATATATGTATATACAAATACAACCCCCTCTAGCTAGATATATATATACCTACACTCTCACACACAAATACAAACACCCACATGAATATATACAAGTACATATATATATATACATATAGATATAGATCTAAACATAACTATGTACCCTAGTATATACACACATAGACACACACATATACCCAAACACAATATATACTATTATATACGATATATATTACATAGTTAGCATATATATATATATAAATACACATGAACGTATATGAATAAGAGCAAAATATCAAGCACGTGGAGTGCATCACACCCGTATCACACTAATTCTATGATACGCTTGCGATACGGCTCCAACACACAACCAAACGCATCTCGGAGGACACGAGCAAGTCTAATACACCAATTAAGAAATATACGAACCATAATTAGATCCACTACGTGTTCGTGTCAAGAATTGATGTGCACAACTCCCCGTGTTGAAGAAAACCCCCAAAATTAACCCATTTCATCAAATTAACGAGATACGACCTACACGTATGCAATTGTGGACATAACACTAGTCACAAACAAGCAATCATATGTCAATTGATCTATTAGACCATATGACAAATACTACACGTGCCAATCTTGGAATTCCCCCAAAATTGGCACCAAATTGCACATAACTTCCACCATAGGTCTCCTATGAACCTAAAACCAATTCCTATGGGTATCCTATGCATGTAGGTTGATTTCTTATGGTTGATTCTCAGATTTAGAACCTAATAAAAGGGGAAAAACTAAAATGTACCTATTGGGAGATCGATTCCCAATGAAAAGTCCCAAAATACAAAGTAGCCCCTCTCCTTGTAGATCTTGGCCTCCTCCTTCTTGATCCTTATTTTCTTCTTATAGATCCTTATTGTAGTAGCCTCTATTGAAGAATATGGACTAAATTTGGGTAGAAATTGGTAGTGATTTGGTGAGGGAAGGAAGGAATTTGAAAGAGGGAAGAACTAGATCTAAATGAATTGGAAATTGAAAAGTAAAATGATTTTCTCTCTCCTCCTCTACTATGGCCGGTCATATACCCCTCTCCAAGCTATTAAAATATCCAAAACACCTCTTGGGGCCTCTCATGAATAAATTAATTAAGGGAGAAGGTTCTAGTCTAATGGTTTCACTAATTAATTCATCCTCCTAAACCATGGGCCTAATTAATTGGCTCAATCTAAACTAAACTAAATGTTGGGTCCATGCATCTAATTAAAATAGGTTAGGTCCACTACACAAGTCTAAAATAAATACTATATCTAAACAAACAATAAATAATACAACAAATAATTAAATTACATGCACAATATTTAAATACAATAACTCCTAAAAATAAAAATACCCGTGACAATTACCAAACTACCCTTAATTGGAAATATGAGGGTGACAATCCTACCCACCTTAGAAAAATTTTGTCCTCGAAATTAAAGAAGATCGTAACCCCTTCTAGGTCAACCCAGTCTAAACTAAACATACAACATACAATTTAAAAGAAATCACTAACTATGGTCTCTGTCCGTCATAGTTTTGCAGTCTTCGTCAGGGTATACTAGCTACACAAAAATACACAAGCAGTCTATAAGGTACTAACTAAACATGCAAACAACAGATGGAAAGAAAATAAATAGAATAAGGCAAAATAAGCTAACTTATCACCTGAAGTATCGTCCTCCCCGACTGCCATTACAAATGCCCCGCCCTGCTGGGGTGTCTCCCTCTATCGGTGTGGGGCATGATGCTGTGCCATAGGTGGTCTAACTCCTTCTATCTAACCCTGATCTCCCCTAAATGGGGGTGTTGTAGGGCAATCCCTCATCTGGTGTGTTGCGGATACACAAAACAGGCACACCTTCAGCCTCCTCCTACAAACATCCCAAGTGTGTCCTGACCTCCTGCAGTAGGCACAAGTGGACACTGGCTGAATATGCCTCTGGGGCTGCTGCTGAACTGGAGCACGAACCGGCGCCTAAAACTGCTGCTGCTGGATATGGGGACGCTTGGCTGGTCCCGCACCGCTACCAGCACCACCCAAAATATCTCTACCTCTCTTGGACTTGAGATCCAAGTCATCCTCCGCTCTCTGCGCATCCATCAGGATCTCCTCAAAAGTAGCTGTACGGTGCCCCCTAGTAAGGGATTTGATCTCCCTGATCAAACCCTTCCTGGATTTCCTAGCCTTCCCTTGGGGATTCTTCCCCTCTACAAACCTGCTCAATCTGTAAAACTTTGTAGCATACTCGTCCACTGTCATACTCCCTTGGACGAGGTATAGAAACTGGCTCTCTAAGACACCCAGAGCTACGTCCGGAAAGAACTTCTCCTTGAAAAGCTCTTTAAAAACTTTCCAAGTCAATCATGCCGCCATGATCCTCGGGTTTGTCCTGAACCATGTTAATGCTATATTAAAAATCTGGCTGTCTGCTGCCTCCACTCGTAAACCCTCCAGAATCTGCGCCAGTCACAGGTTCATCTCCACGTCCTCGATCCAATCATCGATATATAAGATCCCTTTCGTGCCTTTGAAGTCTTTCAGCCCCATCCTCTTGAAGTCTATGATGGTACTCGGCCTCGGCTGATGCGGAATAAACTGAGGTGGTATCATCTGTGGCTGGACTATAGTAGCTCTCTCAATTGATGCAAGTGCGATCTGGTAAGCATTCTCCACACTCTGTCGCAGGACCTCGGACTATCGTTTTTGTGCCTCTATCATTTGCTGGAAGAGCGCGAACATCTGCGTCTGAATAACTGTAGGTGGGGGAGGTAGAAGATCCTAGGAAACTGTCTGCCCTATCCTCGGTACTGGAGGTGGAGCACCTCCGAAAGCTGTTGCCGATACGCCCACCTGGACCGGTGAAGCTGACCTCCTGAAGGTAGGTGCTGGACTATCATCTGAGGGTACGACCCTCATGGGTGATGAAGTAACTGATCGTGCTATCGCGGTACCAGATCGCTGGGAACGTGTCTTCGGCGGCATCCTGAAGATAGATTGAAATACGAAATCAATATTGAACATGATACGATATTATCAAAGAAGGACAGAACTTTATTCAAAGCAAAGCAATATTCCATAGATAAGGATTTACAAAACAGATTTGGAATGTTTCCTAGTTGTGATTGAGTAAACTCTCAACCTAAATCCTATTTCCTAAAGCAGGCTCGTAGTCATACTCTAGACGAGCACAACTATAAAATCGCACTAATTGCGAATCTCGACCTGCATGGGCCACCACTAAAAATATGTCATGACCTGCACCCAGATATTCGGGCACGAGTACGTGGTTACGCCCAGCCTATGCCGCAGCATCGACGGTAGAACGCTGTCTGGGTCATTTCTAACTATCTATCATCTCAACAATATAATATGGTACCTGTCAATCATCTCAACTCCAAATGGAGGAGCAATATGGTATCTCACAAGTATAACTAATCTCAATCACAAAATAAACTAAAGAAGATAAAGCATGAATGGAAAAGCGAAGGAAAGAATAAAGATACAATCCACAATCTGAAATAATATACAACTGTGAATCTCAGTAATATAATAGCCTAATATAATCTAACACCAAAAAATATAAACTAAACCTCCTCGGGCTCTGCAACTAAGTCCTTTTGGTCTACAAGAGTATCCTCTAAAGGTACGCCATCCTGCGGCCCGTAGAATGTGGGATACTGCCTTATAAGCCAATCATCTGAAAAAATATATCCAGTCGGGATTGGAGCAAAGTACAACCCAATAGCAATTTCAATTAATTAACAAAGACTATAAACAGTTATAGTAAGTAATACATGATGATCAAGGAAAGTAAATGAGTCAGAGAAATACATACAATCACAGTTAAAATAAGAAGCAAGACAAGATATGCATGGTGAATCAAAAAAATAATGTAAATAAGACTGTGAATAGATGAGAAATGAACTAGATAGATAAGATGTGTGTCCAGCAAGTATCATGTGAGTCCAGCAAATATAATGTGAAGCCAGCAAGAAAATACTAACTAGTTTGTTTTGAAATACCACTTTCGACATGTAAACGGCTAGGGGGTAAGTACGGCTCACCGCATACTTGGTGTGCGACTGCTATCATTTCTGATTAGACCAGAGGGGGTGATTCCAGATTTTGGAGATGTTTATATGTCTATTCGAGTATTTTCCCACCCGACTAGTATAAATAAATCCAATCCCGACACGCAAATCAAATATGAGTCCAGCCAATAAAATAGGTGATTCCAGTAGGTGAGTCCTGATGTGATGCCAGTAATAGAGTCATGAAGTAGAGGCCAGACAAGTATAATATACGTGTCGCAAGAAAATAAATCCATGCAATACTAATCCATGTATTTAAGTGTCTAGAAACCAGGTAAAATAATACTATATACCAGAATCATAGAAATTATCAATTAATGAAAACTATCAGAGAATGTACTCGCCTGTCATCCAAGCAATGAATGCCCAACTGTGTCCCAACTGGTGTCACACAAACCTATATATGGAATTTTATATTAATACAATATTTTGGAATAAAAATAAGTTAAAGTAGTCAAATTCTAGGTCATAAAGCCATTTCTAAGTAAAAATAGTCAAACTAGTTCAACTATTGGTCAAACTAGTCAAAGTTTGTCAAACTAGCTATTTCTAGGTTGTATGAGTCTATCTCTAGGATATTAGGTCTATACACTATGCATCTAGGCCACACTAAGCTATTCTAAGATACTAGGTAACTAACAAGATACCGTATCCTAAGATACGCAAGTTTATTTATATGAAAATAGTGTTTTAATTATATATACAAGTCAATATACTTAGTACTATATCAAAATAATGAAAATACGATACCTTGGTCTTGCACCAATGCGTATCTCACCTATCCCGATATCCAAACTCAATACCTTGGGTATCGGTCTAATACCTTGGTATTACCTTGGTAATACCTTGGTATCCCAAGGTAACCCAAAACACTTAACTTATAGCTATATATATATACAATACCTCAAGTACTAACTATAGTAACATATCTAATTTACTAATATATATACTTACTATGGAACATAGATACTAACTATTCACATTCAAACTAATAACATATATCACAACTAGTATACCTATCTACCTACTAACTATACAATTCCACAACTACATATATACATACATACTCATATAGCTAACTATATATATATATATATCAAGTATCCCAATAACTATCTACTGTATAACAAGTACATATATATATATAACTCACTAACTATAAACCCACAACTTAACATTAACTAACTAGCACTAATATACCTATCTCACTAACAATACCAAGCTAAACCAAAATCTCAACTAACAAATTGCTAATTGTTTCTAACTTATTGAAAAATAACTAAACCAAAACCTTGAATACTAACTAACCATCTTTTAATACCTTGAATACTCAATAACTGAAATCTCTACTGAACCTAGCTGACATAGTGAAGCTGACTGGATACCCTGAAACCTGGTATCTACTGATGCTGTACGAGCCCTGCTGCGCCGCGACTGCACCATGCCTGCACCGTGGAGCGCCACGACTGCTGCTGCTGTTGCAGCCTGCTGCTGTACCGTGATTGCACCGCGCTGCGCAACGACTGTACTACGCCTGCACCGCGCTGCACCGCAATTGCTGCTGCAGTCTGCTGCTGTTGTTGCAGCCTCCTGCTGCACCGCGACTGCACCGCACCTGCACCGCGACTGCTCGCGCGCTACTGCTGCGGTGCTGCTCACTACACACGCGCACACACAACCACTCGTGCACACACACACAACCACTCGTGCACACACACACAATATATAGATACACACACACATACATATATACAAACACCTATGCTCACACATACACACATATATATATATAGATATCAACTTGCATATACACACTCCTCTATACACATATATATATATACACAAACATACCTACACTTATAGATATGTATATATACACTCACATATAGATATATGGACACATACACATAACACAAACACAAACACTTCTATGTATTTACATATACACATACACACACTCAAACACAAATGCTAACACAACACTAACCTCTCTCTCTCTCTCTCTCTCTCTCTCTCTCTCTATATATATATATATATATATATATATATATATATATATATATATGCACGTATATGAATGAGAGCAAAACATCAAGCACGTGGAGTGCACCGCACCCGTATCACACTAATTCTATGATACGCTTGCGATACGGCTCCAACACAAAACCAAACACATCCGGGAGGACACAAGCAAGTCTAATACACCAATTATGAAATATAGAAACCATAATTAGATCCACTACGTGTCCGTGTCAAGAATTGATGTGCACAACTCCCCATGTCAGAGAAAACCCCCAAAATCAACCTGTTTCGTCAAATTGACGAGATACGGCCTACACTTATCAAATTATGGACACGACACTAGTCATAAATAAACAATCTTATCAATTTGATCTATTAGATCATATGAGAAACACTACATGTGCCAATCTCGAAATTCCCCCAAAATTGGCACCAAATTGTACATAACTTTCACCATAGGTCTCATATGACCCTAAAACCAATTCCTATGCGTAGCCTATGCATGTGGGTTGGTTTCTCATGGTTAATTCTTAGATTTAGAACCTAATAAAAGGAAAAAAACTAAAATATACCTATTGGAAGATGGATTCCTAATGAAAAGTCCCAAAATATAAAGTAACTCATCTCCTTGTAGATCTTGGCCTTCTTCTTCTTGATCCTTGTTTCCTTCATATAGATCCTTGTTATAGTAACCTATATTAAAGAATATGGACTAAATTTGGGTGGAAATTGATAGGGATTTGGTGAGGGAAGGAAGAAATTTGAAAGAGGGAAGAACTAGATCTAAATGAATTGGGAATTAAAAAGTAAAATGATTTTCTCTCTCCTCCTCTACTATGGCTGGTCATATACCCCTTCACAAGCTATTGAAATGTCCAAAATACCCCTTGGGGCCTCTCATGAAGAAATTAATTAAGGAGAAAGGTTCTAGTCTAATTATTTTATTAATTAATTCATCCTCCTAAACCATGGGCCTAATTAATGAGCTCAATCTAAACTAAACTAAATATTGGGTTCATGCATCTAATTAAAATAGGTTAGGTCCACTACACAAGTCTAAAATAAATACTACATCTAAACAAACAATAAATAATACAACAAATAATTAAATCACATGCACAATATTTAAATATAATAACTCCTAAAAATAAAAATACCCGTATCAATTACCAAACTACCCTTAATTGGAAATATGAGGGTGACACATTGGGCAGCTCAGGAAGTTCAGCTGCCGCACCCTTTGTTGATCCGTTCAAACGGGTGATGCATTTGATGGAAACGCAGCAGAGATAAGCCACACTACGACAGAACCAATTGGAGTCCCAGATTGAGGCTCAATTTCTGGCACAGCGGACTCAGGCCGAGGCACAGCAGAACCAAATAGATACCTTACAAACGATTATGACGATGCTCGTCGCCAGTAACCATTCTGCATCAGCGACCGCCGCGGCAGTGCCAGTTGTAGCCGATACCGTGGGACCACAAGACTCTCTGGAGCCTCCACCCTTAGACGAAAAGGGTCCCATCCTGGAAATATCATAGTTCAAAAAGATGTATCATGCTACCTTTAAGGGACTGAGGACCCCTCCGGGGCGTTGGATTGGCTAGTTGAGTTGGAAGACCACTTCGAAGTACTTCGCATGGACGAAATAAAGGGAGTCGCTTGTGCTCTGCTTCAGCTCTGTTTAAATGCACATGATTGGTGGGATGCACAAAAACATGCTATAATGAGTGAATATGACAGGACTACTATCTCTTGGTCCGTGTTACGTAAGGCCTTCGAGGAGGAGTATCTTCTACCCGCCGTCCGTCGTGAGAAGGAAGACGAATTCACACATCTGCAAGAAGAAAACATGACAGTGCGGCAGTACGCCTCAGAATTCAACAGGCTTGCAAATTTTGCTAAGTCTCACCTTTGTGATGTCGAATGTCGCGCACGTAGGTTTGAGATAGGACTGCGACCTTCAATTTGTGCCTATGTCGTTGTTCCTCAGTACCGTACCATACGGGAGTCCCAAAACCACGCCCTCTTCCTAGAACTGCAGTACCCCCCAGTTCGTAATGGCGCTGTGCAAAGGAGGAAACAACGCGCCCAAGCGCCCCAATAACGGCGGTAATCAGGGTTCAAATACAGGGAGAGGCAGTGAGCTCATTTGTCACCGATGTAATCGTGTCGGACACATCGCTCGAAACTGTCGAGTATTTAATGGATCATGCTTTAAGTGCGGTCGCCAGGGGCATATGGCAGTGAATTGTCGGGCGGGAGGACCAAACCAAGAGCCGCAATAAAACCATACGCCTCAAGATCAGAGGCAAGTACCTCGAGCGCACCAGACGACACCGCAGAGTACTCAAGGCCGAGTCTATGCTCTGACTCGGGATGAGGCACTCGCAT
Source organism: Iris macrosiphon (assembly GCA_036927795.1). Lineage (NCBI taxonomy): Eukaryota > Viridiplantae > Streptophyta > Magnoliopsida > Asparagales > Iridaceae > Iris > Iris macrosiphon. The sequence goes on from JAYESA010000003.1 coordinate 48,023,714, forward strand.
CAAACACGACGGTGTCAAGTATATTACTCTTCAATAATGTACCTACCCGAGTATTGTTTGATTCTGGCGCCATATATTGTTTTATTGCAGCAAATTTTGCCGCCAAGAACACATTTTCTATAACACCGCTAGGCCTAAACCTTAGCGACCGTAATCCATCGGGCATGGATTTGTTGGCACATTTAGTCTGTTGTGAAGGTAACATTTGCATCGGGGGAAGGAAATTATCACTAGATGCGATAGTCTTAGACATTAGGGACTACGATATCATTATGGGGATGGATTGGCTCGGCACTTGCTCGGTTACCATTGATTATGCGGAAAAAAAAGTCGTATTTCGTCTACCTGGCGAGATCGAATTTTGTTATGCGTGCAGTCTACAGTCGAGAGCGCTGAATGCCTGCATGGTGATCTCTGCAATGTCTACTCGGCGGATGATATATTCTGACTGCGAAGGGTACTTGGCGTCCGTTCGAGACACACAGCGAGATTACACAAACGTTGAGTCTATTCCCATTGTGGTGGATTTCCCTGATGTGTTCCCCGATGAGTTGCTCGGCATGCTGCCTGTTCGAGAGATAGAGTTCACTATTGATATATTTTAAGAAACTCGACCAATTTCCAAGACTACGTATCGAATGGCCCCGGCAGAACTAAAGGAGTTAAAGATTTAGTTACAAGAATTGCTAGATCGTGGGTATATTCGTCCGAGCGTGTCTCTGTGGGGTGCACCTGTATTATTTGTAAAGAAAAAAGATGGCTCATTATGACTCAGCATCTACTATCGTAAACTGAATAAAGCCACTGATCGAAACAAGTATCCCCTCCCCAGGATAGATGACCTCTTCGATCAACTACAAGGTGCAACGATATTCTCGAAAATCGATCTTCGCTCGGGTTACCATCAACTCAGGATTAAGCCGGACGATGTGCCAAAATCAGCCTTTCGCACTCGTTACGGCCATTATAAGTTTTTGTGAATGCCATTCGGATTAACCAATGCCCCTGTCACCTTTATGAATTTAATGAATCGTGTGTTCCGACCGTACCTCGATATGTTTGTAGTAGTGTTCATTGATGATATCTTGGTGTACTCGAAGAATAGGGAGGAACATACAGAGCACTTGCGGACATGCTACAGACTCTTCGGGACAATAAGCTATATGCGAAACTGAGTAAATTTGAATTCTGACTGAGCAGTGTATCTTTTCTCGGGCACATCATTTCTACGGGACGTATTTCAGTCAATCCAAAGAAAGTTGAAGCCATCGTCGAGTGGAAGCGGCCTACATCCGTCAGTGAGATTCGAAGCTTCCTCGGGCTAGCGGGCTACTACCGGCGGTTCGTAAAGGATTTTTCCAAACTAGCATCACCTCTGACTCGCCTCACACAGAAGGGAGTCGCGTTTGAGTGGTCCACCGATTATGAAGCCTCGTTTGAAGAGTTAAAGCATCGCCTCACCTCTGCCCCGTTACTTGTACTACCAAACGAGACCTCGGGATTCCAAATATTCAGCGACGTGTCAGGGCAGGGCTTAAGGTGTGTACTTATGCAACAGGATAGGGTGATAGCCTATGCATTCAGGCAGCTGAAAAAGCATAAGAAGAATTATCCTACGTATGATCTGGAGCTAGCGATAATTGTTTTCGGGCTAAAATTGTGGTGACACAACCTCTATGGAGTGGCTTAACCTATTCACCCAAGCGGACCTTAACCTACGACAACGGTGTTGGCTAGAATTAATAAAGGATTATGATAAACTACACACCTGACAAAGAAAATATGGTAGCAGATGCGTTGAGTCGAGTCTTTGCGGGATCCCTGTCCGTTGATTGCAGGTTACAAAGGGACTTAGAGGAGATAGGCATCGAACTCCAAATTCGGTATCACGGCGCACGAATTGCTCAGATATGATTCGTACCCAACCTGTTAGAGAGGGTCATATCTACTCAGCGGGATGATCCATTCCTAAAGAAAATATGCGAGCAGATTCTAGCAGGAAAGGTGAAAGACTTTGCAATAGATGAGAATGGAGTATTGCGAGTTAAGGGAAGGCTATGCGTCCCCAACGACTCAGAACTCAGAAAGGAAATCCTTGCGGAAGCTCACTATGCAGCCTATATGATCCATCCCGGGAGCACAAAAATGTATAGAGATCTTCGCACTATTTTCTGGTGGTACGACATAACATGTCAAAGGGTGAAAGCAGAACATCAAAGACCAGGCAGAGAAATACAGAATCTTGCTTTCCCGAAATAGAAGTGGGAGTACATAAGTATGGAATTTATTATTGGCTTGTCAAAGACGCAACGGGAGAACGACGCAATCTGGGTCATCGTCAGCCGGTTAACCAAGTCAGCGCACTTCATTGCCATTAAAACTACTTGGAGCACCGATCGCCTTGCCCAGACCTACCTTGATAAAATAGTTTGGCTGTACAGAGTGCCAGTTTTTATAGTATCAGATCGGGACGGACGATTCCTATCATTTTTTGGGGAAAGCCTTCAGTCAGCGGTGGAGACCAAGTTAAAGTTTAGCTCAGCCTACCATCCTCAAACAGATGGCCAAACAGAACGGTGGAGACCAAGTTTTTATTGTGCCTCTGTGTAATCGATTCGAAAGTCAAGTTGGGATGTCTACCTACCGTTGGCCAAATTTGAATACAATAACAGCTATCAGTCCAGCATCCAAATGGCTCCTTACGAGGCTTTGTATGGTTAGAAGTGTAGGTCACCGATCTGCTGGAATGAAGTTGGGGAGCGATAAATCCTTGGGCCAAAACTAGTTGAACAAACAGCCCAAAAAGTTCAGTTTATCTGTGAGCGATTAAAAGTAGCACAGAGCCGGCAGAAGAGTTATGCTTACATTCGTCATCGATCCCTCGAGTTCCAAGAAGGTGATCATATGTTTTTAAAGGTCTCGCCCATGCGAGAAGTCATACAATTTGGAGTAAAAGGGAAGTTAAGTCCGAGATTCGTTGGGCCGTTTGAAGTTCTCAAATGTGTCACTTCGGTTGCCTATCAAATTGTATTGCCACCAGCCCTGTCGGAAGTGCATGATATTTTTTATGTATCACAGCTTAGAAAGTATGTGCATAATCCAAACCACATGGTAGACTTTGGTCAGCTGGATCTGTATGCAAACTTATCATACATGGAAGAGCCAATTTAGATTTTAGATCGTAAAGAGAAGCAGCAACGGAATCGGGCAGTCTCACTAGTGCGTGTTCTTTGGCGGAACCACTCAGTCGAGGAATTGACCTGGGAACGCGAATCAGATATGAGAAAAAAAATTCCTTCATTATTTCCTAGTGGTAGGTTATATTCCTAAGTTTCGAGGACAAAACTTTTGTTAGTTGGTTATGATGTAGTGCCCCGTTCCCCCTGTTCGGGGAGCGCGGCTAAGAAATACTTGGTATCGTTCGATCGGGATAGATTGAATCAAGATCCTTTCCTCGTCATGGATTGGTTTCTTCAGAATTAGGTCCCGTAATTAATGGATTGTGCCTCAAGGAAGAACTCGGCGGCAGAGTTGAGAGGGGTCTTTCCATTGCGTTGGTTTCCTTGCCCGTTTTCGGATGCCGCTTGGTTGCCTTTTTGATGGTTTTGTGATTTGTATTTTTCTTGAACGGGTTTGATAGATTTTATTGTCTTCATTCTTTGGATTTCGTAATTCGTACCGAACCCCTGGAGATCAAAGCAAGATATATTGATCAACTGTTGGTGCGTGCAGGTGATCGTGTAGGTGACGCGCAAGCGGAGTCTTGAAGATCTCCCCTTTTCTCTCCCTGTTTACCAAATTATGAGTGGCTTTACCTCGATTAGCGTCCTTCTTTCAAGTCTTCATTCTTAATAAATTGATCCTTTTGTGCATTCCGATCAAACGATACCAAACCAATAAAATTGAGTCAGAATAAAGAAGAAGTAGACTTGAAACACTAATAATGCTTGTCACACAGAATTCTATGCGATCATATTGATGCATGCATGTCCGTTATACATATAGCTATTTTGTGTTAGTTGTAGTTAGAATTTATTTATCTATAACTGTTCAATATATGGTGCAAAAGAAAAATATGATCATGGTGCAAGTAGCCTAGACTATGGAAAATGCATGAAGTTTATTTACTTATATTGCTTGAATATGTGTTTCAATTGATAACTTAGTTTGTAGACGAGGCATGGTCTTGGACAACTTGTGCACAAGAGATGTCGTTCTACGAATGGTCGCCGGGGCACTGGGACCGCTTCGACCCGGGTAGAACAATTTGCTAGTGTAGTCCTAGCATTGGATGGGTCTGTGTGTCCGTCAAGGACAAGCTACCCGAGGCGGAATGGCAGCCGACCCATATCTCGTCCGACCAAGTGATTATTATATATATTTAAACTGTGCAGACTAACTATGTCTTCATGGCAGGGAAGGTCATGATAAGTTTTGTACAGGTGGTTCAAACGGTACAGGTAAAGTCACCGAGAGGTGGCATATTTTGTTATGTCATTTTATTCTATCATATACAAAGAATTGAACTAAGGCAAGATAGAAAGATCACATAAGAAAAATATTGCATGCTCATATGAATTCATTATCGATTTTGGTAAGTTGGGTTAGCTCGCCCTCACCGGTACTTTTCAAAGTACTGACCCTTGTAGAAGCATGAAAAATACGCTGGAAAATAATACGCGTAAAACCCTCTACATGCAGGAAGTCCACGTAAAACAGAGCTCCAGCACTGGGTGGCGTAAGACATGACTTCAGAGCCATCGGCATACAACGAGCTTCATCGCTAGTTCAGAGTAAAATATAGCTCCAGAACAACCCGCGTAATGCAGTATTTCCAGACTGCTTCGGCGTAAAAAGGTTGTCATATCGCCACTTTCGCATAAAACTTGCTCGCTTTTAATGCAGTAGGAAGTTGTACGAGGAACTCTTCGTATTCTTCGAACGAACCTATCAGATCATGCAGTGAACCTGACCCCTGACAAAGAGTACTGCACAGCGATCGAGAGGACGGCTGTAATGATGATTCGGCACAGAATCCCAGACTGTCGTCTAGTGACATAACCCTTGACATAAGATGTCATTTACGCATTCAAGGAATACGCTGCCTAGTTTTACACAGGCAGACGTGAGCTTTTACGCTCAGCAGGAAACAAAACCAACCGCCACGTCAAAAGCTGCTCTTCGTACAGAACTCGAGGCACGTCTCTGCAGTTAAAGCGCGTGATGGGGGCAGATCTCTGTATTTAATGCACGAAATTTGGTTCTACTTCCGAAGACTGGGTGAGCTATAATTAGGGCTAATATGTCCACATCACCACCCCTGCATATTACGCCATCAGGCTATTTTTAGCTATAGGAGCACGTTGTACGCTATCTCCTCGAAATACGTTGACCTGGCAATTTTTAGCTATAAGAGCACGTTGTATGCTATCTCCTCGAAATATGCCAACCTGGCTATTTTTAGCTATAGGAGCACGTTGTACGCTATCTCCTCGAAATACGCCAAATTAGGCTATATTTGCAAAGCATTAGGCTTCTACGCCTACTTGGCTTCTATGCCTACTGGGCTTCTACGCCTACTTGGCTTTTATGCCAACACGACAGTTACCTGGCTTCTACGCCAATATAACAGCTATTCGGTTTCTACACCAATCATCTCTACGCAAGGGGCAGTTACCCACGTGCCTTGCATGCCGTGATCTTCGCAGCAGTTATACGCGTTACCTCATAATGGGACACGCGTCACACGCAGAGTCGAGAGATCATTTAGACGTGGGTAGCAGTTATCATAACCGCCACGTAAAGAGCACCCAACTCTCTATTGTTTGGCTTCTACGCCGATTGGACGGTTACGGCAATTGGACTTTATAAATAGAGACCTCTATTGACAGAGGTCAAGGGTCAAAAATTAATTTTTGAGAGAGAAGAATCCAGAGCACAGACAGAGAGTAGTGATTGACGATTTTGGCATCGAGCATCCACTCCCTCTTGCGATCTTTGAAGCTTCTCCTTCTTCTACAATACTTCTTCGTCATCGTGTGGTCCAAGGGACAAAGCGATCGACCGCAGATCAGACTCCTATAGCAATATTTCCCCAGAATCAAATTTTTGTACTTAGTATCCTCATATAGAATCAATTGTACTTTCTTTTTTTCTTGTTTGTAAACCACAGAAAGGGTTTCGTATAAACCTAATTTTATTTCTTTCGTTTATTATCAAACACAAGATGGCGACTCTGCTGGGGACTACTTTCTCATCTGACGAGAAAGCTATTGCTCAACACGATGCTGTATCAGTAGGATCAATGAAGAAGACCTTGGTCGTCCAATTCGACCAATCAGCCTACGAAGACATGCTTCGAGCAGGAGGTAGCTCTCACTCCCTCTCTGTCCAAGATAACAGGAAATTGCGTAAGGTGTGGATGCCCCGGACATCCCCTACCATTCCTGCCGACTCTCTTTCTCCGACCAACAAGGTTGTAGCATCGCAACCTCCACGCTCTGCGTGTAAAACTCTGTCTCCCGTCTGTGACATGGCAGACAAAGCTTCTGGTTATGCCTCAGTGTTAACCCAGAAGTCTGCTCTGCGCTCTATGCGTAAAACTATGTCTCCCGTCTGTGACGTGGCAGACAAAGCTTCTGGTTATGCCTTAGTGTTAACCCAGAAGTCTGCTCCGTGCTCTGCACGTAAAACTCTATCTCCCGTCTGTGACATGGCAGACAAAACTTCTGGCAATGCCTCAGTGCTAATCCAGAAGTCTACTCCGTACCCTACGCGTAAAATGCAGTCTCCCATCTGTGACGTGGTAGACAAAGTTTCTGATAAGGCCTCAGTGCCAATTCAGAAATCCCAAAAGTGCCCCGCACGTAAAAATGCATCTCCCCTCTACAAGGAAGCAGATGGTCCTTGCAATCATCGCAAGGGAAAACAAGTGGCAGATTTTCCGACCTCTCGGATTTTACGCCATCAAGAGAAGAATCAGCCTGCTCTTCAGATTACGCGGAATGTTGATGGCCATTTGAGGACTTTCTCAGTTTTACGCCAACCTGTGCAAAGTTCCATATTACACCAGAACAAGCCCCTCAGCGTAAAGAAGGCCCAGTTTGTGGATAGATACGCTCCTCATGGATCATGTGATACTTACATGGCTGAACCGCTGTATACGGGTGGCAGGGAGAGAGTTGTGGTTCCCAATATCCGTATTCCGACTGATGTAAACAGGAGGAACAAGCCTTCTTCCTCTTCTTCTTCTGTTAATCCTCCTGACTTGCGTGAATTCCTGATCCAGAAACGTAAAGACAGGAGTCATAACCAGGATTCAGTTCCCTTGACTACCAAGCGTGGGGAGATCATGTGGGAAGATGCGTCAACATCTAATATCGTCATGATATTTGGGCTACATGAAGATTCTGTCTTTATTGTTCCACCAACTCGTGACGACCAGCATCCAATAGTCTTTGGTCACATGTGGAGCAGACCGATTGTACAAGAAGGATCTCACGAGTCTGATGGTGGGAAAATGCAAATCCACATATATAGCCCTCAGGCTTTGAGGATTATACAAAGCATGGGTTATGATTTGAAGTTAAAACAAGGCCTCAACTATGGGAAAGGCAGACGAATACCGTTGCATGGTAATCCTTACTGTCAACAAACTCATTTTGGGTTGGGGTATACTGCATCTCTTGCAAACTCCAAACCTACAGAGTCTGATCCTGTAATACCAGAGGCAGGTCCTTCTAAATCAACTTCTGTGGACAAATGCCACGACATGTCTGGGGGTAGCCTACCTCGACAAAATAGAGCAGCATCCAAAGCTGGGGGTAGAATTCCCTCTGAGTTCGAAGATGATGCAACGATGACGATCTTCCCGGAAGACCGTAAAACTCGGGCATCGGGAGCCCGCAGGCCAAAAGGGACTTTCTCCTTCAATGAAGATGACATCATTGAAATCTTCGATATCTTGATGAAGGAAAATAAACTTCAGCCACCCCACATTAGATACCCAGAGAGGGCTGGCAAAGTCGATGACCCAGATTATTGTCTCTTTTATCGGTACATTCATCACCCCACAAGGGCATGCTATGTACTGAAAAGGAGAATCCAGGAGTTGATCGACGCCAAAGTCGTCACTTTGCATTTATAAACGAGGGGACAATCACTGCAAATTGATTTCACTCTAAAGTAACAATTTGCTTCCCCAAGAAAATACCGGATGATAAGTCCCTAAAGTTTCCCCAGCTGAGTTTGTCATGTCGATATTACCTCTGAACAAACCTTCCTGGTTTGGCTATCGATTATCATGTCCATATTACCTCTGATATCGGTTGTCATCTCAACTTAACACCCGTACTTAACTCTAAGTATGCCACGTCCATATTACCTCTGGCAGGGCTTGTCCTAAACTTATTACTTGTACTCTCATGCACAAGAAGTAATAGGTCCACAAAACATTCTCCTGTGGAATGCCCATAATGGAAAACGAAATGTTCATGTCCATATTACCTCTGAACTATCCTCATTTTTTCCAGCGAAGAAAGAGTCAGTCCCTATTTTATCCCCCACAGAGTCATATTTTATCGTGTCTATATTACCTCTGGCAGGACTTGTCTCAAACCTATTATTTGCACTTAACGTGCGCGACAAATGATAGGTCCACCAAAGATCCTCCAGTGGGATATCCTCAACAAATACGGTATCGTACTACGTCCATATTACCTCTGGTACGATGTCCAAAATTTGTGCAAACAATCATAAAGAAATGAAGGGCTCTTATATGATTGCAAATGGCGCTTATAAGATTAGCCAAGCCTAATGGAAATTTGGCAATGGCTACTTTCAACTGCAAATTCTCGAAGAAGCACTATACTTGATCTCCTTCGTTTAACGGAGTATGACGAAGATCTTATTCTGACGATACCATGCACAAAGGTTAGCTAGATCATATTCTATCAGATTCGTATGACCTCTTAATGGATATGCTTAACTAATTTATAAACCTATCATGTTCATATTACCTCTGATAGTGTTTAGTATACAAATTTAGTTGGATTATATTCTAGCAGGTTCATATTACCTCTGAATAGATTTACATTTAGTAAAACCTTAACGAAAGTATGTCATGTTAATGATACCTCTGATTTTACTTTCATCTTAGCCTATCATATTCTAAAGTGATGGGTCCACAAAGTCAGAAAATGTGTCTTTATTATCTCCGAGAAATTACAGGAGAAATAAGAAGGTACATCATTGGAGAGGAGCAGTCAAATCACAGATCTGCTGTGCCAGAGCGGCCATCCTCTCATTCCTGGAGTTCAAGACGTTAGCGCGAGCCCGCTCCAACCTTGCCTCCTCATTGTTCAAGGCAGACAGTTCAGACCGAACATATACAAAACCTGCGTGGATAACACCCGCATATGCCAGGTTCTGCTGAGCCGCTTCCATTTGGTCCTTCAACACATCTCGAGCTGTCGATGAAGTGAGAGCCCTCTCTTTTGCCTGAGCGAGTTCATCTTCCAATTTGCAGACCTTCGCTGCCTCTTCCTCATATTTGGCCTCGTACTTAGCCACCTGGGGAATGACATACCCCAATACGGCATGCTCTTCATTCATCTCTTGTTGTTGTGCCTCGATGGATTTGCTCAGAGTTTTTATCTCCCCAACAAGCCTCGCAGTCAAGAAGTCATAATCAGCCTGAATCAGGTCATCAATGCCGCCTCGAGACAGTTGCAAATACTCGTTAATGGGTTATTCTAAACCATTAACTATTTGCTCCAGCGCATCAGCTCTCCCAGCGTCGTTGAAATTTTTGATCGGCGCTATCGCAACCTGGGAGGACATCCTCAGGGCCTCGAAGCCTAGATTCTTCTCCAGCACCATTGATATCAGCGTTTTCAAAGTGATATAGAAAATGCTAGTATACTGCTCAACTAGCATGGTGAAATTCGAATGGACGCTTGGAGTGGCTGCAATATCGGTGAATCCCCTTCCAGGAACGACTGCAGAGGGTGTCATCACAGTCGTTGCTTTAACAGATGGCACGACAAAAGTAGAAGCACCAACAACGGTCAAAGTTGCCGGCATGCTCAACAGAGGAGGCATAGTCGAGACAACCGGCTCATCCTCCCCCGATATTATTTGCACTGGTACTGGCAGAACAACATCCAATAATGTTGCGTCAGCAGCATCAAAGCTTGCTCCCTCAACGTCGGACACTGCCGATTCATTAGCAGAGTCCGCAATAAACTCAGAAGTGGTGTCAACTCCACCCTCCCCAATGATGTCTTCCCCTGAAAAGAAGACAAGAGAAAATTAATATCAACCTTATGTTAATTTTTCTAAAAAGAGGCGTAAAAGACAATATTTACCCATGGCTGATGGTATATATGCCGCATCCGCAACCAGTACAGCTAAATCATTTCTTAATGATGCTAAACGAGCTGTCATACCTGGAGAAGAGGGCGCACCAAATGACGTATGAGGGTAGTCTTCCCAGTCTTCACCAAGATCCAATCGAGGTTCATCAGGGGGAATCTCGCTAGAAATACTTACAGATAAAGAAGGCGCTGAACTCATTATTGGTTTGGATAAAGATATCCATAGTACGCTCGGCCTCGAAGGTGACCTCACTGCACTACCAGTAGCGGTAGTAGTGACAGCAGTCTCGAACAAAGAATCTCCGGCACTGTCAGCCGGATTTGTAGAGGTTCCCCCTCTAAAAGGCGAGGGACCTCTAATCAAAGGATCGTCCCCGATCGGGGAAACAACAAGCTCACTCCTAGGAGCCTCATGGCTGGAAGTCCTGGCAGGACCACTGACAGTCTTCTTTTTCTTGTGAGGGGAAGGCTCTTTCAAAGTAGGAGCCCTTCGCTTACTGGAGATAACAAGAGGCTCTGCAGGCGGAGCTATTAGGCCTCTTGGTATCGTCAACAAAAATTCGTTTGGACCGACAGGGTCTTCGCCCTCGTCAGAGGAGATTGATGGGACCTTCTCTCTTCCAGTGAATTTATGAGAGGTCATCCTAAAACTTCCACGCACATCAAAATCACGATGGAAGGTATTAATGGATGCATAAAATTGGGCGTACGAATGAAGCATACGCAACTCCATGGAGAGAGAAGTTGTGGGCACGTTAAAAGTTGCTCCAATACAACCCATCATGAAGTATCGCCATCCTCTCGCTCCGTCGATAAGTCCCCCACTGAACTTGAAACTGGTGATAGCATTCCCCACATACAACTGGTTGTACCCAAATTGCCTGGCGAATCGGCTAGGCAGATACGGCTCTAGATAGCAGTGGTCCTCACTCTTGTACAGCAGATGAGAAGGTCTAATGCAGACCAACCATTAGAAGGCTTCGGGAGAAAGAATAGTCCTCCGGTCACCTGAATCCTAAAGTTTCGTCCCCTGTTGATTGATATGTACAGTGGGGACGATATAGAAGAGCTTCCAGCTGTGAGCAAAATTTAATGCTCGCCGACAGTCTACAATGGTGGTCACGTTCCAAGCGGAATTCTTGTAATTCAACAAAAAATTATTTCCCGAACTACTAGCAGAGCCGGGAGACATCACCCTGGGGTTATGAAGGATTAACCATCCCATCAGATATAGGAATGGTAAATCCACTCTAGGAAATCCTTCACGTCGTATTTTATCCGCGAGCAGCCCATCAGTAAGGGCCCTCAGGCCTACTTGTATCCGGCATACCATGGCAGGGAGCAGGCCCAGTCTTGCCCCAAATACCAAACGCACTGCAGGCCATAAGGTATTGCGATGAATGCGATCTGCAGATGCGTTGCCTGGTACTACCAATCGGCGTAACCATACGGAGAGAAAGCCAGCCAGTTGAGCTTCCCTTGACAGAGGCTTGCGATAATGCCTCATATAACTGTAGGCTTTAGTGCCTGTAGGATAACCCCCTATCTCCTCATCGAGAACATGATCTGAAGCCCCAGAGTCTTCAATAAGATTATCGACCGTTTGAGCATTAAGCACGCTCAGAAGATTCAAGGGCTTATCTCTGCTATCCACAACTTTGTCTGGCTCATCATCTCTGGCCTGATGAAAGAAGAGATAGGATGCCCACTTTTTGGTATGAGCCAAATCAGACGGCTCCTGATAGAAAGTGGTGCAAGCAAGGTAGTGGCACATCAGCTCCTGATACACTGCCACTGCCCGAGGGTTTGTATCCCTCAATTCCCTGTTTATAGGGACATACTCTTCATAAGGAGTATCCCTCATTGGCAGCCTTGAAATTTATGCCATCTCATGAAGGGCCAATCCCAACTCCCCTAGCGGAGTGGCGAAAGTCCTAGTGAGCAAGATATACACTCCATCAAAGCCAAAAATAGATTGGGGTTGAGAGGTAATCCAACACTGGTAGCACTCACAGCCGCGAACAGACCAATGCTCTCCAGCTCCGTCTGAAAGTGCTTCAGGGCCCATGCAGTTAAACGGGCCCATCGAAGATTCCCAAGGCTAAGCCACCCGTTGGTCCGAGGATTAACCTTGGGGTATACTCCTCCATGCCCCATGAAGTCATTGCAAAAAGTCGATATTTGGACTGGCTGGAGCAGTGAAGTATCTTCACTCGGGACGCTGCCCGGCAGTAATCCCCTGAAAGGTATGACAGGGCCTGAAGGGCGGCTCACAAATAATCCTTGGCCTGATCCTTTTTGATAAAATATGTTCCCCAGCTGGCCGTAAAGATTAGGGGTCAGGGTCCATGACATCTTTCTCGGATGCGTGGCATGGAAGAATGCCGAGATAGGATAATCTCTGGGCATCCTTGGCAGGAATAAAACATTGCCCTCAGCAGTAAATACCCAATTTTCCTTTTTGGGCTTCGTCTAGGATTGTTTATCAATAATATCCCCGAATAGGAAAGCTGGCTTCCTATATTCGGCCCCATCTATATACGTCAGGGGCTCCCCACTGAGCATAATCAACAGCATGCGCTCTCCTTGGGACGATATCAGAATTCCCCTCTCTTCAGGATAGTTGGCTCCAGAAATGGGTAATGTCACATGTGACAAATCCTCCAGATAATTCGAGTTCAGCATCCCAGCAGCAGAACCCATCACGTCAGCCAAATAAGGGATCTGTAAGTCCACTGCAAAATACAAGAAAAATGAGTCAGTTTTATACTAGACGTTACACTCTTGCAGCATATACCAAAAAGTGTGTTTTTATGCCATATTGCAAAAACTTAAGTCTTACGCTGGAATTTACATCCGGTGCATAAGAACACAAGGGTTGCGCTTTCTACGCCAAAACCTGACAGTCCGCACTTTTACGCCAGACTGTTAAAAAAGAAGTTTTTATGCTGGAATTTACATCTAGTGCATAAAAATGCAAGGTTTTGTCGTATACCCCAAATTGCGACAGCCTGAGCTTTTACGCTAGACTGTGAGATTATGGAGTTTTACGCTGACACATTAGAAATGTGGGCGTAATGATAAAACATCTATGTGCATCATCTTCCTCGAAGAGGCTCTCAGCACAGAAGATGACCTTGCGCGTTCACGTACAACATGTGCGAAGGGTTTTGTTTTTCTCTTCCCAAAAATTTTACCTATGACGCCTGGTGCAGAGCTTGACGGTGGGACACTTCGTTCAGAGCAAGGTTCGCTCGGCCCAATAGGAGTCGCTCATGCTTGAGCAGAGGAGCGAGAAGAGGAGGCAACTTTCTTTTCCTTAGCGATGAAAGATTGTTTTGGTGCCATGGCTAAAACTCAGAGTGCTCAGAGAAGAAGCGAAGAAGAGTTCTCAAAGAGACGAAGGTTTTTTTTGCAAAAGACAGATGAAGGGATTCTTCTCTGAAGGCCTTGGGGTATTTATAAAGTTCAGATAACTCTTCGAATTCCTAACCAAATCCGATATTTAATATTCGGTTATGATTTAGGGCCACGTCAGCTTATCATTTGAAAGAAGAAGACGGATAGTCAGTGGATCCAGAATCTACGCATAGAGCAGATTTATGATTTTACGCTAAGGAGCTTTTACGCTCGAGAAGCTACAAATCTACAATTTTATGCTCAGAGGCTATAAGTCTATGGTTTTACGCCCGGATGCTTTTACGCTCGGTAGATTTTATGCTCGAGAGGCTACAAACCTACGACTTCACGCTCAGAAGCTATAAATCTATGATTTCACTCTCAGAAGCTCTTACGCTCAGAGGCTACAAATCTACGATTCTACGCTCGAAAGCTACAGACGGCCAATTACAAGGGTTTACGCAGAAGATACTTCTTCTTGGCCATACAATATTCCAAGTACCCAAAACATACAGAGTTCAGCATTAAAAATGACTCTTCTTCTTGGGTCGATTGGAAGTTCATCCAAAGTCCAGTCAGAATCCTTTCTCAAAAGGTCAAGCATGGCCAGTTTTGACGGCCGTTTCTCGCCCTATTTCAAGGGATTTTCGGGAAATCATTCTTGAAGATGATGGTCTGAACAAGAGTTCTTCTTATCAGAGAAGTGACAGTTCAGAAATTCTACGTGACTCTCGTCCAAAATAGCATGATAGTTTGGATCTTTAACTTAATGCTAAGGAATTTTCTACGCATCCTCTACTACGCGTAAAAAATAGGACGAGTTCAGATGCTTTTTGATCAGAGTCGGCGTAAATATTCAGACGTGTCGAAGCTGCACACTATTCAGACTTTATCACAGCAAATATGGTAAATTATCATGCGTAAAAGAAGATAATTTTATTAATCATGATTACATATGATGGAAATCCAGTCTACAAAGGGTTTTTTCATCTTCATGATTACATATGATGGAAATCCTTTTTCTACAAAAGATTTCTCATTTTTATTTAGGATCACGCCAAGAATCTGTTCTGCCAGGTTCTCGTATTGGTGGAGATCTTTTTCGTCTTCTACAGCAGTTCATCGACTTCCACAGTCGATGAACAAAAAAATGATCAATGGCGGGAGGATACAGAGGTGGACTTGTATAAATTATTCAAGAGCACATCCTCCATACGCCATGGCAGGCATGCCCTAGAATTGAGTTGGGGGTTCAGACCTAACTCAATACTGGAAGACAGGGCCAAACTGCCTATCCTCGGCCAGCGCCGTAACGGGAGAAAATACAGCTTGCAAGTTGTGTGGTCGAATATGACCCTTCCTCTCTCCTAGACGAATCGCCATATGAAATTGCTGATCATCCCGAGCAAAGGAAGCTATGATATCCTTCCATGATCCATCGTTGCAGAGGACATTTTCTCGAAGATGCCTTCTTTTTCGGCTCCTTACATGCTGGAAGAACATAATCTTCTTCTTCCTCAAGTCGACCCGACGAAGCTCGGCAATCATCTCTGTATGGTGAAGGAAGTGTGGGAAAACAGGTTAACCCATTCGCCTTTTTATAGGCAGAGAAGAACACACCGAATCCCAACAAACTCTAAAAAATCTGCCAAGAAATCAGCCTCGAGGAACGAGTCAGACTTGACCGTTTTATGCTTCATTCAAAGTATTTCAAATTACGAGGAATTTGAAAACTTTGAAGGCGGTCTTGTAGAAGCATGAAAAATACGCTGGGAAATAATACGCGTAAAACCCTCGACATGCAGGAAGCCCGCGTAAAACAGAGCTCCAGCACTGGGTGGCGTAAGACATGACTTCAGAGCCATCGGCGTACAGCAGAGCTTCATCACTAGTTCAGCGTAAAATATGGCTCCAGAACAACCCGCATAATATAGTATTTCCAGACTGCTTCGGCGTAAAAAGGTTGTTATATCGCCACTTTCGTGTAAAACCTGCTCGCTTTTAATGTAGTGGGAAGTTGTACGAGAAACTCTTCGTATTCCTCGAATAAACCTGTCAGATCATGCAGTGAACCTGACCCCTGACAAAGAGTACTGCACAGCGATCGAGAGGACGGCTGTAATGATGATTCGGTACAGAATCCCAGACTGTCGTCTAGTGACATAACCCTTGATATATTACGTCATTTACGCATTCAAGGAATACGCTGCCTAGTTTTACACAGGCAGACATGAGGTTTTACGCTCAGTAGAAGATAAAATGAACCGCCACGTCAAAAGTTGCTCTTCGTACAGAACTCGAGGCACGTCTCTGCAATTAATGCACGTGATGGGGGCAGATCTATGCATTTAATGCACGAGATTTGGTTCTACTTTCGAAGACTGGGTGAGCTATAATTAGGGCTAATATGTCCACATCACCACCCCTGCATATTACGCGATCAGGCTATTTTCAGCTATAGGAGCACGTTGTACGCAATCTCCTCGAAATACGCTGACCTGGCTATTTTCAGCTATAGAAGCACGTTGTACGCTATCTCCTCGAAATACACCGACCTGGCTATTTTCAGTTATAGGAGCACGCTGTACGCTATCTCCTCAAAATACGCCAAATCAGGCTATATTTGCAAAGCATTAGGCTTCTACGCCTACTTGACTTCTATGCCTACTGGGCTTCTACGCCTACTTGGCTTTTATGCCAACACGAAAGTTACCTGGCTTCTACGCCAATATGACAGCTATTCGGTTTCTAAGCCAATCATCTCTACGCATGGGGCAGTTACCCACGTGGCTTGCATGCCGTGATCTTCGCAGCAATTATACGCGTTACCTCATAATGGGACATGCATCATACGTAGAGTCGAGAGATCATTTAGACGTGGGTAGCAGTTATCATAATCGTCACGTAAAGAGCGCCCCACTCTCCACTGTTCGGCTTCTACACCGATTGGACGGTTACGGCAATTGGACTCTATAAATATAGACCTCTATTGACAGAGGTCAAGGGTCAGAAATTAATTTTTGAGAGAGAAGAATTCAGAGCACAGACAGAGAGTAGTGATTGACGATTTTGGCATCGAGCATCCACTCCCTCTTGCGATATTTGAAGCTTCTCCTTCTTCTACAGCACTTCTTCGTCATCGTGTGGTCCAAGGGACAAAGTGATCGACCGCAGATCAGACTCCTATAGCAATATTTCCCCAGAATCAAATTTTTGTACTTAGTATCCTCGTATAGGATCAATTGTACTTTTTTTTTCTTATTTGTAAACCAAAGAAAGGGTTTCATATAAACCTAGTTTTATTTTTTTCGTTTATTATCAAACAACCCTCGTTATAGCAGGATCCCCGAGCCGAGGCGACGTGGCGAGAAGATGAAGCTTTCTCCAACCCTTCCTGGATCAAGGTGCATTTGTGTTGTGACTTTTGGGAGCTCAAGTATATAATCAAGAAAGGAGCTCACTCTCATATTTTGAAGCCACTAGGCGATGGTGCTGACTCGCACCCAAGGTGTTTTATTTCTGAAATATTAGTAAGGGATATAATGTATGGATCGGCTATCTCATTTTGTGTTCAAGTTGTAATCCCGTACGGCATCTTTATTACTTTTGGGTCAAGAGTCTATAAATAGATGTTCATTATCAATAAAGAGAACTTTTTTATATCTTAAAGTGTGATATATTATTTGCATGCTCTATTGCAATTGTTCTAAAGTATATCATTATGCCTAGGCCTTATGTACGCGTACCTGACGCGTGCACAGGATCACACCCAGGGGACGATTATCGATTTAGTAGAAATTGGGGCGTGACAAGGTGTGCAAGGTTGTCCCCTATAGATATTGTTTAAATCTTCATTAGTAGATTGCAATATCTGATTACTAATATTGTACTATGTGTTCTATTTGATCTTAGCACGGTGGACTTACGAAGGACCGGTACATAATACTATGTGCTATGCAACGATTATCATGGCTCGGCTACCCCGCTTGAATAGTGCATGGTTTAAGAATTTTTATTATTTATATTTTAATTCTAGGATAATCTGGACTCTACCTAGCAAGCCATACAAGTGATTGGACGTTTAATAATTAAGCTTGATTGTGATTGTATCTTCTATTAGCAGTTTAGGAACATAGACTGTCATGGTGTGATGGTTCAACCCTTGTCCTTATTTGGTTGTAAGGTTGGGTTATTGTGCTACGATAGGCTATGGGCCGAGATTGGAACGCAGAATCCTATAACTTGACCTAAATAAGAGGATATGTGTTATCTCGATATAGTGTGGCACTTCTTGTCCTTGTTTAGTGTAGGAGTGTCATATTTCCTCGATGATGGTGTATTTGCCTATAGTTCTTGGTTTAAGCACTATGTATATATGTTGCTTAGGTTTTCATTTGTTTATTTGTGCTTTCTTGTGGTACTTGTTATTTGGGATCTAACCCCACTGGTTTTGCATAGCCAAGTTTTGATCCAGCATCTGAGGATCCAGCTTACTTTCCCCTGAACAACGGCGAGCATCCAGCGAATGGCCGCTAAGGAATACGAGTGGGTTTCTTCTTCCCTGCTCTTTATTATACATTTTACTCTTTTGGGGGTTTAGCCACCGGCACTTGTTAGCTGGATTGCCTGGACATTTAGTTTTATTTACATGATTATAACTAATCAGACTGTAGATAATCATAGTCATGTACTTTTGTTACTCTATCAGCTTCTTATTTTGTACAACTAGTTTCCAGAATATTTTGACAGAACGTTTGGGACACATTTCTGCTTTTTTATATATGTTCTATGCTTACTGCTTCTTGTTTGATTGATTGAGATATAGATACTCTGTGTGAACCTAAGTGACTTGATTGTAGTATACACCCCCTTATCTAGTTATAGCAGTTATCGATGTATGACGTTCCATACCTTGTACGGGATAGCTGGCTATGCCCGTCTCCGTATTCCTGTACTGGGGCATGACAAAAAATATTATGGCCATTGTGTTGTCATCTAGTGATGAGCATCTTCCATAATTAACATAAAAAGCTCAAGGACCATGCCTCTTTTCCCATAGAATTAAAATTCAAACAAAATTTCCACTGAAATTGGCCACTATGCCAATTGGAACCCATAATCCAAAACTAAAAAAATCAGCAATAAATATATGTTGAAAAGTTGGACTTATAGTGAGTTGAGGAATAAAGATTCGAGAGAGAGATTTAGGTCTAAGTAACTCGAATCAAATCCAAAACCGAACCAAAATTTGCTCACTGCATTCATGCAAGAAATACTAGTTCAATAGTTACAAGAACTGGATAAAAAAATATTAGAAGAAAAATAACTAAAATTTAATGTTAGATATCGAGAAATTAAACCACTTCATATATTTAGTATGGAGAGATCCAAAGAAGGAACATAGAGATCTTGTAGAGAGAGAGAGACAATTTGAAGAGGGAAGAGATTAAGAAGGATATATATATATATATATATATATATATATATATATATATATATATATATATATATATATACATATATATATATATATAGAGAGAGAGAGAGAGAGTTGTTTCTGAAAAACGCCTCTATTTTATATATTTAAAACTAATTAATATACATAAATATAAATATAAAATGAAATACAGTAGGTATTTATATATAGATTAGTATAAATATTAAAGCAATCTATATTAAATAAAAGTGTTAATAAAGAAATAAATAGGAACTAAATAAAAAATAAAAGACAAAGAAAATAAATGCTAAATAAAAAAATAAATGAATAAAGCAATATTAATGGAAAATAAAAAAATTAAGTAAAATTCAAAATAAGGAAATAATGAAAACAACACTGTGTGAACGGTCTTATATGTACTATTCATGTTTCTTCTCTTTTAAAGATCGTGCTTACTAGTTCAAACAGGGCACGGCTTTGTGAACGTGATTTCTCCACCAATTTAAATCAAATCAAATCAACCAAATAATTTCCAAATCTACCTCTCCTAATCCTCGACAGATTCTCCCCTATTGTTACGCTCCAATCCCAAAATACGTAGGACTAGGAATAGGTAACACGCCCAGCCGTATGTATACGAACTCCATTATGTGGAAATCATATACACACGTACGTTGTATATGAATATGCAAATCCATCAGTGGTAATATACTGTCATAACAAGTCACACAAAATCTATGTCTCATCCACAGCACAAATAATTAGTAGGAATAAACGCTGAATAATAACTGGATATCCAAAATGAGTATCAAGTCTGATAGTCGGGTGGAAATAAATCCACTACAAAACGACTATCCTGAAGTAGCAAAACACCATCGATAAATTACAGATACTCTGAGGGTAAGATCTCCTCATCCTGGTAAGTGGAGTCAGGTCCCGGTCCGTACTCCTGTGGGTACTCCTGCTCGTCCATATCTGGAAAGGGACCAGGTCCTCAGAGGGACGTAACAAGATACATAATAACATGCCAATAAGTACTGAAATATAAACATCCAATGGGTCTCCTAACCGTCTAAGTGAATGCAGTTTGAGAACAACTTTCCACCAAGTGGGCTATCTGGCTAAAAATATGGGATTGGCGTGACCCTCTCGGAGAATCAGGAGCCTCAAAGCATATCGTCTTTTGAACGGCAGAAGCCGCCAGTAATATATAGTGGTCATCATCACCCGTTTCTTCGGTGGAGAATCCGGACGTACAGAAAAAAGTGCAAAGGAGCCCAAATGTTTTACTTATTGTTCTCCCCACCCCATGCTCTAAGCATGCCATATCCATGATATGATAAATCTTCTAAATAACTGCCAGGTCTTCTAGCATACAAAGTTTCTATCAGCAGTCATTCCTAACGCACGGCTTATACATACAGGCGACCAACCCAATATGTAGTCCGAAAGCTATATGAGACTCACAAATCGTGTAGCAACTGTGTTACGGCCAATGAACCAAATAATGCTCCATAATACTGGGGTGGTCTCATAAACTAGGTTCAATGCAAATACATAAAATAAAACATAATCATGCTTCATATGGAATATAAATAATAGTACTGTGGCAAGGTATACTTGCCGAGCAAGTTCTGTATAGTGCAATTGTCCACAACAGTGTTTAAATTTTGGTGTAAGAAGTGGAATTAGATTTTTAGGAGAGTTGTGATATATATAGGAATAAGGAGGCGGTGGAATTTACTTAATGGGTAAGAAACCGTTGCCACTGCTGTTTTCTTTTTATTAGTTTAGGGGTGCGGTTGGGGGTATTTAGTAATAATAGTGTTAAGGAGCGGTGGAATGAGAAGCTTACACGTATAGGAAAGCAAAGCAAAGTTGAGTTTTGCTTCTGCTGCTAATATTTTCTTCTCCTAATGGTTATGGTTTGGGTTTTACGCGTAGAGAAAAGAAAAGTTTACGCGGGGTAAAATAAGCGGTGGTTTTGATACTGCTGCTGCTACGGTTTACGCGAGGTGGTTTTACTATTGCTGTTGATATTTATGACGGAGAAGTATACGCAGTGATAAGCGGTTGCTGTTGTCTGTTTACGCGGGGTGGCTGCTGCTGCTATTTCCTTATTTTACGCTCGGAAGTGTGTTTAACGGGTTGCGGGTTTGATCGAATAGGAAATTCTATTTTCTATATTTAGCTCATAATTTCTAATAAATTACATAATATAGAATACAATTTTCAGAATTAGGGTTCTTACATTCTACCCAACTTATAAAACTTTTGTCCTCGAAATAAAAACTAAGCCACGGTAGAAAGTCAAAATTTGTAAAAAAATATATTTTAACAAGTAAATTTATACCTTGGTTAATGAATAGGTTCAGAAAATGTTGGCGCATGTCATCCTCGCGCTCCCAAGTAGATTCTCCTGGTGAACCATGCTTCCATGCTACGCGGACCAAGGGAATAGACTGATTTCTTAATACTTTCTCTCGACGATCGAGAATTCCTATTGGTTGCTCTTGATATGACAAGCTTGGCCCAATGGTGATTTCTGAATAGTCAAGAATATGACTGCTATCTGCCATATATCGCCTGAGTTGCGACACATGGAATACATCATGTACTCCCTCAAGTGAAGGTGGTAGTGCAAGTCGATACGCTACTTCTCCCACTCTCTCTAATACTTCAAATGGTCCAATATACCTTGGACTCAACTTACCGCGCCCTCCGAATCGGATGGTACCTCTGGTAGGTGATATTCTTAAGAAGACATGATCTCCCTCTTTAAACTCCAAAGGACGTCGATGAAGGTCTGCCCATTGTTTCTGCCTATCTTGCGCTGCTTGCAAGTGTCCTTGTATCTTCTTAACTGTCTCAACGGTGTTGACCACTAACTCTGGTCCCAGAATCTGACGTTCTCCCATGTCACTCCAATACACAGGAGATCTACACTTCCATCCATACAATGCTTCAAATGGAGCTATCTGGATGCTTGCCTGATAGCTATTGTTGTAAGAAAACTCTACAAGATGTAGGTGGTCCTCCCATGATCCTCCAAAGTCTAACATACAAGCCCTCAACATATCTTCTAATATTTGAATAGTACGTTCTGACTGCCCATCTGTCTGTGGGTGATAAGATGTACTAAACTTTAGACGAGTTCCAAGACTCTCTTGCATGCTTCTCCAAAAATGTGATATAAAGCGTGAATCTCTGTCTGACACAATACTGACTGGTATGCCGTGCAATCTTACGATTTGTCTCATATATAAGTCAGCCAAAGCTTCTGTAGATTGGCCAACTCTAAAAGGCAAGAAATAGGCTGACTTGGTGAGTCGGTCCACTATTACCCATACTGCATCTTTCCCATTTGGACTTCTAGGAAAACCTGGGACAAAGTCTATAGTAATGTGTTCCCACTTCCATTCTGGAATAGGAAGTGGTTGCAATAATCCTGCTGTTCTCTGATGCTCCGCTTTTACTTGCTGACATATTAAACATTTAGCTACAAAGTGAGCTATCTCTCTTTTCATTCCATGCCACCAAAAATACTTTCTTAAGTCACGATACATTTTGGTGCCCCCAGGATGAATAGAATATATTGAACTATGTGCTTCTGTCATCAGCTCCTGTCGAATTCCCCCCTTTTGGAACATAAAGACGATCACCACATCGTAATGTCCCATCATCATGGATGTGCAGTCCTATTTGCTCTCCGGCCTCTGTTCTTTCCTTTAATCTTTTGAATCTGGCATCTGTAGGCAATGCTGCCTTGATTCTCTCTACTAGTGATGATTGTATTTGCAAGTTGGCTAGCGTTTTGTCTGCTCCAGGTAATATCACTTCAATGCCAAGACATTGCAAGTCCTTCAAGAAGTAAACTGTTGGCTTCCGGCTTAATCCGTCTGCTACAATGTTAGCCTTGCCTGGGTGATAATGTAGCATTATCTCAAAATCTTTCAACAACTCGAGCCATCGATGTTGCCTCATATTTAACTCCTTCTGTGTGAAGACATACTTGAGACTTTTGTGTTCTGTATATATTTTTACTCGTTCCCCATATAAGTAATGTCTTCATAGCTTTAGAGCAAATACAATGGCTGCAAGTTCCAAGTCATGAGTTGGATAATTCTTCTCATGTACTCATAATTACCTAGATGTATATGCAATCACCTTGCCATGCTGCATTAATACGCATCCCAAACCTTTTCCTGATGCGTCACTGTAGATCATATAGCCTCCTGATCCTGATGGAATAGTCAATATTGGTGCTGAAGTCAGTCGCTTCTTCAATTCCTCAAAAGTGGCTTGACACTCGTCGGTCCATATAAACTCTTGATCTTTGCAAGTCAACCGAGTCATAGGTATTGCTATCCTTGAGAAGTTCTCCATGAACCGTCGGTAATATCCCGCAAGTCCAAGAAAACTTCTCACTTTCGCTGCTGATTTAGGAACATGCCATGTCTCAACTGCCGAGATCTTTTCTGGATCAACAGAAATACCATCTCCTGTAACGACATACCCAAGAAATAAAATCTTGTCCAAGAAAAACTCATATTTACTGAGTTTCGCATATAATTGCTCTCTCCTTAAGGTCTCTAGAACAATTCGTAAGTGCTTCTCGTATTCCTCGTGGCTCTTTGAATAGATAAGTATATCATCTATGAAGACAACCATGAACTGGTCTAAATACTGATGGAAGACTCGATTCATTAAGTCCATAAAGATAGCTGGAGCATTGGTCAATCCAAATGGCATAACCAGAAACTCGTAGTGCCCATATCTTGTTCGGAATACGGTCTTCAGAATGTCCTCCTTTCGTACCTTTACCTGGTGATATCCCGATCTTAAATCTATCTTTGAGAATATTTTGGCTCCACTAAGCTGATCGAATAAGTCATCAATGTGTGGCAGTGGATATTTATTCTTAACTGTTACTGCATTCAAGGATCTATAGTCAATGCACATATGTACTGATCCATCCTTCTTTGGAACAAACAACACTGATGCTCCCCAGGGTGATGCACTTGGTCGGATGAAACATCTCTCTTCTAGTTCTTTGAATTGTGTCTTCAGTTCATCCATTTCCTTCTTTGCCAGTCTATAAACATGTGATGCTATGGGTGCTGCTCCTAGTGTTAATTCAATCAAAAATTCTACGTCTCTATTTGGGGGTAGTTCTGATAATTCTTCTGGAAAGACGTCTGGAAATTCTGAAATAATAGGATGATAGACAACATCGTCCATCACGAGCTATATACCATCAAGGATTTGGTGGATCCTCGTGCAAACTCAAGTTTAGGCTGGCCTGGTACCTTGAAAAGAATGCTTCCTCCAAAGAAATCGAAGAAAGCGTGGTACTTGCTTAGCCAGTCCATTCCAAGCACAATATCAAAAGTAGGCATAGGAAGGACTAAGAGTCGGGCATTCATCTCTCTGCCACGTATCACTATAGGACACGATCTACAAATTCTACTAATAGGTACAACTCCTCCCCCGGTAAGAATTCTAATACAACTAGGTAAAGGTGTAGAGGTAATGTTGTGTTTGGCAATAAAACTAGATGATATGAATGAGTGGGTGGCTCCCGTATCAAACAATGTCGTAGCAGGAAAAGTAAAAGCAAGAGTGATACCTGCTATGACATCAATCTCCTGATTTATATCATCTACTTCCATTGCAAAAGCTTGTTCGTTCCTCTGGGGTTGTCCATGTCTAGCCCTCGTGAATTGATCCTCCTGTGTAGGTAGTGGTGGTCCTCGCTGGAATCCCCCTGCTGCTGGAGGTCGAGGAGCTCCTAGTCTCATCATTTGCTGAGCTGGCTTGGGTGCTAGAAGTGCTAGTCTCTGTGCTGTTGGTGGAAGGGTCAATGCTTGTTGCATAGGACAATCCTTTAATATATGTTGTCCGGAATCACATCTCATGTATTGTCCCAAACGGACCCGACAGTCCCTTGAGATGTGCCCGCGTCTCCCACAATAATTGCATTGAGGCTTCTCTGGAATCTAATATGGTCCTGCTCTGTGTTGGTACTACTGTTGCTGAGCTAAAGGACGTCTAATAGGTCCTCCTTATTGTGTCTTTGTCGATCCTTGTTGCATCCTCAGTTGACTTCCTTTTCCCTTGCTGATGGTTTCTTGCAATCTGGCTTCTGTCAGTAACTCGGCATAAGAGATTCGGGATTGGAAACTAGTATAGTGTTGGAGCTCTTTAGTCAATCCATGACGAAACCTCTTAGCCTTGGCCAAGTCATCTGGTATCAAAGTAGTGCCATATTTACTAAGGCGACTAAACTCAACATCATACTCATCCACTGTTCGATTCCCCTGCTCCAGGTGGAGAAACTAATCGTATAATGCATCTCTGACGGTGTCCGAAAAGTATTTCCTTTCAAAGCACTCTAGGAATTGCTCCTATGTCTGGTATGTGCCCAACTGGCACTCCATGGATTCCCACCAGTGATGAGCATTACCATCTAAAAGCGTCCTCACACCTGTCATCCACAGCTCTGTAGGTAGCTGCGATGCTTCTAATGGGGAAGAAAGGTTTAAGGCTTCTGAATACGCTACCTAGCCTATTCGGACATAAATGAGTTTTTTTTTTTACGCTCAAGATAAGACAAAATCAGACGCTAAGTCAAAAAGTTATTTCTGCACAGGACTCAAGGCATATCTCTGCATTTAATGCATGAGATTTGGTTTCTTAATTGGTCATGACTGAGAAAGCTAAAGCTAAGACTGTGATAATACGCCTAATTAAGCTATTTACGCTAGTTTCAGGTATCATCAGGTTTACGCTGGGGTATTTATCTATGTGGCTTACATGTCGTCTTATACGCAGAATTTAGAAACACTATTGGAACGTGGTTAACAGTTGTTAGTACTGTAGCGTAAAATAGGTAGTCTTCTACATAGTTTGGCCTTTACGCCAACAAGATAGTCATTTGGCTCTTACGCCAACTTAGGGTAAACGGGTTTTTTTTTTTGCCGTAAACTTTGGTTTTATCCAAACAGGGGATGGTTGATAGGAAGAATGAAGTTTAATCAAGTGTGGATGAGATCCTTATACTCTATTCCTATACACAGGCTTGTTTGGTATAGTTACGTAACCAAGACAATATATTGAGGACCTGCATGGGCCACCACCAAAAATATGTCACGCCCCAGTCCCAAAATACGTAGGACTAGGAATACGTAACACACCCAGCCGTATGTATACGAACTCCAATGTGTGGAAATCATATACACACGTACGCTGTATATGAATATGCAAATCCATCAGTGGTAATATACTGTCATAACAAGTCACACAAAATCTATGTCTCATCCACAGCACAAATAATCAGTAGGAATAAACGCTGAATAATAACTGGATATCCAAAATGAGTATCAAGTCTGATAGTCGGGTGGAAACAAATCCACTATAAAACGACTATCCTGAAGTAGCAAAATACCGTCCATAAATCATAGATACTCTGAGGGTAAGATCTCCTCATCCTGGTAAGTGGAGTTAGGTCCCGGTCCGTACTCCTGTGGGTACTCCTATTCGTCCATATCTGGAAAGGGACCAGGTCCTCAGAGGGACGTAACAAGATACATAATAACATGCCAATAAGTACTGAAATATAAACATCCAATGGGTCTCCTAACCGTCTAAGTGAATGCAGTTTGAGAACAACTTTCCACCAAGTGGGCTATCTGGCTAAAAATATGGGATTGGCGTGACCCTCTCGGAGAATCAGGAGCCTCAAAGCATGTCATCTTTTGAACGGTAGATGCCGCCAGTAATATATAGTGGTCATCATCACCCGTTTCTCCGGTGGAGAATCCGGGCGTACAGGAAAAAGTACAAAGGAGCCCAAATATTTTACTTATTGTTCTCCCCACCCCATGCTCTAAGCATGCCATATCCATGACATGATAAATCCTCTAAATAACTGCCAGGTCTTCTAGCATACAAAGTTTCTATCAGCAGTCATCCCTAACGCACGGCTTATACATACAGGCGGCCAACCCAATATGTAGTCCGAGAGCTATATGAGACTCATAAATCGTGTAGCAACTGTGTCACGACCAATGAACCAAATAATGCTCCATAATTCTGGGGTGGTCTCATAAACAAGGTCCAATACAAATACATAAAATAAAACATAATCATGCTTCATATGGAATATAAATAATAGTACTGTGTCAAGGTATACTTGCCGAGCAAGTTCTATATAGTGCAATTGTCCACAACAGTGTTTAAATTTTGGTGTAAGAAGTGGAATTAGATTTTTAGGAGAGTTGTGATATATATAGGAATAAGGAGGCGGTGGGATTTACTTAATGGGTAAGAAACCATTGCCACTGCTGTTTTCTTTTTATTGGTTTAGGGGTGCGGTTGGGGGTATTTAGTAATAATAGTGTTAAGGAGTGGTGGAATGAGAAGCTTACACGTATAGGAAAGCAAAGCAAAGTTGAGTTTTGCTTCTGCTGCTGATATTTTCTTCTCCTAATGGTTATGGTTTGGATTTTACGCGTAGAGAAAGGAAAAGTTTACGCGGGGTAAAATAAGCGGTCGTTTTGATACTGATGCTGCTGCGGTTTACGCGCGGTGGTTTTGTTATTGCTGTTGATATTTACGCGCGGAGACGTATACGCAGTGATGAGCGGTTGTTGTTGTCTGTTTACGCGGGGTGGCTGCTGCTGCTATTTCCTTATTTTATGCGCGGAAGTGTGTTTAACGGGTTGCGGGTTTGATCCAATAGGAAATTCTATTTTCTATATTTAGTTCATAATTTCTAATAAATTACATAATATAGAATACGATTTTCAGAATTAGGGTTCTTACACCTATCTAACCTAATCTTAATAGGAAATCTACCTAGAAAAACCAAGAAAGACAATCTCATATAATCGATACGTTCTCTCAAAAACTTCTTTCTTTAAAATCCGTGAACCCAGTCGAGAGACTTCCCGAGAGCTCTTCTTCATCCAGGAGCCTTCGCCTACTCTTACTCCTTCAATCTTGACCCTCCCCGACTTGCATCACCGTCAAAAATTGTCAGAGACAACTGTCGACATTCTGAAATAGAGGGAGCTCAATTTTTCTTCAGAGTTCACACAATATGTATCCTTCTTGGATGCTTCTTATCTCTCTATGTTCGTTTGATCAAATCCAAATCTTTTTATTCCTATGTAACCTAGTTAAGTACCTTCACATGATATAACTATCTTGTATCAATTTACAGTATTTCTAGATCAAGATCCTTCGTAAAAACTCTGAAAAAAATATTAAGAAAAAGGAATTGTAAATTAATGATGGAATCATCTTATGTATTGCTCATATCACTTGCTAATACAAAGTGCAGTATGTGTCTTGTTCTACTAGACACAATGAGTTATTTTCTAGACACAATGAGTTATTTTAGGGTGCATAGAGGTCAAAAGATGCTAGAAATTTGCTCAAAAGTTTGGGGATAAAGGGAGTAATAATTTAATGGGGTTTCGTGCCCTGAGGGGTCGAGAAGCCCTATGACACGGGGTGGATGCGTGAATATGTGTCGGTGAATATATAATTATAAAACTAATGTTTAGTTCTAAATAAATTCCAAATAAATTAGAAAAAAATCTCCAATTATTAAATTTAGGGATTGGTCATAGTAAATTCTAGATGTTGTATTTTTATTTGTTTAATTAGGAAATAAATTATGTAAAATCGTTAAAAACTATAGCAGAACAATTAAATGCATATAATACCAAAATTAGCTTCCTAGATCAAGGATAGGGTCCTAAACAATTTTTTTAATATACTGAGGTTTTATAACCTTTAATGGTTAAGACTAACAATCGAGAAGTCGAATAAAACTTTGTCTAAATACGTTCAAATTACCTTTGTCTCAGTCTATACTCTAATATGGTATTAATTTGAAAATTTTAGGAGTGGATGTTACAATCTACCCACCTTAAAAGAATTTTGTCCTCAAAATTATGAAAGTACTTAATATCTAAAATTGTTTTTCACTTCGAAATACTTGAGTTCCACTTCTTGTGTTATTCATCACCGCATATGCATACTTTAATCCATAATTTCTATCTTTAAAGATCCTTCCTTTACCATCCAAGTTTTCTTTTAGTTAATGAGTGCTTTATCCTCAGCTACAGCTCATCCTAAGAGGTCATGATCAATTACTTGCATTCTTCTTTCTTCAATAGGTAAACCTTTCTACACTATTTGTTCCATTAACTACTAGGAAATATATCTCTCATGTTTATGGCTGAAATTCATCGAGGATCCCTCAACTTCGTATCCTCTGTTATATCTTCCTCCAAAACATCTTGGTACTATTTTAGATGTCAACTATACCCTACATTGTTCCTCGAAAAATATGTGTATCGATTATCAATACTTATTCATAAAACCCATATTAAAACTTGAATCTAAAACCTCAGTTGTAAGATACAATCATGTATTTTGTAGCCTTAGCAACCACCATCTTCTTAAGCTAGTCTATTTCCAATGTCATCTAACTATATCATCAGTTAAGGAATCCTTCTAACCAAAATCTAATAGTTTTAACCTTGAACATAATTTTCATCAATTGCCTTGAGTCCTCAATTGTTTTTTTATAATTTACTTATCCTCGGTCCTCTCAATTACAAATTATCTTTTTAGTAATCCATAACTCTCCTTGTTTATTGTACTATATACTCTCCTTAAGAATTTTTTTTCTAATTAGTGGTTCTCTTACTCTTTCACAATTTCTACATAAGTTACTTATTTGATTACTTGAGATTCGTAAGTCTAATTATCCACAATTATCTTCATAAACATAGGTGCTACTAAGGGCAATAAAGGCTACCTATATAGGTTCTGTTATAAACATATCACATATACCCTTAATACCAAACATATAACATAATCATACAAACAACTCTAACCAATGTCACTAAATAGGTTCATCTATAGGGTTTTCTACTTCAGTCATTGATAATTTGAAGGTGGCAAGGTCCTAGGGCTGGTTGAACTAACCGTACCAACATTAATTAAAGTTAATGTCAAGCAAAATCAGAAGAAGTCAAAATATTGTTAGAACGGTATGAAACCAATCTAGATGCATAGGATGTAGTCTTGGTAAAACTCGTGAACCATATACCTCCAAAATCATGTTACTTAGAGTTCTGCCTCGCTGGTTACTTGAAGTTCTACTATGTCAACATGCCTATGGCTGTAGGAACCCCAAATTTCGTAATACAACGGATGGTTGCAGGGCATGTCTATCTCGCCAAATAATATAGGTTCTCGAACCTATCCTTGGCTATACCCATGAGATATTTTCAAAGAAACTTAAGCAAATAAATAAGAAGAGTTAGTCAAGAAGTCAAATAGAGGAAATTTTAAATTGAAGCATGAAAGCAATCATGATGGAAAGTAATAATACGAAAGCAATTATTCTAAAAGGATCTTGGAGAAACCTATAATACTAGTTGTGGATGTATCCTTAAAGACTATTCTTCAATTAGTTGTAGGCTCGTAGTTGTACGACTTTGCTCACTTTATAAAGCTCGACCTGCATGGGCCACCACAAAAACTATATCATACCCAGTCCCGAAATACGCAGGACCAAGTCACGTAGCAATGGCCAACTTTGTATCAAGTAGACTCCAGCCTATAAAACATTCAAATTCATCTACAATGCGATCTATGAAATATGAACTATCTATAACAAGAAATAAGAATAAAGGAACATAAAGAAGGTAACAACTAGTATACCTGAAATCCAAAGATAGTAATCTCCTAACGATCCTACAAAATAGCTCAGCAATAGGCTGGAAGAAAACTAGGTCCTCGGAGGGACATAACAAGATATATAATATGCATGTCATATATGATAAATAGTAATACCAACCAAGGAGTCAACTGGTAACTCATGAACTATGACTCACAACTAAACTATATGAATACGTACTTTTAAGGATAATGTTCGCACGCATAGGCTCACTGACTAAAATGGGATTGATATTATTCCCTTTTCGAAACTAGACGTGTCATCGAACGTCAAAAGTCATCTACAACATATATCAAGGGTCATATTACCCGTGTCTCCGGTGGAGCTTACGGATTATAAAAGGAAATATGTAAATTAGTCCATACGACTAGTAACTGTCCTCCCTACCCAATGATAATGTCTAGTCTCCTCCATGATGCATCTAGCATAAAACTACTACATAATAAATCAAGTCGTATATACAAGTAAATACGAGGCACCTAGCATGCATACAACGTAATAGAATCTGTGTAACATACCTATCAAGTGTCAACGGAAATACACATGTAACATGTCATAGCAAACAACATTACAATATAGCAAGAACATGACTATGAAATATATGTAACATATAAATACTGAGAATCAAATAGGCAAGGTATATTTGGTTGGACTTCGTCCAAGAATGCTGAGTTGTGAGAACAAAGTCTTAACCATTATCTATCTATGAACCAATGAGCTGTGAACATCATGAATATATAGTAATCCAAAATCACAAACAACTTTATATTACACACAAAATACAAATACAACAATTACTCCTAACTAGGAAAGTTGACTTGGTATAAGTCACCTATTACTTATGTCACCTAAGGCGTTTATTAGCCATACTATCCACAACTAAGTCACACTAGTCTCTATAATCATTATTTATTTACTTATATTCTGACTTGTAAGTTTTAGCTTCAAAATATCAAGTGTGTATCTCATAATTCGTGTATCAAAACTTATAAACGTAAATCAAAGCAAGATGGTCAACTGTAAGGTTAAGTATCTTATTTCAGTGATACGTACGGTTATTTTGTCAATTTTAGCGATACAAAATTACTAGAATTAATGTATCTCAATTTTGTTTCCTGAATTTTAAAATACAAATATGATATGAACTAATTACAAAAATAAAGATGGGATAGTTTGATCTATCAAACAACATAATTATAATGACAAATATGGTAGCCTAGGATACAAAGACGTTATGATTATAGTAGAATCAATGGATCAAAAATTCAATAATTGGATCGTCTAAAAAGTGTAAAATACTAATTTTGGACATCAGGTAAAGTCTGGGGTCACAAAATGTATTGTCTGAATCTTGACGATCCAACCATAAAGATTTATTTTAAGATAGCGGTAAATATATACCTAAAATTGTATTGGCAAAATATAGTCATAGCACGAAGATATGGCCTATGGAATTCAACTAGGCTGCTGGACACACCACAAACACAATGCACTAAAATGATCATTTTTTATTGACTAAACATCAATTTGATCGTGCCAAACTTACCATAATCGAAGAACAACATGCCACAAGTGCAACGAAGAAGTCAAATCTTGGAAGCAGCTAGCTTCTATATTGCTCGTATGGCTTGTTGATACAAAGTGCAATCTATGTCTTGTTCTACTATATATAATGAGTAATTTTGGGGTAAACAAAGGTTTAGAGATGCTAGAAATTGCTCAATATATAGGGGATAAAGGAAGGAATAATTTGGTAGGGCGGGGGGTTCGTGTTATGGAGCGGTCGAGAAGCCCTCGAACATTAGGTGGACATCTGAAGAAGTGTATGTCACGCCCCAAAACCAGAATAATAGAGAGCGGGGCTGACAAGGCCAACTACGTATACTTAGAGCACTCTAGTACTCTGCATATACGATAAAGCTATAAGACATAAGGGGTCACTACTACAAACCATCAGTCAAGCCTAGGTCCAACAAACCCTAGTTTCTCAATCACAAGACCAACAGGAATAATATTAAGATATAAGATCAGCTAAAATATAATAGTAAAGCATCCCAACCTATAATATACATATGATCATGATTCTAGTAAACACAGAATGAATAAACTAGCCAGAATCTGAGTCATACATGATCAACCCTAGGATATATCAATAATGCAAATGCATGTAGGCTAACTAATCAAACCAATACATGAGCTAAATACGTGCTCGATGGCTAAATGCCCTCAAAAATAGAACGTACATCAGAGTGAGAAAGTAAGAAAACCCACTCAAGTAGTCTGGTGCTCCCGGTGGCCACCATCCTCAGGAAAGTACGAAAGATCCTCTAGTTCTGCTACTGGATCTGGCCATGCAAAACTAGTGGGGTCAGACCTCCAAATAGCAAGTACCACAAAGAAATTCAATCTAGAAACTTAAACCAACAACACAAGCAATACAAATACTGAAGGTAAAGACTGAACATAAAAGATCTCTGGATAGTAAAAGAAATACTATAAACCTGCAATGAGACATATCCTGAACTGATAAGCAATAGAGTAACCAGTGCTGAAAATAAAAGTGTTATCATATAAAGCCTAGACTGTCCATCATCTATAAATCACTGCAAATTATATAAATACGGCTTGATACTTTAACTAACTAGGTTTATTATAATCCTAATTACTAACTATTATAATACAACGTGATGCTAGAGTTCCTTCTAATCGTATGCCCCTGTAGTCCATTCGAGATATCCATTCACACAAACCAGCACCGGGTACTCCTCAAGATACTCTAAAATATAAACCACTGGATAATTCTCAAGATAACTGTATGAATAACCGGGACTGCATGCAATCTAGGAAAATCCCTAGCCATATACTAAGTGAATCTCTAGTTATTAACCCCTAGCAGTTTCTTGTATGTATCCGGGTATGTCATTCTGCAGAATCTATCCTAGACATGATGCAACAAAACAAGTTCTAATAGTAATATACACAAGTTTAATATACATTGCATAAACGGACTCATGTAAGCCACGTGTAACCAAGTGAAGCCAGGTAAAGCCAAGTGAAGCCATATCAAACCAAGTAAAGCCAGGTAAAGCCATATAAAAGCAGGTAAAGTCATGTACAATCATGTGAAGCCATGTCTAACTAGATAAAACCAAGTAAAACTAAGTCAAGCCATGTCCGATGAAGCCATGTAAAGTCATGCCAAGTTAAGTCCAATCAATCATGTCATCACGTGTAGCCGGGCAAAGCCAGGTAAAATCGAATAAAGCCAAGTCAAGTCAAGTCATGTCATTTGAAGCCATATAAGTTCATGTCCAAAATTAGGTCAAGTCATCGCGTGTTCAAGCAAAAGCCAGAAGTTTTAACATAAAATCACGAAAAACCATGAATTCCTAAAGAAAGAGCACAATCGGTAAACCGTCGGTACAGTCTAATACACCGTCGGTACACCGATCAGAGATAGGAAAATATAGCAAGTTCTAGATTCCAACAAATTAATATACCATCGATATACTATAGTATACCGTTGGTATATCATTCCAAGTAGGCAAAAAGTTACTAGAAAGCAAAGTTCTACAAATTGGCACAACACAGTACACAATCGGTATGACGGCCAAGACAAATATCTAACAATGTCAACAAGATCAATATACCGTCGATATGCTGATAGGGTTCATAAAAAATATCTATAAATCAAGTCGATCAAAATTGGTATACCGTCGGTATACTGTAGTATACCGTCGGTATGCCGGTTTCCAAGGTTAAACATAATTAAAGTCAAGTATAATTTTAGGGACCCAAATCAAATCCCAAAAATTACCATAATCAAGTCCAATAAGAAGTCAAGTCTAGGGTAAGTATCATATCACAATATGAAGTAAATCTCACGGTCATAACTCTTGTACCATTTTCGTTACCGAGTTACCAAAAAGGGACAGAACGAGATTCTACCAGAAATCAAAACCGAGACAGTCACTAGGCTAGAAATTATGATATGAACACTAATAGTAAAG
Source organism: Iris macrosiphon (assembly GCA_036927795.1). NCBI lineage: Eukaryota > Viridiplantae > Streptophyta > Magnoliopsida > Asparagales > Iridaceae > Iris > Iris macrosiphon. The sequence continues at coordinate 48,058,700 of JAYESA010000003.1, forward strand.
CAAGTCTAAGCAAAAAAATAATAACAAAATCTCCAGGAAAATAAAATAACATAAAGTAAAAGAAGTTCACGAAATCGGCAAGGTGTACTTGCCTAAAGCGAGCTCCCAGCCTAAACCTTCTAATCTACCACCATGAAGGGGTCCAGAAACTACACTCCAGGTCTCAAGACCACGCTTCCAAGCTCGAGAGAAAAAGAAGAAGAGATGAGAGAGGAGAGAGAAAGAGAAATAAATAAATAAATAAAATATCTCAAGTACTATTTATAGAGGAATATCTCAAAAATATCTTGAAAATATTTTGAAAGTGAAACAAATATCTGCCGGGTAGTATACCATCGGTATACTATAGTATACCGGTTAGGTAGTAAAGTTCTAATTTTAAGAATTTTTGAGTTTTCTCGAGATCCAATAAAATACAATAACTAGCACAAATGCGTATCTGTATAAAATACGAATACAGTGATACGAGTCTCACAACTCTTCCCTCCTTAGAAAAATTTTGTCCTCAGAATTTCTATAAGGATCCAAAATCACTAACAAGAAAATCCAAGAAAGACATCTCAAAATCAAAAATAAACAAAAAACTCATGTGAGCATAAAATTTTTTGGGCCACAACAAAAAATCAGAAAATAAAACAATAACAGATATAACAGATAAGCTAACAATTAATCATATGCACATGCTAAGATAGGACACGATATACCTCCCAAGTCAAAAAAAATGGATAACGAGTATATATATCGTCATCACGCTCCTACGTCGAGTCGTCCAGTGAGTGATGCCCCCAAACAACACGAACTAATCCAGTTTTTGAGAACCTTCTTCCTCTGGTCTAAAATAGACACGGGCCTCTAATCATATGATAGGTTTATACCAATGACCAAATCAGATTAATCCAGGATATGGCTCGGGTCTGGAATATACCAGCATAACTGAGATACGTGAAAGACGTCATGTACCTCATGAAGTGATGGTGGAAGAGCTAGACGATAAGATATGTCTCTAACTCGCTCGAGAATATTGAACGGACCTATATATCTGGGACTAAACTTTTCTCGTACTCCAAATCTGATAACTCCACGGGTAGTCAAAATCCTCAAAAATACATGATTGCCGACAGAGAACTCAAGATAACGACGGTGCTGATATGCCCAATGATGTTGGCGATCCTGAGCCACTCTGAGATGCTCTCTGATATACCTAATCACTCCAACCTACTGAGCAATCATCTTCGGACCAAGCACATGCCTCTCACCAATGTCATCATAAGCTAACGATAATCTGCATCTCCTACCATACAAAGCCTCGAAGGGTGCCATCTGAATGCTCGCCTGAAAGTTGTTGTTAAAGTAGAACTCTACTAAGTATAAGTGATCCTCCCAAGATCCACCGAAGTTAAGTGTACAAGCTCGAAGCATATCCTCCAAAGTCTGAATAGTACGTACCGACTGTCCATCTGTCTGTGGATGGTAGGTTGAACTAAACTTCAATCTAGTACTCAAACTCTATTGTAGGCTCTAGCAGAAATAAGATGTAAACTACGAATCTCTATCCGAAACTATACTAACTGGTACGCCGTGTAATCTAGCTATCTATCTCATTTACATCTTAGCTAGCTGCTCTGTAGACTGGCCTACTCTGAAAGAAAGAAAGTGAGTAACCTTCATGAGTCGATCTACTATAACCTATATAGAATCTCTGCCAGGCGGGGATATAGAAAGACCAGTCATAAAGTCTATAGTAATATGGTCCCACTTTCACTCCAAAATTGGTAAAGGCTGAAGTAGTCTGGCCAGTCTTTGATGCTCAGCCATGACCTACTGACAAACTAAATAGTGAGAAATAAACTGAGTTCTCTCTCTTTATACTATTCCATTGGAAGTACTGACGAATTTTCTGATACATCTTTGTCCCTCCTGGATTAACTGAGTAATGAGAACTGTGGGCCTCTGACATAATCTTCTGAGGATATCTCCTCTCGGCACACAAAGTTGACTCCCAAACCTGAGAGTCTCATCCTCATGAATATTCAAATCTGGTCTGTGTCCTGACTCATACTATGCTCTGAGCTGCTGAAGTCTGACATCTCCAGTCTTCTCTGCTCTGATCCTCTCAACTATAGAAGACTGAACCTGCAGACTCGCCATAAAATCGATATCACCAAGTAATACTATCTCGATACACATCTCATGTAGATCCTCCAAAATATGGTGCTCCTCTGTCAAAAAGTAAGCTCCTCCTCTCCTGCTCAAGGTGTCTGCTACGATATTGCCTTCCCTGGATGATACTGAAGGTCAAGATCGTAGTCCAACAATAACTTGAGCTACCTCCTCTGACGCATGTTGAGTTTCTTCTGTGTGAACACATATCTCAAGCTCTTGTGGCAGTGAAGATTTTTACTCGATCACCATATAGGTATTGCCTCCAGAGCTTAAGTGCAAACACTACAGATGCCAACTCAAGATCATGCGTCGGATAACTCTTCTCATGGTATCGAAGCTGCCGAGACACATAAGCTATTACCCTGCCATGATGCATAAGGACACACGCTAGTCCCACTCTTGAAGCATCATAACACACTGAGAACCCACATGGTCCTACATCAAGTGTCAAAATAGGAGCCAAAATCAAACTTCGCTTGAGCTTCTTGAAAGAATTCTGACAAGTGTCTGACCACTCAAAGCACACATCCTTACACGTCAGTCGTATCATGGGTGCAGAGATCCTAGCAAAGTCTGCCATAAATCGCCTGTAGTAGCCTGCTAGACCCAGGAAACTATACACATCTGAAGCTGTATGGGGTACTGACCAACTGTCAATAGCCTCCACCTTCTTGGGATCCACCTCCACTCCTCCACCAGAAATGATATGTCTCAAGAATGAGATACGATCAAGCCAGAACTCACACTTGCTGAACTTCGCGTACAGCTACTAATCTCGAAGAATCTGAAGAACTATGCAAAGATTCTGCTTATGCTCTTCCTCTTTTAACTATAGACCAAGATATCATCAATAAACATTATCACAAACTGGTCTACGTAAGGCATGAAGAGGCTATTAATGAAAGACATGAATATAGTCGACGCATTGGTCGCTCCAAATATCATAACTAGGAACTCACATTGACCATATCTAGATCTGAACGTCATCTTGGGTATGTCCTGCTCTCTGACTATGATTTGATGATACCCAGACCGCAAATCGATCTTAGAAAATATAGTAGCCCTACTCAGCTGATCAAACAAGTCATCTATCCTGGGCAAGGGATACTTATTCTTAATGGTTGCCCTATTTAGTATTCTATAATCAATAACTAAATGCGATAAAACATCCTTATTTTTAATAAGAAGTAACGGGTCTCCCCAAGGTGATGCACTAGTTCTAAAGAATCCCTTGGCTTTCAACTCCTAAATCATCTGGTACAAGATCTCCAACTCAGATGGTGTAATCCTATAAACTCTCTCTGAAACTGGCTCTGATCCTGGGATCAAATTAATGCAGAACTCCACATCTCTAACTGGTTGTACACCTGATAGCTCGTCGAGAAATACGTCAGGAAACTCACAAACTATCCTGAAAAACTGTACCTCCTCGGTCTCTTCCATCATCAATGTAACCTCCGGTGACTCTACTGCATCTCTCAAGAATGAGAACTCCTCCCCACTTGGTACACGGAAGATAAACATGTAACTATGGAAATCTATCGTCGCGTATCTCGCACTCAACCAATCCAACCGAAGAACGACATCATAATCGCCCATAGAAAACTCTATCAGCTTCGAGAGAAACTCCCTCCCGCACACTATAACTCTACACGAGGGATATACTCTATCTACTCCCACGAGAATATTGCCAGTAAGTATATTCAATCTTACAGGTAAGGACTCAGAATCTAATCTAACTCGTGTCGCAAAGCGTGCAGATATAAATGAATGCAATGCACCAGAATCAAATAAAGCTGAAGCTGAATGAAAGTAGACGAGAATGGTACCTGCTACCACCTCTCCTGCTGCCAAAGCCTCCTCCATCGATAGTAAAAGGGCTCGACCTTGCCCTCTGGGTGCTGGTCCCCTCTACTGCTGACCGCTAGGTCTCGCCTGGGCCTGGGCCTACGCATACTACTGCGGCCTCTACTGTAATACCTGAGCCTGTGGAGTCAAAGGCCTCTGAACCTGCTGCTGTTGTGCTGGTACTGGTGCCATGTACTACTGTGCTACTGGCCGAATTGCTGAATAGGCTGATGATGATCCAATCTGGTTCCTCCTTGGACTTGCTCCGACCATGTGGTCTGATGCCCCCACATACCAAGCACAATCCCTGTGCCTTACGGCACTCTGATACTATATGCCTAGGTTTTCCACAATAGAAACAACTACAAATAGAAAAAAAAGATGACTGTCTCAGCTGAAGGAATATCTGGGAAGACTGCTGAGATGATGTTGTCCTTCTCGAAGATCCAATCGTCAGGGCTAGGACTGCTGAAGCTGGTGTTGATGAATGGGATGCTGACCCTACGGAAATATTAGGCCTTTTCTGACTCCCAACTCGATCTGTAGTCCTCTGCGATGTGTACTTATACCTCCTGGCTGCCCGCATCACCGTATTAAAGGTATAAAACTTATGCTGTTCTACCGCTAAGATAATCTCTAAATGGAGTCTCTGCTGGAACCTCATTGCCCTCTCCAACTCGGTCGCTACCAAAGTTGGAGAAAACCTACTAAGTCTCGCAAAGTCCGTCGCATAACTGTCGATGGTCATGTTCGCTTGCCTGAGGTTGTTAAACCTCTGTTGAAGCTCGTAACATGCCACCGCATCAAAATACCTCGACTGGAACCTCTTAGTAAAAACTGCCCATAGAATCGGTGATGTGAGAGAAACCTCTTACGCTTCTAACCAATCACGAGCCAAGTCCAATAACTGTAGCCTCACCACTACTATACGCTCTCTAGTCAGAGTCCCTGCTTCTTCTAAGGTGGCCTCAGTGTCCTGCCAAGAATCAGACAAAATTGTATTGTGCCATAAAAGTACGGAGGACTGAGATGCCTGAAGCTGGTCACAGAATTATGGATCTGAGAACCACCTCGTTCCAACGATGTTTGGATCGACTGAGTGAGTACGTCACTCCGGTAGTGCTGGGTCATCATAAAATCTCGTAGGACATCCATCAGTGCTCGGGCAACACCCTCTGGCTACTCGGGCTGAACTGGGTGCACAGGTGCTGCCTGCGGGTCCGGTACTACCGGTCGATCTGCCTCAAGAACTAATCTAGACTATGCTCCTGAATTTTGAGGCTAATCTCCAGGAATATGCTGGGCTCCCGAATGCTAACCCTCCTCGAGCTGTACTCGATCCATCTACCGATAGTAACAGGAACAGTGCCCCTGAAAGTTAAGGACACAAGAATCAAACGAAGAACAAGATAGATCAATGAATTAAGCAGATATCAGATTAAGAATTAGGAAGGAAAAAATGACTAGGGATCAAGGGAAAAAGTTTAGGATTGAGACATTTAGCAACTGCAACAACCCTTATATATATGTAAAAACCAGATCAAATCTGTTCAAACAGACATAATCCGCTCAGACAGACCTGCATGGGCCACCACTAAAATCGTGTTACGCCCCAAAAACAGAATACTAGAGAGCGGGGCTGACAAGGCCAACTACGTATACTTAGAGCACTCTGGTAATCTGCATATACGGTAAAGCTGTAAGACATGAGGGGTCACTACTACAAACCATCAATCAAGTCTAGGTCTAACAAACCCTAGTGTCTCAACCACAAGAACAACAAAAATAATATCAAGATGTAAGATCAGCTAAAATATAATAGTAAAGCATCACAAACTATAATATACAGATGATCATGATGCTAGTAAACGCATAATGAATAAACTAGCCAGAATCTGAGTCATACATGATCAACCCTAGGATATATCAATCATGCTAATGCCCGTAGGTTAACGGATCAAACCAAAACATGAGCTAAACACGTGTTCGATGGATAAACGCCCACAAAAATAGAATTTATATCAGATTTGGGAAGTAAGAAACCCTACTCAAGTGGTCTGGTGCTCCTGGCGGCCACCATCCTCAGGAAAGTACGGAAGATCCTCCGGTGCTGCTACTGAATCTGGCCATGCAAAAGCAGTGGGGTCAGACCCCCAAATAGCAAGTACCACAAAGGAATCCAATTTAGGAACTTAAACCCATAACACAAGCAATACAAATACTGATGGTAAAGACTAAATGTAAAAGAACTCAGGATAGTAAAAGAAATACTGTAAACCTGTAATGAGACATATCTGAACTGATAAGCAATAGAGTAACCAGTGCTAAAAATAAAAGTGTGATCATGTAAAGCCTAGACTGTCCATCATCCATAAATCATGGAAAATCATATAAGTACGACTTGATACTTTAACTAACTAGGATTATCACAATCCTAATTACTAAATATTATAATGCAACACGATGATAGAGTTTCTTCTGATTGCATGCCCCTGCAGTCAGTCGGATATCCATACGCACAAACCAGCACCGGATACTCCTCAAGATACTCCACAATATAAACTACTGGATACTCGTCAAGATAATTGTATGAATAACTGAGACTGCATGCAATCTAAAAAAATCCCTAGCCATGTACTAAGTAAATCTCTAGTTATTAACCCTTGCAGTTTCTTGTATGAATCCAGATGTGGCATTCCACATAATCCATCCTAGACATGATGAAACAAAATAGGCTCTAATAGTAATATACACAAGTTTAATATACATTGCACAAACGAACTCATGTAAGCCATGATAACAACCAAGCCATGTGTAACCAAGTGAAGCCAGGTAAAGACAAGTAAAGCCATGTCAATCCATGTAAAACTAGGTAAAGCCATGTGAAACCAGGTAAAGCCATGTACAACCAAGTGAAGCCATATCCAACCAGATGAAACCAAATAAAACAAAGTCAAGCCATGTCCGTTGAAGACATGTAAAGTTATGCCAAGTCAAGTCTAGTCAATCATGTCATCACGTGTAGCCGGGCAAAGTCGGGTGAAATCGAGTAAAACGAAGTCAAGTTGTAAACCCCCTGATTTTTCATGAATTTTTTAAATAGAGTTTCATAATTTTTCTGTAATTTTCTGAGATTTTTAACTAATTAAAATCAAGGTATTTTGAAATTAAATGATTTTTAATTAATGTTAAATAATATTAAAATATTATAAAAATAATATTTTTATGTGTAAAATGAAAAATTAGACATAGGGTAATTTTCTGGGAATTTATTGGACCCCGAAAATATTTTTAAAGACCTAAAATCTAAGTTTAAATAAACCAAATTAAATCCTAGGATTAAACCCGGTTCAATTGAACCAAACCAAACCGGACCCGGTTTATTTGAACCAACCCGAACCCTGCGGGTCAGATTCGGGTCTAACCCGTCGACCCAAAACCCTCAGACTCGAACCCTCATTTCATGCTTTAGCGGATCGGGTCGGATCCCCTCAAACCCAACCCGCTGACCCAACCCGTAACCGCCTAACCCTTTCTCTTCCCCGACCCGACGTCGCTTTGCCTCCGGTCGCCGAGCAACCGCCGTCTCCTCCGTTCACCTCCGCCGTTCACCCGCTGGCTGCTCCGCTCCCCCAACAGCTTCGCCTCTGCACCGGCCGCCCGTCCGCCTCCCTCATCTCCCTATAAAGCCCCTTTCCTCCGCCAGACCTCTGCCCTAGCTTCGCCCCGCTCCGTCGTCTTCTCCGACGCCCGGCCGCTTCGACCCAGCCACTGCTCTCCCCGTAGAGCCACGACCTCGTCGTCCTCCGCAGCAGCTCCCCCTCGCCGCCGACGACCCGCCACTACCTCGCTGCTCTCCGCCACCCTTTCTCCTCCGCCTCTCTCCCTCGCTACAGCCGCCTCCAGCGGTGGCAGATCCCGATCGACCTTCACCCGAGAGCCGCAGTGTCAGCCCCGGTCGCCGAGCGCCTCCGCCTGAGCTGCCTCCAGTGAGCCGCCTCCGGCTGAGCACCTCAGCCCTAGCCGCCACCAGCCCCGGCCAGCTCCGACGAGTCTCCGGCCATCGAACCCTAACCCTAGCAACAGTGCACGCTGTGTTGAGTGGTATCGTGTCGCCTTACGGACACGAGAATCCCGGTTTCCATTGAGCCATGTTTAGGTAGCGTTTTCTCTATCCTCGTTGCCCCGTTTTTTGTTTCGTCTGTTGTGACGCGAACCCAGCGTGACCCTCTCGATGCCCGTGCAAACCGCTCGGTGTGTCGCATCCTGTGGTGATCGTGAACTGCGATCCAAAAATAGAAAAATAAATACCCTATTTTTCCCCGGAACTGAGTGCGGTCTTCACCGAAAGGTGCGTGCCGTTGATACGGTAGTACAGGTTTTTGCAGAAGTTGATTTGGATGTGCGTGCACACCGAAATCAACTCGTATCCGCCGATAACGCCCCGTATTGGCATGTTCTGAATCTCGTTGTAACTTTGTGTACATACGTCAGATCAAAACGAAACTTGTGCCATCAGACTCGTAGCAATACGCTGGTACTGTGACCCAAGTTTGGTTCGATTCTGAGAACGTTAACAAAATTGCGTATCATGGGCCCACGGCTCCACTTGACAGGCGATTTTGTGATCGGCTCACCGAAATCCAATTCTGGAAGTTTTGTTTGGTTCGTATCATCGTCCTGGACTTGTTGACACTAAGTTGGACGAATTTGGATACCTTTATTTCTGACACGTTTTTTGGTGCGAAGCGACCTATATGTGGACCCCGCTTTGACCAAAAATTATTATTTTTGCCCCTGTGTCTAAATTGGACTAAAGGATAGGCGTTTCTAGCTATTTGATATTTTTTGAATCTGATGGTGATGTCTATTTCAGCAATCGGAGGAGTACCAGAAAATCCCACTGAGACCAGAGCTACAGTTGGAGTCAGAACCCCAGGCAAGTGTACCTTGCCAAACCTTGCAGATCTTGTTACATATTTTCTTGACTTATTTATATATTATTGTACATGCTTAACCTAGACTGTGTGACTTACTTAGCGTCAGAATAATATTCGGGTGCCAACACCGTACGCGGAGTTGTGTAATGTCACCTAGAGATGGATATCGACACCCTTTACATTCTCGTGCTTGCAATATCAAGTACGTTGTAACCCAGAAAACTTGACACTATTCATGAGACAAAATCTTTCTGAGATATTCATGGTGATTCTGTATAGGATACAGACTTCATGACATATACTTTATTCTATGCTTAGATCTTATTTTGACTTGCTGCATTAGATATGATCTTGCGTGTCATGGACATAAGATGTGTGATTACATTGGGTGGGAAAAGATTTACCATAGAAAAGGCTGATTATATATATATAATACTTTAATGGAAGTTCCTTAGACTCTGACACAGAGCTTTGGTACCGTACTGGCCCTTCGAGAGAATACTGCTATGGGTTTCTCCGACACAGATCCTATAGTAGTCTCAGCCCGAGTATGACTAAAACTCTCACTTGCATATCACTTAGCTGCTTATATAGTTTACCCTATTATTTCATTTATTGCTGCACTGCATTTATTTTGGCATGAGTTATTTTGTACGTTGCTATGTCCCCTGAGGACCTGGATCCGGATTATGTTCCCAGGATTAGCAGACGAGATCGATCCCGAGGTATACGGAACAGGAGTATTAGCAAGAACATGAGCAGGCACTGGAGTAGTACCAGATCCAGTAGACGAGTGATCCCCGAGGATATCTTTTAAGTATATGCTTTATCCATACTCAGTATTTGCAGTTATTATCTTTAATTATGTATCTTGACAATTGTAACAGACTTATTATCGGGTTGTTCCCCGATTATTTACTTGTGACTTGATGATGTTTAATTTTCCTTTTGTTAATATTGTTGTATTCATTTCTGTGGATGAGATTTGTATTTTGCACCCTGATTATTGTATTACAGCTTAAGTACACCCTGATGGATCCATTAAATTGGGTTTGTCCATCAGTGTGTGCTGCTGGCCATTGTCACGTGTCTAGTCCCTCGATATTTTGGGACTGGGGTGTGACATAGTTTTTGTGGTGGCCCATGCAGGTCTACGACTAAATTGTTCGGTTTCAACTTAGGAACTTAACAGGCCTGCAATAAGAATAGGATAAGTTTTTAGGATCACATCCACTTGCTTGAATCATTCTTGACATCTATATCGGATTCGAATTTATTTCTTGACTTGCATCCTACCTTGATTCCTGTGTGGCTTTTATAGTTTATTTTGGATGCAGAGTAATGGATTCACAAGCAAGCAACGAGACTCCCGCAGGAACACCACAAGTTGCAGTTGTCACCTACGACGATGAAGTGACACCAGTTGGTAGCGGACAATCATCTCAACAAAGCAATCAAGCAGATCAGCACTCTTTCAGCAGGCCCAGCAACCGCAGAGGATCGACCACAAGGACGCAGACAAGCTTTCGCGATGACCTTGGAGAACGTGCAGACTCATGGAGTAGCTAATGCGCGTAAGTTTTTGTAGTTATCTGTTTCTAGTTTTGCTTTAGTTCATGCCTGTTGGTTCGTGACCCTAGCCTTAACCTAGTAATTTTGAACTTGCCAATAATTGATACCTAGTGATAACCTAATATGTTTTTCTAAACTGTAGTCTTCTAGATCTCCTTTATATGGGAGATTGCATAACTTTTAATGCTTAGGGAGATGATTCCCTATGTGTTTTGCTTAAAACCCTCAACCTTGATTCTTCTTGATAGTAATGTGCTTCGAACAATGTTTGTAAACGTGTCATCTCTGTTTATCGGTTATTCTTTGATTGCGAGGACACAATCCTCTTAAGGGGGTAGATTGTAAACCCCCTGATTTTTTAGGAATTTTAAAAATGGAGTTTCACAATTTTTCTGTAATTTTTTGAGATTTTTAACTAATTAAAATCAAGGTATTTTAAAATTAAATGATTTTTAATTGATGTTAAATAATATTAAAATATTATGAAAATAATATTTTTATGTGTAAAATGAAAAATTAGACATAGGATAATTTTTCAGGAATTTATTGGACCCCAAAAATATTTTTAAAGACCTAAAATCTAAGTTTAAAATAATACAAATTAAACCCTAGGATTAAACCCGGTTCAATTAAACCAAACCGAACACGGTTCATTTGAACCAACCCGAACCCTGCGGGTCGGATTCGGGTCTAACCCGTCGACCCGAAACCCTCAGACCCGAACCCTCATTTCATGCTTTAGCAGATCGGGTCGGATCCCCTCAGACCCGACCCGCTGACCCGACCCGTAACCGCCTAACCCTTTCTCTTCCCCGACCCGACGCCGCTTCGCCTCTGGCCGTCGCGTAGCCGCCGTCTCCTCCGTTCACCTCCATCGTTCACCCGCTGGCTGCTCCGCTACCCCAGCCTCTTCGCCTCCCGCACTGGCCGCCCGTCCGCCTCCCTCATCTCCCTATAAAGCCCCTTTCCTCCACCAGACCTCTGCCCTAGCTCCGCCATGCTCCGTCTTCTTCTCCGACGCCCGGCCGCCTCGACCCAGCCACTGCTCTCCCCGCAGAGCCATGACCTCGCCGTCCTCCGCAGCAGCTCCCCCTCGTCGCCGACGATCCGCCATCACCTCGCTGCTCTCCGCCACCCTTTCTTCTCCTCCTCTCTCCCTCGCTCTAGCCACCTCCAGCGGTGGCAGATCCCGATCGGCCTTCACCCGAGAGCCGCCGTGTCAGCCCCGGCCACCGAGCGCCTCCGCCTAAGCCGCCTCCAGTGAGCCGCCTCCGGCTGAGCACCTCAGCCCTAGCCGTCACCAGCCCCGGCCAGCTCCGGCGAGTCTCCGGCCATAGAACCCTAACCCTAGCTACAGTGCACGCTGTGTCGAGTGGTATCGTGTCGCCTCGCGGACACGAGAATCCCGGTTTCCACGGAGCCCTATTCAGGTAGCATTTTCTCTCTCCTCGTTACCCCGTTTTCTGTTCCGTCTGTTGTGACACAAATCCTGCGTGACCCTCTCGATGCCCTTGCAAACCGCTTGGTGTGTCGCGTCCTGTGGTGATCGCAAACTGCGATCCAAAAACAGAAAAATAAATACCCTTTTTTCCCCCGGAACTGAGTGCGCCCCGCCAAACGGGACGACTTGGTCGTGTACGGTCTTCACCGAAAGGTGCGCGCCGTTGATACGGTCGTGCGAGTTTTCACAGAAGTTGATTTGGATGTGCGTGCACACCGAAATCAACGTGTATCCGCCGACAATGCCCCGTATCGGCCAGTTCTGAATCTCGTTGTAACTTTGTGTACACACGTCGGATCGAAATAAAACTTATGCCATCGGACTCGTAGCAATACGCTGGTCCTGTGACCCAAGTTTGGTTCGATTCTGAGAACGTTGACAAAATCGCGTATCGTGGGCCCCACGGCTCCACTTGATAGGCAATTTTGTGATCGGCTCACCGGAATCCAATTCTGGAAGTTCTGTTGGGTTCGTATCATCGTCCTGGACTTGTTGACACTAAGTTGGACAAATTTGGAGACCTTTGTTTCTGACATATTTTTTGGTGCGAAGTGGCCCACATGTGGACCCCGCTTTGACCAGAAACTGTCATTTTTGCCCCTGTGTCCAAATTAGACTCAAGGACAGGCATTTTTAGCTATTTAATATTTTTTGAATCTGATGGTGATGTCTATTTCAGCAACCAGAGGAGTACCAGCAAATCCCACTGAGACCAGAGCTACAGTTGTAGTCAGAACCCCAGGCAAGTGTACCTTGTCAAACCTTGCAGATCTTGTTACATATTTTTTTGACTTATTTATATATTGTTGTACATGCTTAACCTAGACCGTGTGACTTACTTAGCATCCGAATAATATTCGGGTGCCAACATCGTACGCGGAGTTGTGTAATGTCACCTAGAGATGGATATCGACACCCTTTACATTCTCGTGCTTGCAATATCAAGTACGTTGTAACCCAGGACACCTGACACTATTCATGAGACAGAATTTTCTTGAGATATTCATGGTGATTCTGTATAGGATACAGACGTCATGACATATACTTTATTCATATGCTTAGATCTTATTTTAACTTGCTGCATTAGATATGATCTTGCGTGTCATGGACATGAGACGTGTGATTACATTGGGTGGGAAGAGATTTATCATACAAAAGGCTGATTATATATATATAATACTTTAATGGAAGTGCCTTAGACTCTGACACAGAGCTTTGGTACCGTACTGGCCCTTCGAGAGAATTTTGCTATGGGTTTCTCTGACACAGATCCTATAGTAGTCTCATCCCGAGTATGACTAAAACTCTCACTTGCATATCACTTAGCTGCTTATATAGTTTACCATATTATTTCATTTATTGCTGCACTGCATTTATTTTGGCATGAGTTATTTTGTACCTTGCTATGTCCCCTGAGGACCTGGATCCGGATTATGTCCCCAGGATTAGCAGACGAGATCGATCCCGAGGTATACGGAACAGGAATATTAGCAGGAACATAAGCAGGCACTGGAGCAGTACCAAATCCAGTAGACGAGTTATCCCCGAGGATATCTTCTGAGTATATGCTTTATCCATACTCAGTATTTGCAGTTATTTTTTTAATTCTGTATCTTAACAATTGTAACAGACTTATTATCGGGTTGTTCCCCGATTATTTACTTATGACTTGATGATGTTTAATTTTCCTTTTGTTGATATTATTTATTCATTTCTGTGGATGAGATTAGTATTTTGTACCCTCATTGTTGTATTACAGCTTAAGTACGCCCCGATGGATCCATTAAATTGGGTTTGTCCATCGGTGTGTGCTGCTGGCCATTGCCACGTGTCTAGTCCCTCGATATTTTGGGAATGGGGCGTGACATAGTTTTTGTGGTGGCCCATACAGGTCTACGACTAAATTGTTCGGTTTCAACTTAGGGACCGAACAGGCCTGCTATAAGAATAGGATAAGTTTTTAGGATCTCATCCACTTGCTTGAATCGTTCTTGACATCTATATCGGATTCAAATTTATTTCTTGACTTGCATCCTGCCTTGATTCCTGTGCGCCTTTTATAGTTTATTTTGGATGCAGAGTAATGGATTCACAAGCAAGCAACGAGACTCCCGCAGGAACACCACAAGTTGCAGTTGTTACCTACGACGATGAAGTGATACCAGTTGGTAGAGGACAATCATCTCAACAAAGCAATCAAGCAGATCAGCACTCTTCCAGCAGGCCCAGCAACCGCAGAGGAATTGACCACAAGGATACGAACAAGCTTTCGCGATAACTTTGGAGAACGCGTATACTCGTGGAGTAGCTAATGCACGTAAGTTTTCGTAGTTATCTGTTTCTAGTTTTGCTTTAGTTCGTGCCTATTAGTTTGTGACCCTAGCCTTAACCTAGTAATTTTGAACTTGCTAATAATTGATAACCTAGTGATAACCTAATATGTTTTTCTAAACTGTAGTCTTCTAGATCTTCTTCATATGGGAGATTACATAACTTTTAATGCTTAGGGAAATGATTCCCTATGTGTTTTGCTTAAAACCCTCAACCTTGATTCTTCTTGATAGTAATGTGCTTCGAACAATGTTTGCAAGCGTGTCATCTCTGTTGACCGGTTATTCTTTGATTGCAAAAAGTTACTGGAAAATAAAGTTTCACAAATCGGTATACCGTCGGCACCGCCCAGTATACCGTCGATATGCCGGCCAAGACAAATATCTAACAATGTCAGTAAGATTGGTGAGGGAAAAAATTTAGGGATGCCCCAGTGTCAATGAGGGTGCCACCTACATTGAAGTCATTTACGGAGACGGTTTAATTCGATCAGGCACTCGCCATCTATTTTCATTGTTTAACTGTTTGACAACATAAAAAACCAAAAGCTCTACCCCCTTCCGTTAATGGTTGAACCTTCTTTGCATTTGTATGCCTGTGATAATGGATGCTTCCTAGTATTGAGAAAGGATAGGTCATAGGAATCATAAAATTTTAAGTCAACAACCGTAACTCGAGCACTTAGCCCTAGCTTTTGCTTACTCGACCAACAGGTGGAGGTAGTTGTTGTAGAGTCAGTTGTGGGTAAGGAAGTGAGGTGCCCAAAATACCAACGGTATACTATAGTACACCATCGGTATGCCGATAGGGTTCATAGAAAATATTTAGAATTCAAGTCAGTCGAAATCGATATACCGTCGGTATACTTTAGTATACCGTCGGTATGCCGATTTCCAAGGTTTAACATAGTTAAAGTCAAGTCTGATTTATGGGACCAAAATTAAATCCCAAAAATTACCAGAACCAAGTCCAACAAGAAGTTAAGTCTAGGGTAAGTCTTATATCACAATATGGACTAAATCTCAGGGTCACAACTCCGGTACCGTTTCCGTTACCGAGTTACCAAAAAGGGACGTAACGAGATTATACCAGAAATCAAAACTGAGATGGTCACTAGGCTAGAAATCACGATATGAACACTAATAGTAAAGCAAGTCTAAGCAAAAAAATAATAAAAAAAGCTCCAGGAAAGTAAAATGACAGAAAGTAAAAGAAGTTCAAGAAATCGGCAAGGTGTACTTTCCTAAAGCGAGCTCCTGGCCTAAACCTTCTAATCTACCACCACGAAGGGGTTCAAAAATCACACTCCAAGTCTCAAGACCACGCTTCCAAGCTCGAGAGAAAATAAAGAAGAGAGGAGAGAGAAAGAGAAATAAATAAATAAATAAAATATATCAAGTACTATTTATAGAGAAATATCTCGAAAGTGAAACAAATATATGTCGGGCAGTATACCGTCGGTATACCGGTCAGATAGTAAAATTTCAATTTTAAAAAAATTTAAGCTTCCTCTAGATCTAATAAAATGCAATAACTAGCACAAAATATGTATCCGTATAAAATACGAATACTATAAGACGAGTCTCACAGTGTCGGTGAACACAAGGACAAATTTTAGGGTTTTGAAAATAACTCTCATCAGCCCTCTACTATATATATATATATATATATATATATATATATATATATATATATATATATATATATATTAGGGTTTTTTAACTCTCAGAAATTAGATAAAACTAATTAATTAATTCTAAAACTGATGTTTAGGGCTAAATAAATTGGAAAAAATCCTAAATATTCTAGAAACTATATTAGGCTATTAGGAGTTTGCAAGTAGTTTCACTTGATTTTATAATTGTGTTTGATACAGTAAATTCAAGATGATGGGTTTTTATTTGTTGGATTAGGAATTAAATTCCATAAAATCTATAAAAATTCTATTATAACAATTAGATGCATATATTACCAAAATTAGCTTGCTAGATCAAGGATAGTGTCCTAAACTTGTTTTTCAACCTACTTAGAAGTTTTATAACCTTTATTGGTTAAGCCTAATAATCGAGAAGTCAAATAAAACTTTGTCTAAACACATTCAAATTCCCTTTGTCTAAATCCATACTCTAATATGGTATTAATTTAAAAAATTTAGGAGTGGATATTACACTATAATGTATCACCCTCACTTTTTCAGCTAGGGATAGTTTAGTAATTGTCATGGGTATTTATTTTTAGGAATAAATATTGAATATTAATGTGATGATTGTATTAATTATTTAATTCTGTTGAGCTATGATTATTGTGACTAGAATTAATTGTTTCATTAGAGAGTTGTGTTAATTAGTTAGTTAGAGAGACTAGACAATATTTAGACTTGTCACATATGGACCTATTTAGATTTTTTATGACAATTAGTGAGCCCAACTTGGACCCAAGCCCATTAGTTATTCCACTAATTAAATTAAGAAGAATTAGTTTAATTACAATTAGTTAAAGACTTCCAAAAAACCTACCCTTAGTTATTCCTCATAATACATCATGTAGGGGTATTTGGGATCTTAGCATGTATCCTAGGGAAGGAGTAAAGGGCCAGCCACTTGAAGAGGGGCTCTTATTCTCTCTCATCCTCATTTGTATTTTATTTTTGATCCAAATTCTAGAACCCTAATTTCTCATTTTTCCTCCATTAATTTTTTACACAATTCACCACAATTCCTTTTCAAATTCAACACTCTTGGAGCCTTGGACCTTGGAGAAGCAAGGAGCACAAAGAGAAGGAACTTTGGAGCTAGAGATCATGTCCGGATCATGTCCAATTGTATTTTTATTGGAAATATATCTTTCAATTGGTAATTCCTAAATTTTCCTTTTATTATAGCTTATTAATAATGCATTTGACCATTATGAATGACCCCGTGGCATAGGTCTACCTATAGGAACAAGTTCTAGGATATTTGGCTATGTAATGTGAGTTCTATGTAGAGTTTTGTGTGCATATTGGGGAAATTATGAATTTGACACATCAATTGTGTGTCATGAGACCAATTAGATCTAATTAGACTTAGATCGGGCTTATGGGACTAGGTACATGTCCACAAATTGATACGTGTAGGCCGTATCACGGTATTTTGCGATACGGTGTGATACAGGGCCCAATTTTTGGTGTTTTGTACAATTCTCTTCAATTTCTTTTGTAGTAAGCTACATTGGTTATATATAGATGTTATATATGTGTAGGATTGATTAATTATGGAGAATTTGGATTTTGACCTTTCACTTGGATACGTATCATGAATATCACAAGTACACACTCTAAGTGTTTGATCAATTGATACTAGATTATATTTATATAGGTATATAATGTATACATGTGATGTATATATATATATATATATGCTAGTCTATACTAGACTTAGATATTTATATCCCTTGCATGTTGTTATGGGTGTGGGAGCTGAGAGAGCAGTGGTAGCAGCATGCTCAAGCAGTGGTAGCAGCAACAAGTCGAGCAGTGGTAACAGCAGCAAGTCAAGCAGTAGCAGCCGCATGCTCAAGCAGTCAGAGCTCACATCAAGGGGAGGTTCCAGGTTTAAGTATAATATCCAAGTGCATGTAGGTGAGTGAAGGTTAATACATGTGTAAAATTTATAGGTTGTGCATTAAGAATTGAGAAGAGTGTCAAGTGTGCTTTAGTGTGAGAGTATCATAGAGGGCATGCATAATTAAGGGGGAGTAGGTGATGTTAGTGTTGATGTGGGTTTTAGGTTTCAGCTTTGGTTTGAGGGAAGGTCACAGTTGGATGATGGTGTTGGTAATATACATGACTAAGATACGAGCATGGGTATGGCCATTTATAATTATTGAAGTAGATGAGATGAGGTATCAAGATACCTTGAGTCATGATACTCAAATACCTAGTAAGTAAGGTACGTATGTGAGTTTAGGTAAGTTGAGAGTGTGGTGTAGGTATCTCATAATACTTTGAGTTTGAGTAATAGAGTATATCAAGATACGATGAGGATTAGGTATTGGTTATTAAGAGAATTTTGGGTTATGGGGTAGATTAGTGATAGTGGAGGGGTTGGTCTAGGTGCCAAGATACCAAGGTATTTATAGTATCAAGGTATAGGCTAAGCTAAGGTAATACTAATAGTAGTATGTGTTAAGTGTAAGATATTAGAAGTACTCATAGAGATAGATGAGTATAAGGTATTCTAGATACTAAAGGTAGTATTATTATTAACTAATATATATATATATAAGTTAAATGTTGATATATATATATGTATTAACTAGTTATGTATATAAGTTATAGAGATTGATATTGGTATATAAGGTATCCTAATATCTAGTTTTAGCTAGTATAGTTTTTATCATCAAGATACCAACCTAGAAGCTTAGATATAAGATCACACAACCGAGAAGTAGCTATTTTGACCTAGTTTGACTAGCATAACCTAGAAACGACTTAAAAAGCATATTTTGACTCATTTAGTATGATTATCACTTCATTCTACCCAAGTAACTTGATTTTTCTATATAGGGTTGTGTGATACCAGCTCGGACATCGAGTTACCTCCTTTGCTCAGGACCAGAGGCGAGTATATTTTTTTATTAGTTTTTATTTTATGATAGTGTATATATCGCATGTTCTAGAACTTTATACTTGATTCTGACATAGTGGTTTCACGGACTGGTACTATATGGATCCTGTCAGGAGATATTATCCTTTACCATGTTCAGCGGGTACTCCTTCACATGTATTTCATCATGTATATCAAGTATTGATTATCGTGTACTTCGTGTTCACATACTGTTCATATTCAGTGTGCCCATATTCGTGTTCATAATGTGTCATGATTGGATCCATTAGTTTTGGTTGGGGATAGGGGAATAGGAGTTGATTATGTGATCAACTCCAAGTGTATTCGTATACATGTCGATTATATATCACACATGTAATCGAGTTACCATATTGCATTTGTGTTCAACCTAAATTGATCACATAATGAACTTGTATTCAATGACACATTAGCTAGTTTCATTTATTTTCCTTATATTGCAGTTATTCTATTGCATGTTCTTTATTCCAATATATTATATATTCACTCTAGTTTATTTTATTCTGATGTTTAGTTATCGTGTATCCTTTTCTATTATCTGTTATATATGCTCGATTATGTATTTGAAACTATTTTCAGAGGTATGTACTTCGCTACAATCTTGACTGGATATATTTTTTTAGATGATTGGCTTGTAGACCAGTGTCCTACCTACTACGGGCCATAGGATGATGTACTATTAGAGGATACTCCTATAGAGCAGGAAGACCTAGTACAATAGTCTAAGGAGATTTAGATTATTGTTTAGACTTGTATTAGAGTTTTATTGAGGCTTATGGCATGTATATATTGTTTCAGGCTTGTGGATGTATCGTGACTCTTTCTTTCGTTATTTCATCTCGTGCTTTATCTTTCTTAGTTTGCATTGTGATTGAGTATAGTTTATTATTACCAGATACCATAATATTTCTCTGTTTGGAGTTGAGATGATTGACAGGTACCATGTATATATTATATAAGATATTTAGATAGTAGAGTTGACCCAGATAGTGTTCTACCGCCGATGTTGTGGCGTAGGCTTGGCATTGCTCACTACTCGTGCCCTTATTTTGGGTGAGGATCGTGACACATTTTTAGTGGTGGCCCATGCAGGTCAAGAGTCGCAATTAGAGCGATATCGTAGTAGTGCTCACCTAGAGTACTGCTACGAGCCTGCTTTAGAAAATAGGATTCAGGATGAGAGTATATTCAATCACAACTAGAAAACACATCCAAATATCAAGTTTTGATATCCTTATCTATTAGAATGGTTTCTTTACTTTGAATAAAATATGTCCGTCATTGATGATATCGTATCTTACTCAATAATGATTTCTTTGTTCAATCTATCTTCAGGATGCCGCCGAAGATGCGTTTCCAGCACAAGCGTAGTGTCAGCGAGATCGGTCACTTCATCCCCTATGAGGGCAGCACCAGCAGACGTTGTTCCAGCAGCTACATTCCAGAGGTCCATTTTATCGATCCAGGTGGGCATCTCCGCAGCATCTTTCAGAGGTGCTCCACCTCTGGTACAGAGAGCAGCGTCGACAGTTTCAGGGGATCTTTCACCCCCACCAACCGCAGTCGGTCAAACACAGACGTTTGTGCTCTTTCAGCAGATGATGGAGGTACAGCAGCACCAGTCAGAGGTTGTGAGATAGGGTATTGAGAATGCCCACCAGATTTTTCTCGTAGTAGTCGAGAGAGTCGCATTAGTCCAACCATAGACGGCACTACCTTAGTTCACCCCACAACAACCGAGGTCGAGGACTATCATAGTTTCAAGAGGATGGTGTCGAAGGACTTCAAAGGCACTGAAGGAATTATTTATGCTGATGATTGGATAGAAGACATTAAGCGAAACCTGCAACTGGCGCAGATTCCAGAAAGGTTACAGGTGGAGGCCGCAGAAAGTATGATGTTTGATATCGCATTGACTTGGTTCAGGATGAATCCCAGGATCTCAGCACCAGGACTTACTTGGAAATCTTTTATGGAGCTCTTCGAGGAAAAGTTCTTTCCAGATGTGGCTCTGACATCTCTAGAGAGCCAGTTTTAGTACCTCATTCAGGGAGGTATGACGGTGGATGAGTATGTAGCAGAGTATTACAAATTATTACAAAATCACATACGAATGGAGACCCCATTGCAACTTTTGAGGAGGTTCTGAGGCAAGCACAACGGGCGAAGGATGATCTAGAGCTTGGCTCTAATAGGCCTAGAGATATAGGAGGATCCAGTACAAACACGGGTCCAATGAAGCGGTCTCACTTTCAGCAGCAGCATCAGAGGCATTTTCAGCAGCCGAGACAACAGTATCATGGACCAGCTCGAGCACCGGTATAGCAGATGCACCAGATCCAGAGACCAGTTATTCTTTTCCTATTTTGTAAGAAGCAGGGACACGAATAGGATGCATACAGGATAAGATTGGGCCAGTACTAATTCTGCGGATCAGGATACCATTAGTTGAGGGCTTGTCCTAAATCTCTAGCTCATCCAGCTCAGGATGGAGCCCGAGCACAAAGAGCACCCGCGAGACAACCAACGGGATAGCAGAGAGGACCTCATCTACCACCACAAAAGCAGCAGTTTGCTCAACACCAGTAGCAGCATAGAGGTGCCCAGCCATATAGGCGAGCTTTTACTTTGACCGTCGAGGAGGAGGAGCCAGTCGGTAATGTTATCTCAGGTTCAGTCTATCTTGATTCTTTTCTAGCTCATGTTTTATTTGATTTCGGTGCTTCACATAGTTTTGTATCTATATTTTTTGCTCTGAAATACCACCTTGAGACTGAATCGTTGGCAAGCACTTACAAGATGTTACTACCATATTTTCTAGGAAAGGATATTTTGGCCATTTCATAATTAATTAAATATTGTGCATATTGAATATTTACTTATTATATTATATTATTTATTTATTTTTAGATGTTAGATTTTATTTTGGACTTGTGTTAGTGGACCTAACTAGTTTAGATTAGATCCATGGACCAACAATTAATTCTAGTTGGAATTGAGCCCAATAGAAAGCCCATTCACTAGGAGAATGAATTAATTAGTTAAACAAATTGGACTAGAACCTTTCCTCCTTAATTAATTTTTTCATGCAAGCCCCAAAGGGTATTGTGGATATTTTATAGTGCCTTGGAGAGGGGGCAAGGTCGGCCACTACATAAGGGGGTGGAGACTTTCTCTCCTCTCTTTTCTTCATTCCAAATTTAGATCAAGAATTTTTCTCTTCCAAATTCCTTCATCCCTACATCAATTTCTATCTAAATTTCTTCCCAATTTCTTCCCTATTCATCATTGGAGGCTATTAGAATAAGGAGGAAGCAAGGATCTACAAGTTGAAGGCTCTTGACACTAAATTTAGAGATTTTATTGGGAATCCATCTTCCAATAGGTAAAATTTAGTTTTATCTCTCTAATTAGACTCTAAATCTGTAATTTAATCTTTAGGAACCCTCCCATGTACTAAGGCTATCCATAGAAATTAGAATTATGTTCATAGGAGGCCTGTGGAGAAAGTTATGTGGTATTTTATGTCAATTTTGGGAGAATTTTAAGATTGGCACATCATATGTTTGTCAATAGGTCAATTAGACCAAATTGACATGTGTTTGGTTGTGTGAGACTGTGTCGTATCCATAATTGGATATGTGTAGGCCGTATCCCGATAATTTGGTGATACAGGTTGATTTGGGGGTTTTCTTCTAACACGGGGGTTTGAACATATCACATTTTGACACGGTCACGTAGTTGAGTAGCTAGCTCTTCATGTTACTTCTAATTGCGATTCTAGACTTGATCATTTCCTTCGGGGTATGTTTGGTGGTGCGATAGACTCGTATCGCAAGCGTATCAAAGAATGAGTGTGATAGGGGTGCGGTGCACTCCACGTGTTTGATACTTTGCATTCTAATTTAATTTACCTTGGTTATAGTTATTATAGTATTATAATTATAATTGTTATATGATATGATATGATATATATATATATATATATATATATATATATATATGTGTGTGTGTGTGTGTGTGTGTGTGTGTATGTGTGTGTGTGTGTGTGTTCTATATTTCTTTGTGATGTGTTGATGGTCATTGGAGAGTAGGAGAGAGTTCATGTGTACTATTATTGTTGATATATATATATATATATATATATATATATATATATATATATATATATATATATGTGTGTGTGTGTGTGTGTGTGTGTGTGTATGTATGTTTCTAATTATAATTGTAATGTGTTGGTGGTCATTAGAGAGTAGGAGAGTTCATGTGCATAATTAGTGTGGGTATGTGGTATCATATATATATATATATATATATATAGAGAGAGAGAGAGAGAGAGATGTGAGTGAGTGTATGTGTATATAGGGGGGGTGTGTGTGTGTGTGTGTGTGTGTGTGTGTGTGTATGTGTGTGTTTGTGTGTGTGTGTGATAGAGGGGAGAAGACAGCCGTGAAAAGCAGTCAATAAGCAGTGAAAAACAGTCAACAAGCAAGCTGAAAAGCAGCAGCAGAAGCAGCAGCCAATAAGCAGCAGCAAAAGAAGCAAAAGCAGCAGCAAAAGAAGCAAGCTGAAGAAGCAGTAGCAGAAGCAACGATAAGCTACAGTAAGCTGCAGTAAGCAACGATAAGCTACAGTAAGCAGCAGTGGTGATAAGCTGCAGTAGTTTGAGTGATTATAGTTTAGTTATTGATAAGTTAGGATAAGCTAGTTAATAAGCTAGTTAGTTTATATTGATAAGTTAGTAAGATATGTATATATTTAGTAAGTTATATATATATATATATATATATATATATATATATATATATATATATATATATATATACTAGTTAATATTAGTTAGTATTTATTTCTAGATTACCTTGAGTTACACCAAGGTAATGAGAGTTGAGGTATCTTGGGTATGGGTATTGAATATCCAATGGGTATGCTAGTTATGTTAGTTGTAGGTATTAATTTTAGTATTAAATAGTATGTTAGTATTATATAAGTTAGTTAGTTAGTTAATTGGTGTGTGTGTGTGTGTGTGTGTGTGTGTATATATATATATTTATATATATATATATATATATATATATATATATATATATATATATATATATATATATATATTAGTTGGTATAGTATAGTTATGAGTTTAAATGCATGTTAGTGCGTATATAGTTATATCTAATCATAACCAATGTATTGGGTATTACCTTAAGATTTTAGTCAAGGTAAATGGGGTATCTCAAGGTAAAGGGTAAACATAGTATCTTAGTATAGTTAGTAGCTAGTATTGTTATAAGTTATGAGTTTAATTGCATATTAGTGTATAGTTAGGTATGTATGGTAGTTAGTTAATGTTAGATATTGGATTACCTTGTGATACCAAGGTAATGTCAAGGTATTGAGTTTGTATATCAAGATGGGTGTGTAGGTGGTGTGATACCGTATTTGGTTCAAAGTCAATGTATCCACTTAGCATTAGTTTAGCTAGGAGTACTATATATTTTGTCTTGTATATATATATATATATATATATATTATAGTATTTTTATATCTAATAACTTACGTATCTTATGATACGGTATTTTGTTGGTATACTAGTATAGCTAGTATAGCTAGTATAGCCTAGTTACATAGTGTATGGACCCAATATCCTTGAGATGGACTCATAAAACCTAGAAATAGCTAGTTTGACTAAGTTTGACTAGTTTGACCTAGAGTTGACCTAGTTTGATTAGTTTGACCTAGAGTTGACCTAGTTTGACTATTTTGACTTAGAAATGGCTTTATGACCTAGAATTTGACTAGTTTAACTTATTTTTATTCCAAAATCTTGTATTAATGCAATATTCCATATATACGTCTATGTGACACCAGTTCGGACATTGATTTGCATCATTTGCTCTAGACCACAGGCGAGTACATTCTCTGATAGTTTCTATTATTTGATTACTACTATAATTCAAGTATTTAGAAATGTTACTTACGATTCTTTGACACATTAGTACATGAATTGGTATTATTATTGGATCGTCAGTAATAATGTGTTACCTTGATTATCAAGATGGTATCGAATACTGCTCCTTGTTGGTATTGGATAACAATTGATATTATAAGTTAAATATTGGATACATTGGCAAGTAACGTGTCATGATTCGATCCATCATATCAGGGCAGGGGAAATACTAATTAAATATGTAATCAAGAACTATCGGCTAGTAGTGTAAACATTGGCTACTAACTAATCATACACTTCACGTATGGTTGAGTTAGCTCCTTAGTATAATCATTGAATATCCCAAGCCGATCACATATTTAGTTTGTATCTCAAATACATGGTATATTATAGTTTCCATATTCAGTTCATAGATTATCATGTTCTATTTCTGACATTATAGTTCATCTCCTTCATTCTTGTACGCATTGATTTATATTTTTGTTGCTAGTTTTGTCTGTTCCTTTATTGTTCTTAGATCATCAGTTACATTCTCATTGTATATAGGATCCTCTATTTTACTGTGTTATAGTTTTTGTCAATTAATTGGAACGACTATTGGGTTGTACTTCGCTCCATTCCTGACTAGATAATATTTTTTAAAGGATCCTGGAGATTGGTATCCGACATACTATAGACCTCGACCTATCGATGGTACAGACTTGAACCCATTAGTTCTGGAGTCACTGTCGAGAGATCTAGCTGGAATCACTAGTTATCATAGTTAGTTTTCTTTAGCATTTTGGTACCAAATTTATTTTCGACGTATATTTGAGACTTGGATATTATTTCTATTTGTTGTTGTTGTTATATTTAGACTGCATAGTTATGTTAGGCTTCTTTGATATCTTATCGTACTATAGATTTGTAATGGAGTATTGTGTTGCATTAAGTTTATTGCCCTCCTTCTTGGAGTTGAGATATTATTGACAGATTATACATTATTGTGAGATGATTAGATAGTATAGTCGACATAGACAGCGTTATACCGTCGATGCTGCGGCGTAGGCTGGACGTACCCACGTACTCATGCCCCTTCACCGGTTGTGGGTCGTGACACATTTATGTGGTAGCCTATGTAGGTCAGGCTTCGCAAGTTGTGCGATATCGTGGTAGTGCGACGACTTAGTTATACTAGTGCGAGTCTACGATAGGATATAGGACATAGGACACTACGATGAGAGAGGGATACTCAATCACAACTATGAATTCCAATCTGATTTGAAATCGCTGCTTTTGATTCTTTCTAAATACTTTGAATATTGTTGTCCTTCCTTGATAATATCTTATCTTGTGTCAAATTGATCTTTTTTGTTTCGATCTGTCTTCAGGATGTTGCCGAAGACCAGATCCCATCAATCGGGAGCAAATTTTGCGAGGTCTGCCACCTTTCAACCTCCCACTCAGACAGCAGGGGTTGTACCTCCTATGACATAAGTTCATATAGGAGTCTCGACTGCCTTCGGGGGTTCTTCTCTACCTGTCCCAAGGACTACCCCAATTGCTTCGGAGGGACTTTTACCACCTCTATTGTCAGGAGATGTCGTGTCGATGGTTGCACTGTTTAGAGAGATGACGGAGGTACAGAGGGCACAGATAGAGACCCAGCATAGGCAGTCAGATATGATACGGCAGAGTATGGAAAATTCCCATCAGGTAGCTATTAAAGCAGTTCAGAGAGGGGCTCCTCCACAGCCACAGGTTGTTTAGCTCGAGTCAGGCAACATTCAAAATTTTAAGAAGCTAGAGCCTCAGGTTTTTAAGGGGACAGAGGGTATAGTCTATGCTGACGATTGGACCAAGGATATCGAGCGTCTCATGAGGGTGTCCCGTCTTGCTGAGGATATAAAGGTTAAGGTGGTAGGACTTCAACTATTTGACGTTGCCCGCACTTGGTTCAGGAATGAGCAATTTCTTACTGATGCAGGGCAATCTTGGGAGGTATTCAAGGACCTCTTCAAGAAGAAGTTCTTTGCTTGGATGGACTATTGGACTTAGGAAGGCAGTTTGAGAGCCTTACACAGGGGTGCATGTTCGTAGAGGAGTACTCCATAGAATTTGGAAGGCTGAGCTGATTTGTGGAGTACTTGGTGAGGGAGCCAGAAGTTTGGGCTATCAATTTCCGCGAGGGTCTGAATTAGGAAGTGAAGATCCTCATTCCGTCTTTCTATGAGACATATTCTGAGATACTTTCGGAGGCACACAAGGTCGAGCGGGAGTGGAACTTTAAGCCTAAGAGGGACCGTGATATGTTAGGAGGTGCCAGTAGCAGTGCGGGACCGGCAAAGAGGCCACAGTTCTAGCAACAGTATCAAGGGGCTTATTAGCTCCAGTAACAGCAGTTTCCCGTACAGTTCAGAGCTTATCAGCAACAATATCAGATATAGGAGCCAATTGTTTCCCCAGTACCAGCTCCAATACAGCAGATGCCATAGCAGCCTCAAAGACGGGTGTAACAGGCTCCTCAATGAACCTATTATAAGAGGACTAGGCACACTTGGGAGATGTGCCAAAAAAGACTTGGAGCGTGCCTACATTGTGGATCAACGAAGCATATGGTGAAGGATTGTCTCTAGATACTTCATCGTCCAGGCTAGGGTATTGATCAAGGGCAGAGAGGTGGAGCTAGGCCACCTATAGCAACGCAGATTTCTCATCACCCGCAAAGGGAGCTACATCGGCAGGGCGGAGTATTTTTTATGATGGTCGAGAAGACCGATACTACAGGTGATGGGTTAGCGAGTTATGTTCTTTCTTTCTGTTCCTTCTATCTGTTTTGATTGATTGCTTCTATAGTACCTTTTGGATGCTTGTGTTATATAGTTAGAATAGCTAATAGAATACCCTGACAGAGACAACAGTAATAAGATAGGTGGAGACCATGACCATGCATGTTGTTCTTTGCATAGGACTGTTCTTTGTGTAATTTTAGATAAGACCTTTTTGGACTATGACTGCTGGGGGGTTTACCTAGAAGGAGTACGATCACCCTTAAATTTTGAGGATAAAATTATTTTAAGGGGGGTAGACTTGTCACTACCATCTTTTCTAGGAAAAGGTATTTTGGTCATTTCATAATTAATCAAATATTGTGCATGTTGAATATTTATTTATTATATTATTTATTTATTGTTATATGTTAGATTTTATTTTGGACTTGTGTTAGTGGACCTAACTAGTTTAGATTAGATCCATGGACCAATATTTAATTCTAGTTGGATTGAGTCCAATAGTAAGCCCATTCATTAGGAGAATGAATTAATTAGTTAAACCAATTGGACTAGAACCATCCCTCTTTAATTAATTTTTTTCATGACAAGCCCCAAGGGGTATTGTGGATATTTTATAGTGCCTTGGAGAGGGGGAAAGGCTGGCCACTACGTAAGGGGGTGGAGACTTTCTCTTCTCTCTTTTCTTCATTCTAAATTTAGACCTAGAATTTTTCTCTTCCAAATTCCTTCATCCCTACACCAATTTCTATCCAAATTTTTTTCTAATTCCTTTCATATTCATCATTGGAGGCTATTAGAATAAGGAGGAAGCAAGGATCTACAAGGAGGAAGCAAGAATCTACAAGGAGGAAGCAAGGATCTACAAGTTGAAGGCTCTTAACACTCAATTTGGAGATTTCATTGGAAATTCATCTTCCAATAGTTAAAATTTAGT
This sequence comes from Iris macrosiphon, assembly GCA_036927795.1. Lineage (NCBI taxonomy): Eukaryota > Viridiplantae > Streptophyta > Magnoliopsida > Asparagales > Iridaceae > Iris > Iris macrosiphon. The sequence continues at coordinate 48,087,329 of JAYESA010000003.1, forward strand.
TTTTTCTCTCTAATTAGACCCTAAATCTATAATTTAATTATTAGAAACCCTCTCATGTACTAAGGCTACCCATACAAATTGGAATTAGGTTCATAGGAGGCCTATGGAGAAAGTTATATAGTATTTTGTGTCAATTTTTGGAGAATTTTGAGATTGGCACATCATATATTTGTCAATAGATCAATTAGATCAAATTGACATATGTTTAGTTGTGTGAGATTGTGTCGTGTCCATAATTGGATACATGTAGGCCGTATCCCGACAATTTGACGATACTGGTTGATTTGGGAGGTTTTTCTAATACGGGGGTTTGAGAATGTCATATTTTGACACGGGCATGTAGTTGAGTAGCTAGATCTTCATGTTACTTCTAATTGTGATTCTAAACTTGATCGTGTCCTTCGGGGTACGTTTGGTGGTATGGTGGACTCGTGTCGCAAGCGTATCAAAGAATGAGTGTGATACGGGTGCAGTGTGTCGCGCCCCGATCCCGTAGGGGCCGATCGTCCTCGCTTGGTCCCTACGGACCCGATTCGTCTTCGCTTGGGCGCGATGCCATGCAAGCCTAAGTTGCGCTTGCACCAGGCAACGTACCTGCACAAGACACAAGATAGACGAAAATATACATATATAGGCACAGAGTAAAAATACAGAGAACCAAAGTTGAACACATTTGATAGCACACAAAATACTTTCTTTCATTGAATACTTGAAGATTTGGATTACAAGTGCTTGCTTGGCTGAGTTACAAAATATACCTTAGAAGGCTTACAACTCTTTTTATATTCCCAAAATTAGCCACAACGCCCATTACATTACATCCTTGTAGTAGGACCAAAATAGCAAAATATCTAGCAGAAGAGTAGCCCACTAGAGAGGTAAGCAGAGGAGGAAGTAGCACGAACACAGTCCTAAGGAAGGGTGCGCACACATTGATTCAGATTCAAGATGCTTGCCAAACTCTCGCTTCCAGCACCTGGATATTTGCCCACAAACGTGGGTCAGTACTACCACATGTACTGGTGAGCGACCGTGGCCAAACTCACCTTAGAAATCCATACTAAGTAAGCAGATGAAGCCAGCATTATTAGGTGATCTTTCTGGTTGTCTAGTTTCTTTTTAACAATTCATGCAAGAAAACATAGACGACATATGGCATAAGCATATGATAATTCTTACCCACGGCCGAGCGGTTATCCCTACAGCAGACACACAAGTTAGCCACAATTTGCATATGAATAACTTATGAATCAATATAGGCATCAAGTGTTAGGTATGCAAGAAGGTAAACCTAGCATGCTCCCTAACTATGTGATGGTCCATGGGTTGCCCCATGATTAACAGCGGTCGCCCAAGGTTCAACTCTTCACTGGCACGCGCGGGTGTCGGCAGCTGTGACCCAAGGTTCAGCTCTTCACCAACACACCCGAGTGTAAGCAGCTGTGACATCATGGATTCCGCACAACACTAATAGACATATCGCCCCACTAGACTCCCTTACGAGCCGTATACCTCAGGGCGATCCAAAAATCTCTTCCGGACCGAGCAATTCCCAGTGCCCCAGGAACCATTCGAGAGACGAGACCTTGTGCACAAGTTATCTGAGACCAATGCATGATATGAAACATCTAACATATATAACACTACAATGCACAGTTTAAAGAAACGAACACACAATTTCCATCTCTTATTCTTTTCCCACATAACACATTCAAAATATAGGGACTTGCCATAAATCGGGTCGGGCAGCATAGGGGCAAAGAATATGCAACATAATTGATAGCAGAAGCATAATTCTAATACTTTAAACATGCAGTTCATTTCTTTAGCTTATCTTTTTAGTGAGGCAACATTAGTGAACTAGAGATTCTTTTCATTAGGCATATGAACTGAAAGATTCATCGAAGGGCCTAAGCCACTCACTGAATGAATCGAACGAGAGGATGGAGAAGCCTTAAGCGACGTTCACTCTTTGGTTATGCGTCCTGAAAATGCAACAATACCTGGTTAGCATACTTCAATCTCTTTCCCTTACGATTCGAAAAGAACGCGCAAGCGAGAAAGCGAAATCATGAAAACCAAATCGTCGAAAGCAACTCAAAATCCAAAGCAACTCAAAATCCAAAGCAACACAAAACCAAGAAGCAAAGCAACCAACGAAAACTCTTGGACTTATTTCAATAGAAGTCGTTCGATCAATTCGAACGGTTTATTGCACTTCGTCCGTGTTGATTTGGCGGTAAGGTTTCCCTGAGACTCGATTATCAACCGAGTTGAAGCAGCTTAGTGTTCCATAAGTGACCGTTTGGAGCGGGGCGTTACATACTACCCCACTTTGAAGAAGTTTCATCCTCGAAACTTAAGAGATCAAGGAGGCAAAGATCAAGCATCAAGAGTTCAAAGGAAACAGACTCACCAATATCGTGTCCACCCTCATCACGCTCAATATTTAACTGATAGACTCTAGGCCTCCTTATCTGATCAGTTGGTTCCAGAGCGGGACCCAGAGGGGTATGAGTCTCAGTACCATCTGCTGCCAAGGCCTTAAGGGTTGGGCAATCACGGATCATATGATCTAACTTTCCACACTTAAAGCATCCCTTAGTAATGTGACGACATGTCTCCTTGGTGTGACCCTGACGGCCACAGAAGCTGCACACTTTTCTGCGGTTCTTACCTGCGTCGGCCTGTTTCTCTGTTTCGGCCTTTTTCTCACCATTGTGGTATCTTTTTGTAGGAGGGTTCCGAGAAGCCGGTGCCCTTTCTGGAGCACCTTGTGGCATAAACTGCTCATTCTGCACTGCTGCCTCAAATGCTTGGATATACATTTTGCACTCCCGGTTCATAACATATTTTCTCAGATTATCGTTTAAGCCTTTTATGAACTGATGTGTGCGGGCTTCCTCATCAGGAATCATCGAGCTAGCGAACTTAGCAAGTTTGGAAAATTTTGACTCATACTCTTCGACGGACATATTCCCTTGCTTAAGTTCGGTAAACTCATCTTTCTTCTTCTGTCTGACGGCTGGCGGAAGATAATGTGCAAGGAATGCTTCCTTGAACATTCCCCAAGTGATCTTACCATCCTGATGCTTAGTAGCTAGATCTGCTTTCTTCACTTCCCGCCAATCATGTGCACGTAACCGCAGCTGCATATCTGCACACGCCACCCTCTTGTTCGCAGGTATTGAAGCAAAGCTAAACCAGCTCTCCATCTTTGCGATCCAGTCCATCATCTTATCCGGCGTGGTCCTGCCTTCGAACTCCGGAGGGTTCAACTTTAGAAACTCAGCACCTTTAAAGGTAGACTTCCCGGCTGCTCAACGAGGCTCGTTAGTTTCTGCTAATCCTACACCTTGAGGCATGGTCGGGACAATCATAGGTGTTGCAGCGGTTCCCTATGCACCACTGTGTGCTACAAGAATTGTCACAATCTGAGTTAGGGACTCAAGCTGCTGTTGTTGTGCTAAGGCTCTAGCATTTGCTCGTTGCTGCTGAGCCTCAACTCGTTCTTGTTGTGCAGCATGACGATCATTCTGATTCTGAAATATTGTAATTAGCCTATCAATTTGATCATCGCTCACGCTTGTTGCGCATGATGTCTCAGAATTACTAGCACCTGCTTTTGTCATCTTTGCTGCAAAAGAGAGTAGATTGCATTAGTCTCATAACGTATTATAGACTTATTACATGGGACGTTGGATTTTTATACTCTTAGGGACCTTTTATGCTCTCGATTTACTTTTTATAGATTCGAAATCACTTTTCGAAATTCGGGACTTTTGAAATCGCTTGAAAATTTATATCATTTTCGAAAATGATGTTTGAAGAGGCCAAGGACGTAAAGCCATGCTCTGATACCACCTGTCGTGCCCCGATCCTGTAGGGGCCGATCGTCCTCGCTTGGTCCCTACGGACCCGATTCGTCCTCGCTTGGGCGCGATGTCGTGCAAGCCTAAGTTACGCTTGCACCAGGCAACGTACCTGCACAAGACACAAGATAGACGAAAATATACATATATAGGCACAGAGTAAAAATGCAGAGAACCAAAGTTGAACACATTTGATAGCACACAAAATACTTTCTTTCATTGAATACTTGAAGATTTGGATTACAAGTGCTTGCTTGGCTGAGTTACAAAATTTGCCTTAGAAGGCTTACAACTCTTTTTACATTCCCAAAATTAGCCACAACGCCCATTATATTACATCCTTGTAGTAGGACCAAAATAGCAAAATATCTAGCAGAAGAGGAGTAGCCCACTGGAGAGGTAAGCAGCGGAGGAAGCAGCACGAACACAGTCCTAAGGAAAGGTGCGCACACACTGATTCAGATTCAAGATGCTTGCCAAACTCTGGCTTCCAACACCTAGATATTTGCCCACAAACGTGGGTCAGTACTACCACATGTACTGGTGAGCGACCATGGCCAAACTCACATTAGAAATCCACACTAAGTAAGCAGATGAAGCTAGCATTATTAGGTGATCTTTCTGGTTGTCTAGTTTCTTTTTAACAATTCATGCAAGAAAACATAAACGACATATGGCATAAGAATATGATAATTCTTACCCACGGCCGAGCGATTATCCCTGCAGCAGACACACAAGTTAGCCACAATTTGCATATGAATAACTTACGAATCAATATAGGCATCAAGTGTTAGGTATGCAAGAAGGTAAACCTAGCATGCTCCCTAACTATGTGATGGTCCATGGGTTGCCCCATGATTAGCAGCGGTCGCCCAAGGTTCAACCCTTCACTGGCACGTGCGGGTGTCGGCAGCTGTGACCCAAGGTTCAGCTCTTCACCAACACACCCGAGTGTAAGCAGCTGTGACATCATGGGTTCCGCACAACACTAATAGACATATCGCCCCACTAGACCCCCTTACGAGCCGTATACCTCAGGGCGATCCAAAAATCTCTTCCGGACCGAGCGATTCCCAGTGCCCTAAGAACTGTTTGAGAGACGAGACCTTGTGCACAAGTTATCCGAGACCAATGCATGACAAGTTACATAGTGTATGGACCCAATATCCTTGAGATAGACTCATAAAACCTAGAAATAGCTAGTTTGACCAAGTTTGACTAGTTTGACCTAGAGTTGACCTAGTTTGATTGTTTTGACTTAGAAATGGCTTTATGACTTAGAATTTGACTAGTTTAACTTATTTTCATTCCAAAACCTTGTATTAAATTAATATTCCATATATAGGTCTGTGTGACACCAGTTCAGACACCAATTTGTATTATTTGTTCTGGACCACAGGCGAGTACATTCTCTGATTGTTTTTATTATTTGATTACTACTATAATTCAAGTATTTATAAATATTATTTATGATTCTTTGACACATTGGTACACATATTGGTATTTTTATTAAATCATCAGTCATGAGATATTACATTGATTATCGAGATGGTATCAAATACTGCTCCTTGTTAGTATTGGATAACATTGGATATTATAGGTTAAACACTAGATATATTGGCTAGTAACGTGTCATGATTTGATCCATCGTATCAGTCTGGACAAGGGAAATACTAATTAAATATGTGATCAAGAACTATCGGCTAGTAGTGTAAACATTGGCTACTTACTAATCATACACTTCACGTATAGTTGAGTTAGCTCCTTAGTGTAATCATTGAATATCTCAAGCCGATCACATATTTAGTTCGTATCTCTAACACATGGTATATTATAGATTCCATATTCAGTTCATAGATTACCCTGTTCTATTTCTGACATTATAGTTCATCTACTTCATTCTTATATGCATTGATTTATATTTTTGTTGCTAGTTTTGCCTGTTCCTTCATTGTTCTTAGATCGTTGTTTATATTCTCATCGTATATAGAATTCTCTATTTCACTGTGTTATAGTTTTTGTTAATTAATTGGAATGGCTATTGGGTTGTACTTTGCTCATTCCTGACTGGATAATATTTTTTAGAGGATCGAGAGATTGGTATCCGATATACTACGGACCTCGATATATAGATGGTGCAGACTTGGACCCACTAGTTTTGTAGTCACTGTCGGGAGATCTAGCCGGAATCACTAGTTATCATAGTTAGTTTTTTTAGTATTTTGGTACCGAGTTTATTTTCGGCGTATATTTGAGACTTTGATATTATTTCTATTTGTTGTTGTTATATTTAGACTGCATAATTATGTTAGGCTTCTTTGATATCTTATCGTGCTATAGATTTGTGATTGAGTATTGTGTTGCATTAAGTTTATTGCCCTACTTCTTGGACTTGAGATATTATTGGAAGATTATACATTATTGTGAGATGATTAGATAGTATAGTCGATATAGACACTATTCTACCACCGATGCTACGGCGTAGGTTGGACGTACCCACGTACTCGTGCCCCTTCACTGGATGCGGGTCATGACACAAAATCATGACCGGGGGTTGCATTATCCTGGTCAATAATGTTTGTAAGGACCGGAGAGTTTCTTTAGGTGGCCGAGAGTTGAGCGTGTGTCTACTCGTAATACCACTTTCAAGCTACGATATAGTACTCGGGATAGATTGGTTGAATATGCACCATGCTAGTATAGATTATCGTGGAGGCAGAGTTTTGTTCCAGACACCAGGAGATCCAGAGTTTGAGTTCGTTAGAGGAGCATCAGAGCAGAGCGAAGGAGAATTTGATGGAGCTTTGGTAGAAGAGCAGAAGTCGACACATCCATTGATTGTAGAGTATATGGACGTATTTCCAGAAGAGTTGTCGGGGTTGCCACCAGACAGAGATATGGAGTTCTCTATAGACTTGTTGTCAGACGTAGAGCCAATATCACAACACATCTATAGGGTGAACAACAGCGAGCTGGAGGGGTTGAAGAAGCAGGTAGATGAGTTGCAGGACAAGGGCTTCGTCCGCTCTAGTTCATCACCGTGGAGTGCTCCGGTATTATTTGTACCGAAGAAGAATGGGTCGATATGCATGTGTATCGACTATAGGACACTCAACAACCTCACTATCAAGAACAAATACCCATTGCCATAAATTGACTATTTATTTAATCAATTGAGCGGAACGAAGGTATTCTCAAAGATAAACTTGAGGTTGGGGTACCACCAGGTGAAAGTGAAGAAGGAAGATATTCCGAAGACAGTTTCAGGACTCGGTATGGGCTGTTTGAGTTCTTGGAGATGCTGTTTGGGTTGACCAATGCTCCGACGGTATTCATGAACCTGATGAATAAGGCATTTCATCAGTACTTGGATCAGTTTATGGTAGTATTCATTGATGATATACTGATTTATTCAAAGACCCCGGAGGAGCATGAGAAATACCTGAGGATAGTTCTGGAAACCCTCAGGAAGGAGAAGCTATATGGCAAGCTTTCAAAGTGTGAGTTCTTCCTTGATAAGGTTGAATTCCTCGGGCATGTGATTACAGGAGACGGGATCTCAGTAGACCCAAAGAAGATTTTAGCAGTTGAATCATGGTCTACCCCGAGTTCAGTGGCGGAGATCAGGAGTTTTCTTGGATTGGCAGGCTATTATCGGAGATTTATTCAGGATTCTTCCAGGATTGAGGATCCGATGACTAGACTAACCAGGAAGAACATGGAGTTCGTCTGGACTGAGGATTGTCAGTCTGCTTTTGAGGAGCTAAAGAAGAGGTTGACTATAACTCCAGTATTGACATTGCCATCAGGGACAGAAGGATTTTCTATATACAGTGATGCATCGGGTAAGGATTTGGGTTTTGTGTTGTAGTAGAATGGAAAGGTGATTGCCTATGCTTCCAGGTAATTATGCCCGCATGAGAAGAATTATCCTACCCATGACTTGGAATTAGCAGCAGTTATTTTTGCTCTTAAACTATGGAAGCACTAATTGTATGGAGAGCGGGTAAAGATCTTTACAGATCACAAGAGCTTGAAGTATGTGTTTAAACAAAAAGAGCTCAACATGAGGCAGCGACGGTGGTTGGAGTTGATGAAGGACTTCGACATTGCTTTGCAATACCATAGAGGGAAGGCCAACGTAGTCGCGGATGCCTTGAGCAGGTATCCAGTGGCTATGCATTTGACGAGGGATAGACATTTATTGGCCGATCTTAATAGTTTGGGTATTGAGGTATTAGTTCCTGGAGTTATGGCACATATGTGGGGACTTCAGGTACAGTCAGAGTTGATAGACCGGATCAGAGCCACACAATTCGAGGATGAGTCTCTGAGGAGCATCAAAGCGCAAGTCCGAATGGGATTGGCAGAGGACTTCAGTATAGCAAATGATGGATCATTGCGGCACGGTACCAGGTTGTGTGTGCCAATTGGAGCGTTGTACGAGGAGTTCTTCAGAAGGCGCATTAATCTCAGTACTCTATGTATCCAGGTGCCAACAAGATGTATAGGAATATAAGAAAGAATGTTTGGTGGTATGGTATGAAGCGAGAGGTGGCTAGCTTCATATCCAGATGTTTGGTTTGCTAGCAGGTAAAGGTAGAGTGACAGAGGCCAGGTGGATTATTTCAGCCTTTACCCATCCCAGAGTAGAAATATGAGCATGTGACAATGGATTTTGTATCGGGGCTTCCACGTTCTTCAGGAGGCAAATATGCGATTTGGGTCATCGTAGACAGGTTGACCAAATCAGTCCACTTTCTGCCATTAAAAGTTGGTATGTCTACGGAGAAGCTCACGGAGATGTATGTGCGTCAGATAGTCATATTGTATGGAGTTCCTGTGAGCATAGTCTCAGATCGGGATAGTTAATTCACGTCCCACTTTTGGAGGAGTTTGTAAGCTAGCTTGGGCACTCAGTTCAAGTTCAGTACCGCATATCACCCTCAGACAGACGGGCAGTCGGAGAGGACTATCCAGACTCTTGAGGATATGCTGCACACCTATATTTATGATTTTGGAGGCTCTTGGGAGGATCATCTTCACTTGGTAGAGTTTTCTTACAATAACAACTACCAGGCCAGTATTGAGATATCATCATTTGAGGCATTGTATGCGGAGATGCCGTACTCCATTATCATAGGATAATATTGGTGAGAGAGCCTTATTGGGACCAGAGATGGTCGTGGATGCAGCTGAGAAGGTAAAGCTTATCAGGGATAGACTTCGGGTGGCGCAAGACAGACATCGGCATTGGGCCGATAGCCACCGGAGACCATTAGAGTTTGAGATATAGATTTTTGTTTGTATTGCTTATGATTGCGTGTTTTAGTTAGAGTGCTAAGGTTGTATTTCGTGCTAGGTTGGCGATCTGGTTTTCTTGAGAATTTCTCTGAAATGGGGCACGATTCGCTTTGGTGGAGGCAGAAAGCTTAGTACACGGTACATTGGACCCTTCGGTATTCTTGAGAGGGTTGATGCAGTAGCCTACAGACTAGATTTGCCGCATATATTAAAGGGAGTGCATAACGTGTTCCATGTGTCGCAGCTGAGATGGTACATGGCAGATCCTAGCCATGTACTAGATCACTCAGAGATCGAGGTTGGTCTGACTCTCAGCTACCCACAGCAGCCAATGGAGATTTTGGATCATAGGAAAAAGGTTCTACAGAACCATATGATTCCTTTTGTACTCGTCGCGTGGAAGCATCACTCGCCAGGAGAGAGTACCTGGGAGCGAGAGGCCGAGAAGCGCGAGCGATATCCTTATCTATTTGAGCCGTGAGGTATAATCCTTTCTTGTTTGTATTGATTGCTTAATAGTTAGTTCTTCGTTAATTTCGAGGACAAAATTTTTCTAAGGTAGGTAGGATTATCACTCTCACTTTTTCAGCTAGGGGTAGTTTAATAATTTGGCATGAGTATTTATTTTTAGGAATAAATATTGAATATTAATGTGATGATTGTATTAATTATTTAATTATGTTGAGTTATGATTATTGTGACTAATATTAGTTGTTTCATTAGAGACTTGTGTTAATTAGTTAGTTAGAGAGACTAGACAATATTTAGACTTGTCACATATGGACCTATTTAGATTTGTCATGACAATTAGTGAGCCCAACTTGGACCCAAGCCCATTAGTCGTTCCACTAATTAAATTAAGGAGAATTAGTTTAATTATAATTAGTTAGAGACTTCCAAAAATACCCACCCTTAATTATTCCTCATAATAAATCATGTAGGGGTATTTGGGACCTTAGCCTATAGCTTAGGGAAGGAGTAAGGGGTCGTCCACTTGAAGAGGGGCTCTCCTTCTCTCTCCTCCTCATTTGTATTTTATTTTTTATCCAAATTCTATTCCCCAATTTCATATTTTTTTGACATTGATTTTCTACATAATTCACCACCAATTTCTTCTCAAATTCATCACTCTTGGAGCCTTAGATCTTGGAGAAGTAAGGAGCACAAGGAGGAGGAACTTTGGAGCTAGAGATCGTGTCCAGATCGTGTCCAATTATATTTTTATTGGAAATCCATCTCCCAATTAGTAATTCTTGAATTTTTCTTTCATTATAGCTTCTTAATCATGCATTTGACAATTAAGAATGATCCCATGGCATAGGACTACCTATAGGAACAAGTTCTAGGCTATTTTGCTATGTAATGTGAGTTCTATGTGGAGTTTTGTGTGCATATTGGGAGAATTATAAATTTGACACATCAATTGTGTGTTATGAGACCAATTAGATCTAATTTGACTTAGATCGGGGTTATGGTACTAGATACGTGTCCACAAATGAATACGTGTAGGCCGTATCACGGTATTTTGCGATACGGTATAATACGGGGCCCAATTTTGGGTGTTTTGCATAATTCTCTTCGATTTCTTTTGTAGCAAGCTATATTAGTTATATATAGATATTATATATGTGTAGGATTGATTAATTATGGAGAATTTGGGTTTTGGCCTTTCACTAGACACGTATCATGAATATTACAAGTACACACTCTAAGTGTTTGATCAATTGACACTAGATTATATTTATATAGGTATATAATATATACGTGTGATGTATGTGTATATATGTATATGCTAGTCTATACTAGACTTAGATATCTATATCCCTTGCATGTTGTTTTGGGTGTGGGAGATGAGAGAGCAGCGGCAGCAGCATGCTCGAACAGTAGCAACAGCATGCTCGAACAGTGGCAGCAGCAGCAAGTCGAGCAGTAGCAGCAACATGCTCAAGCAGTAGGAGCTCACAGCAAGGGGAGGTTCCAGGTTTAAGTGTAATACCCAAGTGCACGTGGGTGAGTGAAGGTTAATACATGTGTACAATTTAGAGGGTGTGCATTAAGAATTGAGGAAAGTGTCAAGTGTGCTTTAGTGTGAGAGTATCATAGAGGGTATGCATAATTAAGGGGGAGCAGGTGATATTGGTATTGATGTGGGTTTTAGGTTTCAATTTTGGTTTGAGGAGAGGTCATAGTTGGGTGATGGTGTTGGTAATATACATGACTGAGATTCGAGTATGGGTATGGCCATTTATAATTATTGGAGTATGTGAGATGAGGTATCAAGATACCTTGAGTCATGATACTCAAATGCCTAGTAGGTAAGGTACGTATGTAAGTTAAAGTAAGTTGAGAGTGTGGTATAGGTATCTCATAATACTTCAAGTTTGAGTAATAGAGTATCTCAAGATACGATGAGGATTAGGTATTGGTTATTAAGATAATTTTAGGTTGTGGGATGGATTAGTGATAGTTGAGGGGTTGGTCTAGGTGCCAAGATACCAAGGTATTTGGTATTTATACTATCAAGGTATAGGCTAAGCTAAGGTATTACTAATAGTAGTATGTGTTAAGTGTAAGATATTAGAAGTACTCATAGAGATAGATGAGTATAAGGTATTCTAGATACTAAAGGTAGTAGTATTATTAACTAGTATATATATAAGTTAAATGTTAATATATATGTATTAACTAGTTATGTATATAAGTTATAGAGATTGATATTGGTATATAAGGTATCATAGTACCTAGTTTTAGCCAGTATAGCTTTTATCATCATGATACCAACCTAGAAGCTTAGATATAAGATCATACAACCTAGAAGTAGCTATTTTGACCCAGTTTGACTAGCATAAACTAGAAACGACTTAGAAAGCATATTTTGACTCATTTAATATGATTATCACTTCATTCTACCCAAGTAACTTGATTTTCCTATATAGGGTTGTGTGACACCAGCTCGGACACCGAGTTACCTCCTTTGCCCGGGACCAGAGGCGAGTACATTTCTTTGTTAGTTTTCATTTCATGATAGTATATATATCGCATGTTCTAGAACTGTATATTGATTCTGACATAGTGGTTTCACAGACTGGTACTATATGGATCCTGTCAGAAGATGTTATCCCTTACCATGTTCCGCGGGTACTCCTTCACATATATTTCATCATGTGTATCGGGTATTGATTATCGTGTACTTTGTGTTCACACACTGCTCGTGTTTAGTGTGCCTATATTCGTGTTCGTAAAGTGTCGTGATTGTATCCATTGGTATTGGTTGGGGATATGGGAATAGGAGTTGATTATGTGATCAAGCCCAAGTGTATTCGTGTACATGTCGATTACATATCACACGTGTAATCGAGTTACCATATTGTATTCGTGTTCAACCTAAACCGATCACATAATGAACTTGTATTCCATGGTATATCAACTAGTTTTATTTATTTCCATTATATTACAGTTATTCTATTACTTGTTCTTCATTCCAATATATTACATGTTCACTCTAGTTTATTTTATTCTGATGTTTAGTTATCGTGTATCATTTTCTATTATCTGTTATATATGCTCAATTATGTATTTGAAACTGCTTTCAGAGATATGTACTTCGCTCCAATCCTGACTGGATATATTTTTTCAAATGATTGGCTTGTGGACCAGTGTCCTACCTACTATAGGCCGTAGGACGGTGTACCATTAGAGGATACTCTTGTAGAGCAGGAGGACCTAGTACCAGAGTCTGAGGAGGTTTAGATTATTGTTTAGACTTATATTAGACTTTTATTGAGGCTTATGGCATGTACATATTGTTTCAGGCTTGTGGATGTATCGTGACTCTTTCTTTCGTTATTCCATCTCGTGCTTTATCTTTCTTAGTTTGCATTGTGATTGAGTATAGTTTATCATTACCAGATACCATATTATTCCTCCGTTTGGAGTTGAGATGATTGGTAGGTACCATGTATATATTGTATGAGATATTTAGATAGTAGAGTTGACCTAGACAGCGTTCTACCGTCGATGTTGCGACGTAGGCTACGCGTTGCTCACTACCCGTGCCCTTATTCCTGGTGCAGGTCGTAACAGAATGGGTCCATGGTATTGCCCAATTAATTTATTTTATTAAGAAATCCAAATATCCTAATTAAGTTGCATAAGTCCGATTATTTCTTTTTAGACCTGATGAATACCCTTTGGATGATCTGCCCATACAGTTCTCGAGACATTCAGTAAAACTAAAACCAAATCATTAGGAAAATAAACTGGATATATTGGTCTATTATGAAGCACATGTATATAAAGCATAAGTTACATAATATAGTATCAGTACAAGATATAATAAAGATACAAAAAAGAAAATATCGTATTAAATACCAAAAAATATATAAATTTGGAACATGGGAGTAACAACCCTATCCTCCTTATAAAAAAAATATTCTCTAAATTTCAAATAAGGCCATGAAGATTAAAATAAGGAAATACAGTAAATTACTATAAAATCAACTAGAAAATACAAAGAGATATATAATAGAAGAAAGCAAGAATCAACATATATACAAACATATATAATATAAGATAAGATATAAAGGTATACGAAAAACATCTCTCTTGAATCACTTAAACATAGGTATTGGGCATCTGATATCGTCCTCGCATTCTCATATCGACTCGTCCGATGGGTGATAATCTTAAAGGTGATAACTATATACTTAGTTTAGTCTTTGAGCATTGCCGCTTCCTGGCAAAATAGATAAGGACTTCCCTTCAAAATAATTTTGTACCAACGACTATATTGAGGGTGCAACTCACCCAAGACATACTCTCGCAGTCGAGATCCTTAACTTACGTCACAAATCCTAAGGTATGTGGGCAGATGAGAAGAATGAGAGCTCGTCCTCACTCGATTGAAATCTCATATAAACCAATGTATTCTAAAATGAGGTGGAATACAAGGTTGCTTGATGATTAACCCAAAGAATTCTCTAAAGCTAATTTGCCTTCTGAATACGATCGGCCCTACTCTTCCTGAAAATACTTTTCATTCGGCCTACTTCCTTAATTACCTTGATAACTGTTGCAAAACTATGACTCCTATTCTCTTGACTCTACCTATGCTGATAATAGCCTGAACTCCTTTCCTGATATGACTCAACAATAACTTCCAAGTGTTCATCGATTACTAATGCTTCTCCAAGAATTGGTTTGATACTAATATATACCTCTCACACTACTAGTTCTTGTGATTCATCGACTACAAGAAAAATATCTTTTCTTGACTATTTGTTCCCATCAAGAAAGATTTTTTTTGACGGTTTTGGATCTGCCATCTAGGTCACAGTCAAGAAAAGTCGACACATTTCTTGACAGTTTCTATTTTTATTTTCTTGACGGTTTTAAACTATCAAGTAACAAATCTGTCTTGACGGTATTAAACCGTCAAGAAAATATATCAAAAAAACATCAAGATAAATGAAAAAATTTCTTGACTGTGGCCTAGATAACGGATAATGACCGTCAAAAAAGCTCTTTCTTGACCGAAAAAACCGTCAAGAAAAATATTTTTTGATGTTTAAAAATCGTCAAGAGAAATTAAATTTTGTTTAACCAAAATTCTGTTTATAATTATATATTATATGCTTTCTTTTGTCGTGTTTACCGACACATAAAATCAACATAATTCAAAATATCGCAAACATCAAAGAACAATAATATAGATAATTTTTATATTAACAAATACGAGTTTGTACATCGTAAACATCCAACCACATATCCAAATAGACCAAATATGTGGTTTTCGTACAATTTCTTAATCATCCAAAACCTATATATACAAGTAAACTAAAATACATAGAACATTATCAAACTATATAACAAAATATCTGAATCTGAAGCGCATCCCATCACAACAACCTTCATTTGGAAGCACATGTGGTTCCTGAGAGAACAAGAACACAAGTTACTAATGTTAATGAGCTTATTGAACAATGAGCAAGAAAACGATATCCTGGAGAAAACAAGAAAAATATAATAACCCAACTGAACTATCATGAACAACATCTGGAAGACTAGACTACTAATAAATACAAAATAGTAAAAATAAGGTAAAATTTCCACCATTTAGCTTCTTAATTTTCTAGTACTTTTTTCTGTTCTCGGCCATCATATTCTCCCTCATCTGTAATTGGGAAAAAGAGAGTAAGACGTGCCATAACAAAACTAAGGTCCAAATGGGTAATGCAGTAATACAGATTACCACAATATGTATAGCTTATGAAATTTTCCTAAATATGTGCAGAAATACAGTGCCAGTGTAAGGGGGGTCAGAGAGTGTCTAGTGTACATATTTGAATCTAGACTGCAGCTGAATGGGTGTATCCATTTAATTACCTATGTGTCGGTTTTGCAGTGTGAAGTATCAGTGTATCAGAACCATGTATGTGTGCTGGATATATGCAGCTCTGTGCATAGATTTCAAGCGTGTGGATGTGCTGACACAATGGTGAAATCAGTGAGTATTAGTGTGTACCACTGAGTGCAGGGAGTAGTATCAGTGAATATGAAGTGTATAGGTGTGTGTCCAGAGTGAGTTTCAATAAGAGAGTAGTGCAGATGAAAGAGATGAAAGAATCAGATAGTTTATAGTCCAGATGGTAATGTTGAACTCATAAAAAAAATATAAAGGTTTATCAAGAACTAAAACAAATATAAATCAGAAGGTAACATCAAAAAAATACGTAACTAGTGTTGGGATCCTAGCCACATCAAAACAAAGGGAAATCAGATGGCAACTATATCGAGCACATAGTTGTTAATGGACGCCAACATAGTTGACATTATTTTATCGAACCACAATCGGATACCTAGTGTTGGGGTCCTGGCCACATCAAAACATAGTGTTAACATCAATGAATAATTGGAATTTTGACAACATTTAACAAAGCCCACATCAAGAATGACCTTTTGGGGAGGATTCATTATAGCACAAAATTGTTTCACTCTAAATGGTCCTCCCAAATTTGGAGAAAGCGCCCTAACCAATAAAGTAGCGAGAACATAAGCAATATGGCGTGCGCCCTCATGAACACACAATCTTCACCCACATAAACACTACACTTAAATCATTTATCAGTATCTGACTTCATATATAAACTAGTAGAAATTGAGATGATTATCAACAGGCTTTAATTTGATATAATACAAAGTAATTATGGCAATTCTTCTTTGGAAAAATACATGTAGTAGTTCTGCAATCGAACAAAGAAATTTGAATGGCCAAATTAGATCAATAGCAGAGTCAATTTGATATATAAATTAGTCGAAGTTGAGATAATTGTTTGAGTAGTTTTCAAGTATAACCAGCTAAAGTTACAGAAGTGGGATATGAAATTATGCACAAGCATAGGATACATTGTCTCAACATAGTAGTGGAAACGTGAAAAGAAAATTCTCTACATAGAAATGCTAAAATCAACTAAAGGGACAAAATTAGAAGCATTTGCAGACCAATGAGAAATGTATAAGATGATGATGAGAAAATACTAATGAGGTTGAAGTAACATCAAAAGTTTATCTGTTTATGTAATTGAAACAATCAACTGAGAATACATTTCCAAATAAATACTATGTTTCAATTTTCAGCTTCGCTAAGGTTGTTCCAAAGTAATGCTACATGTGAACTTAACCATTATATACACTAGAGTTATAAGCTAGAGTAATAGAGAAGTTTGCTATGGAAATATTTTGTATCAATTATGCACAAAATACAATTTTCTGAATGTTGATAATCATCGCAATTTATACTGCTTATTGAAGTCGTGATAACTTATTTGTTTGCTAGTTTTTTTTTGTGTTGGAGCTTTTAGTGAGTTTTTTTTTTAGACGTTGCTTTAGTTTAATTGGTTCTACCTTTCATATCAGTTCTAGTATGTAATCTGAAAGTCTTCACATATGTTAGCTCAATATTGTAACCAAACCAAAAATAAATAAAAATATGTAACTGACACATTTTTTACCTCAACAGCTGTGCAAACAAACTTATACTAGGAGTGCATTCCTTGAGCATGTCATTGATTGACTGCAACTTATGGGCTGGTTTCATGAAATATGAACTCCTTATCATGGAAAAAATATATTGGATTCTTCAAGAGTCAGCTTTTCTTTTAGATGGAAAATCACATTTTAATATAAAAGAGAGGAACTACAAGATTGATAATTTACAGAGGACCAAATAATATCTAAACAGTGAAACTTATAAGAAACTGCAAAACTAAGTTATACAATCTTTGAATAAAGAGGTAGAAACTCTTTTCAGTTAGTTTTCCATAGTCAAAGTTATTGCGTAATAAAACTTTGTGCCTTGAGAACTTTAACCTACAAACTAGAACAGATATAAACAATTTCAGAGTTAATACCAGTTCTAAGATCAAGTATAGCCCAACTTTCAAATATAGTCCATCTTGGTTTAAGCACATAAGAAGTTGAACACAATAACAGAGTATATAGATGGCAACAACTATGAGCTTGAAAATTATCTTAAAAAAAATACTAGCTTGAAAGATTCACACATATTATACCTTTATTTGTGCATTTTGAGGATGTTGTTCTAGCATGGAGAGAAAACCACTCTTGTTTATTTTGCATCAGTTCTTTCTTTGTTAGATTAAATATTGCTCAAAGTTCTTACTTTCTTTGTCAGATTAAATATCTAACAAGTACCCATGTATCAAAGATCCAATCTTTAGTATAAAAAAAAGATGCAATCTCTTTATACCTTATGAAGACTATGGAGAGTGCGTCGAAGTTGGAGGGCTCCTCGAGGAAGAACTTGAGCTCCGCAGCCCTGGCCGCCGTGGCAAAACTGATGACAGGGGCCCTACAAGGGTTCGCTCATTTGTTCCAAGAAAAACTTCAGGATACATTGTTTAAATTTTTCTTTATATATATAGGTCCATGTCAAGCTATGTTTTAAATTATGGAAATCCGATAAAAAAAATTGAAAAGAATGATAGCAAAAGATGAAATTTACCAAGAGGATATAAATATAAATTGTGTAAATGATTTAAATCTTACCTGTCATTTTCCTTTCACTATTATTCCTTGGCAGTCTACCTTTCCAGAAATGTAGAAACTAAGCCTTTGCACATTCACATTAATACAAACAAACTAGAAGTTACACTTTTATATGATTACAAGATATACTCGCACAAAATAGTTGTGCATTTTATTTGGTATCTCAATTAGCTAACATCAACTACGTAGTTATAACTTCACACATTCAAACTCGCTATATGTATCCTGATTTTCTAGAACCGATGCTGCACACCTTGTCGCCTTCAAATACTGGAAATTTAACATTCTAGTTGATATAATCCATTATCAGTGTAGTATCAAGAGTATCAGTATAACTAGTATCAGTGAAGGCTCAACAATGAAGGTTCAACAGAGGAGAGAAAGGATCATACAAGTACAACCAGTATAGCTCAGATTATCAGTACAACTAGTATAACTCAAGGCTTAATACAAATTGTAAACTAGTTATCAGACAAACCTGTGACAGGATTGATATCTTTACAAGAACAATGCCACCAACTTATGCTTCAGTTAGACTAGTTTCTTTTGAGTTATGGTCAAATCAATTGCTTCCTACATAAGAGCCTAATAAGACAAAGCAATACCCAAAAAAAAGAATCAATCAATAGTTTCAATGCATGGCCGGATGAACTTGAAAAACGGAAATGCATGCTTAGAGAGAAAGAATTGGCAATGTTTGACATATCTTATTTACAAGCTGGACATTCACATGCATGTATGTTCATCTTTGAATAAAATTTCATACAATGTTAACAGTATGTACAGCAGCAGGCAGATACAACATATGAATGCTTGACATTTTCTTCATTAGAAATTGAGATTTGAGAAAAAATCACACATAATCTATAAAGTTTCCATATGCTACACTAGAATTACAGATACTAGAATGGATTTTCATGCATGAATTTAAGTGTCATCTTTATACTTTGCCTACACCCACACAGGACTAGTGGTTGAACCTACTCTGCCCATGCCCAATAGAAATATAAATTACAGAAAGGTAAAATAAAAATTCCTTGAAGTTACAACAAAATTATAGACCACATAACCATTATTAACAGCAATACACATATAATAGCAGGCAATGCATGATTTTGAGCTACCAATTTTACCTGCACATCACCATTAAACATTCAATATGTATTTCTTTAATATTGCTGCAACAATTTGAAAGCCCACTTGCTTTGAAAATCTTTAAACTATGAAAAGTAAGTTACATTGACTCCTCCTTTTACAAAAAAAGAAGTTGGAATTATTCCACCCAATCCCTGTCAGTCATATAGAATATATACATATGTCAAATTGAGAAATCCAGTATATATACACCTTGAACATTATTCTACTCTAAAGAACAGCTTCATGAAGTCTGGAAAAATTGAACTTATAATATAATGAACAATATGGGGGAAAAAGTAAAATATTCCCCCAAAATGGGTAGAATACACCTGGCCATTGAAAATGAAAAAAGTTTAGTGGTACGATATTAAACTATAGCTATTATGTTTGCCAATTGGAAAGGGATCAAAATAGTATATCAACTTACTAGCACAGGTAAAACCTCTTGAATTAAGAAATAACAGAACATGATGACAGCCATAATAGAGGAAAGAAAACAAAAGAGGATTCAAATTTGTGAGGCCCAATTATGACATCTTTCTGAGATTGGAAGCCTCTACATGTAAGTTGAAGACACAATGTATACAAGTAGCTTGTATTCTATCCACCATGCATCTTGCCGTACTCACCAAAAGGCAAATTATCAGGTGTGTTACAAATTTAAGTCAATGATTCAATGTAAGCAATTAAACAAATATGGTACTTCTGCCCTTTTTTTTAAGGCACAAGAGAGTAAACACACAACCATTTAGATCTCATAAAAGGAAAAGAATGTGCAGTTGTACACATTATCCACTACAAATCGATTTGAATATCATCAACTCAGGAACACTTGGTGTTAAAAATAGTATTCCATGAGTAAACAATTGCCAATGTGGACAAAGTAGAGATTGGATGCTGAGAGCTATAGTAGACAGTATACTAATATTTTGCTCTTATAGAGATTTTTTTTAATATATGCATGCCCTCTCCTATGAAGAAACTCAATATTAAGGATGAGACAATAATAGAAAACCAATTGGTATCACCTCAATAACCCATATTACTTCTAGAAAGCCTTTTGAATCATTCACAAGATGTTCCGGGCAACTGCCACATGACGTCATGTTCATAGATTAAATGTACTTAATCTCATGGCAATATATACATTCAGCTTGCAATGTTTAGTGGTCAAATCTATTGTCTATAAAAGAAGAGGGTGCACGGCAAATGTGTAGGACACACAGGCCTAACTCGAGTTTTACTCAACAATTGTATCCCCTATCTATACCCTTACAATGTCTCATTCCTACAATGATAAAAGACTGTTCAATAGTAACAAGACTGAACTAGTAAAGTAAGTGGAAACAAGCATATAGAATCATAGATGACTAATGAGTGCACATGAATATGCTCTGACTAGTAAAAAGCCATTTTCGAGTCTTCTAGAGAAAGTTGAAACATATGCAAACTTCACTTAGAGGCTTCAGATACAACCACACCATAAAAAATAACCTTTTGTTCTAGAATAAAAAAATAGGACATGCATACCATCTGTATCATTGGAACCACCATCCTCTGAAATTGAACTCTCAGTTTCTGATATCAATGTGTGGAACATCTGGTTAAGAATAACAAATAACCTTTTGTTGAAGGAATTGACGCCATTTCCCATGTTACCTGAGATAGGAAATACAGGGGGAAACATAAAAAAATTAACTTTCTACTTTGGATCCTTTCTCTAGCTACTTCTTGTATTCCCCCATATACATCCAACTAGCTGCTTAGAAAGCAATGGAAACCACCTCAAGTAAACTGATACTATGAGGAACTACTAGAAGAATCTGTCTACATCAATTTCACCCATCACACACACCTGTACAATTATTAATATCTTCACTTCTGAAAAAATGAACCTCTAAGGGTCCTAATAGTTTTAGAATTGATTTATTTGGCAAAATAAGTAAACTTTATCACAAAAACCCAAATTCAAGCTCGAACGCATTCTGGTTGGGTAGTTGGCAAATCTGACTAGTCTAGACCATGTTTGTTTGGGGTGCAAGAATCAAGTTCGGGCAAGATTGTATCCCCAAAACCACTAGATGCGGACCATTCCACTCCTAGAATGAGGCATGTTAGAGATGTTCTCAAACAAAATACTTGTTTCCACTCCAATACTACAGGGCTGAAGCAATTTGCTTCTAACATACAACTACCACTATTTATCCTCAATTTATAGAGAAGTTTAAGAAACTTGATTTACGTGCCCATTAAGAAATATAATAGATCATAGGTTTTTTAGAGAGGAAGGGTTCATGAAATTTAGATGTGTACAAAATAAAAGGGCCTTCCAACTGGTTCTTATAACCAGTGACCATCTATTTGAATGTTTCCGCTGCAAACAAAAAGGCCTCATTTTTTATTTGAAACCATCTTGTCAAATGTCCCCACTGCTCGTATCAGAAACAAAATCTGAATTGAAGTTTTTGAACAGGCTTTATGGGTAATTGATTTGAATAAGGTGCGCCATTTGACAAGCTCATAAAGTGCCCGGAAGGACTATAAGCCCTCCGTGACTCACATCATAAGCTTAATATTTCTTGTGCAAAATGAAACTATTTTCTAATGAATGGATCTGCATATGCACACCTACTTTCATAACTCAGAATGCCTGAATTTGGTCTCAAGATTCCTGCGCTTTATGATCCCGTGGTTTACTTCTTGCAAACTTCCTAGTGAATCCCATAACAGTGGCTACTAATAGTATTGGTCTTTGCAGTATACACTACCCGAGCCACTGACTCAAATCTAGTTTTCAGTCAGATAAAACTTCACATTAAAAAAAAATGTTGCTGCAAGTACTAAGAAAAGTGTATTGCATTGCCACAAGTCCCCCACTTGTGCAAAGTTTAGGGAGGGTCAAGATGCACCACTGACCACTCAATATTCCACTTATGCAAAGTCTAGGACCAGTCTTGATGTTAAAAGAAAAGGATCAAATAATTAGTTGGTTAAAATATGATAGTTTCAACACTCTATTCAAAGAGTATCAAAATTCTAAAAATATAAGCCAAAGGTTCGAAACATCAGTATCGAAATCAGTTTCGGGTCCTTCAATCTTATGAGTATTGACGGTTTTGGCTGTTTCGAATCAGAGTATCGAATCAGAGTATCGGATTCTTTATTTCAAAAAACCAAAAATGATATAAAAAAAAAAGTCTTTTAAAATCTAGAAAAATATTTAATACAGTTATATCCGGCAGAGTGATCTTTATCGATAGATCAGTTACATGACTTATAATCCAATCCACTACAACTCTTAGATTCTTCTATTCTCCCACCTACTAACACTCAACCAGACAAAGATCATCCTTTTAGAAGAGTGGATATAGATGGCGATGAGCTGAAACGAACAAGTAGATATTGCACCAGAACCCCAAATGTGATAGATAGAAACTCCAGCTAAAAACTTGAGTTGATATGGTATGGGCAAACAATATAGACAAATCCTAGACATAGACCAGGATTGAATCTCTCTGTATAGAAAGTTTCATGTATTTCTCTCAAAAGAAGAAGGTTCCTGTAACTATGATGATGGATTTTTTGCAGGTCAAAATAAGAAAATTTTAGTTAAGCTCTCATTAACAAAACATATAGTAAATTCAAGTTCTATATCCCAATCCATATGTTCATATAGTACTCTGATGGGTTTATCGGTCTGCTACCACCCATGAGTTTCTCTCACTTCCTTTTCATAGCAGGATACAAACCAGTTTAGTAAATATGAGTTTCTAGATCCAAACCTAAAAGTTCAGATCAGTACTATTGGGTTTATTGATCTGCTGCCACAAATTATATATATATATATATATATATAGATAGAGAGAGAGAGAGAGAGAGAGAGAGAGAGAGAGAGAGAGAGTTAATTTGTGTGTTTACATCATTCGATATTGATAAGAGTATGTCCTTTGTGCATATCGATTTGAGGTTGAAGAGAGCTGCTGACTAATACTGGAAGCACTTCAATCTTGTGATATTGATAAGAGTACGTACATTTATCAATGGATTAAAAAACTTTAAACAAACTTAGGCCAAAGTTTTACTTGGATCCAGTGTTGTAAGAAGCTTGATATCAATTTTTAATCACTCAATAACAGGGGAAAAACAAGTATCCGCGTTTGTGTAACAATTCAAAACACCGCTGAAATCGAACACCTAAATTGTAGTCACCTACAGTTCATTCGCATCAAAAATAAGAATAAGTACAGCAAATCACAATCTCTAGCTTCAAAATTTCAAGAACAGAGCAAAAACTCGAGATCGACAGCCAAAAGTCAAATTTTAAGCGAATTAGTTGTAGATCCTACGTTTATCGATGAATTTCACGACATCAATAGGAAAAAATTTAGAAAAATCGCTCAACAAACCGTTAAAACCTAACACAAAAATATTACGCAACCAAAAGAACGATCAAACTACAAACTGAAAATTGAAAATAACGAAAATTCATGATCGAAACTATGAAACTACAAATCTAAGTGAATCGTAGATAGATCTCACGTTTGTCGATGGATTCAAAGCAGTCATTGGCGTCCTTCTGGTCCAGGAGCTGGAGGTGTCCTTGTTCTTCATACCTACGCGTCATAGATCACGCAAAGAAACACAGATCAAAGGAAGAAGAAGAAGAAGATCCATCTAGACCTGACCACTGTCAATCAAAAAAGAAAAATTAAGTGAACCTCGAACAAGAGAAGAAATTGAGGGATTTTTGAGCTTCTGGAAAGGAAAATTGTTACCATGGATTCGAATACACTTTAGATCGGTTCGAGTTCTTGGGATTCAAGATCGGATGGTTCGACTCTAGAGAGGGTTCGACGGAGAAGGGGTCCTCGAGCTCTGAGTTGAATTAGAAATCTAAGGTTTCCGCCGCTAGGGTTTCGAAGAGGAGAGAGAGATGAGAAGTGAAAGTCACGAATTTAGGAGTAGGAAGAGAAGAAATAGAAAGGGGAAGAGGAAAGTGAGCTGCTGATGCTAATGAAATAATCGATGAATCCCCCTCCTATAACCAAATATATTCTTTAGAATGAAACCGTCAATATAGATGATAAGGGAAAAAAATTTAAAAAAATTATCAAAATGGCAGTTGAAATATAAGCGGAATTTTTTTTTGCACATTAAATACTTTACGGTTCTTGACTGTTCCTCTAAAATCGTCGACTATTATAATAATTTTTGGCTAAATTAACACAAAATAGATGTTTTCTTGACATATATCTAAACCGTCAAGATAACCACTTCTCTTGACGGTTTTTCATGACTGTCAAGAAATAAACTATCAAGAAAAGTCATTTTTTTTTTGTAGTCATCTAGATGCTCACCATGGGACTCATTCTTGATTCCTTCCATGATTATGAAACATGTGCCAAGTTTCGAGTGTCTGAATAATTCTCGGCGACGACTACTTAATTCTTGCTTGCGGAAATATGTTCTAGCTGATATTGATATAGAGGCTGATGATTGTCCTGCCCCTATCTCCTTTTGATGATGACCCGATTTTATCAAATTGGTTATTACCTTTGTGTACGCCTGCTGTCGTACTCTCTATTGTTGATGCTTCACCAATGATATTGATGTTAATATGGTACTATATATGCTGGTTAGTTGCTTATTCTACTGGATTCACGATATATAGTTGTTTATCACTGATCTTTGTCTGACAATAATTGTAGATGATGAAGACCTAATGAAATATTTACTTACTTCCTATATTACTTCTATTGATTACAGGCAGTCACTCTGTTGCTTTACTGCTATATAATGCCTAGTTGTTCTCTACCAACTGTGGTAACTTGGAATGTTGCTCTTCAATGCCTGACTCTATAACTAGTATCTCAGGTAAGTTGGTTCTTATTTTGCTTCTTTGGGAATTTTATTATTGTTGATGCTTTGGTGCTGATATAACTGGATGACAAGGTTATCTTATTAGAGGAGAAGGTGTTGATAACTATGAAGGGTGGTTTTGTTCTGATCTTTGAATAAATATTATGGCCTTAAATATTATGGCCTTTGGTCAATATCTATTACCCTACTAGTTCCCTTACTACTTATCACCCCTAGACATGCTCCCTCTACTCTGTATCTTGCACTATTATTCTGGTGTTGGTTCTTTAATTATTCTGGTTGTTGTCAATCGGGTAGTAGCAAGTGCCATGATAATCTCCTCTGTACTATTAATGGTGATAGAAATTATGAAGAAGATTCCTTTGACTTTATGACAAGATCCTTTATACTATTAATACTGCCTTCAGAATTGCTTACTCGAACTGAATTATTTGCAATCTTCTAACTCTGCTCGGATTTACTAAAGCACAAATCTCTACATTATCGCGACCAAATTCACTTGTGCTTCAACACAAATTTCAAGAATCAAGACAAAGGTTGCACATGCTTTAGTCCTTCAAGAGTTTGTAATGTGTATTAGGATAACTTGTAAACATAAGAAATAAATGGAAAAAAAAAGAAAGCTAGGATAGAAATAAGCCATAAAATTTTTTGCAAAGTGAATGGTATACTGACAGTATACCGCGGAACACCGTCGGTTGTACCGTAATTTTCCAGAATGTTTTTGTGTTGGAAAATCGGTAGGCCGTAAAACATCATTGTTTCTGTCGTATTGTTTTTAGAATGTTTTCTATGTAGATAGAATGGTACACCCCATAAATTTCTAGCAAGTATTTTGCCTATGGAAATCAGTTACACCGTCGGATACCGTGGAACAACAACGATATACCGTTTGGCAATAGCTGACACATTAAATTCGATCCAATGGTTGGATTTGAATGCATAAAATGCATCCAACAGTTCTATTTCAAGCAGTTACTATTTGCAAGAGGAACGCCAACGATATACCACCGGTATACCACTTGCCGACAGAAAGTTGCATTAAATGCTCACTTCCTTAGGCTTTGTATTTAAAATTTTGAATCCCTTCATTCAAAGCAATTCCTTTGAGCTTTAAATTTTCACAACTACTAAAGGCCAATCCTATTACTCTAGCAAGATTTTATTTTTCATCCACAAACTTGTTAGAGTATTAAAGAGTTTTAACTTTGATCTTCCAAGTGTTTTTGATGTTGGGAATCTAGTCTGCTGAAGAGGGACAGGGTTCGGTCCAAACTCGGTCCTTGCCCGAGTTCGGGCCGAACTCGGTATGGTGTTCCAGAACCTTAGAACCGAACTCGGTCCGAGTTCGATATCGGCGGTGGCTGCTCGGGTTTTGGAGTTATTATGTTATATTTTGGACCGTTGGATGCTAGTGGACGGCCGAATCTTATGGTTGACTATTTTTAGGGTTTCCTAACCCTAAAATAGGTTTCTCATCCTATAAATAGGGAGGAGGGTGGAGGCGCAAAGGAAAAGCACAAATTTTAGATTCGGGGTGCTCGTCCACAGAAAATCTAAGAGAAAGCCCGTGCTTTGCTCTTAGGACTTCGTCATCCAAGACAGAAGAAAGAAAGAGATATAATCGAGGAGTTGTCAACTTCGGTTAGAGAGATTGCTACAGGTTGGTGAGTGATTTCAATTGTAATCTTCTGCTTTTCTTCTTGAGTGTGGTGAGGGGGTTGAACCTATTAGGTCAAAGGGTTTCAACCTTAGTTTTTTGTAATCTTGTAATTTTATCTGAGTTATAAAGGTTGAGATTTGTCCAGGTGACGTAGTCACCGCCATATACTTGTTTTCATCTGTGCTTGGTGTTCATAGATTGGTTGGTCATCTCAGGTGGGTTGAAAAAATGCTTCCGTGATGCGTCCAACACGTGGTATCAGAGCACACGTGCTTTCAATACGTGGTATCAGAGCCAGGTTCTTCTCGAGAGGAAAGGTGCAACTATGTCTATGGAGCAGATAAATACTCGTATGATCACCCTCACAGGGGAAAACTGGACAATTTGGAAACCAAAGATGGAGGATCTACTCTGGTGCAAGGACTTGCATGGTCCGTTGGAGGGCGACAGCGTAAAGCCGATGGACAAAGGTTCTGATGACTGGACACGACTGGATCGTAAGGTTGTTGGATTCATCTGCCAATGGCTGGATGACTCGGTGTTTTACCACGTGTCCATAGAGAATTCTGAAAAAGTATTATGGGAGAAGCTGCATTCGTTGTACGAAAGAAAGACGACTGGCAACAAGGCATTTTTGATTCGCCAACTCGTCAACTCAAAGTACACGGAGGGTGCACCGGTGGCACAACATCTGAACGAGCTTCAGGGCATCATCATTCAGCTGTCTGCGATAAAGATGTGATTGAGGATGAGCTTCAAGCCCTTCTACTTTTGAGTTATCTGCCAAAAATCTGGTAGACGTTGGTGGTATCGGTGAGCAACTCCGCTCCGGATGGAGTTGTCACGATGGAGGCTGTCAAAAGCATCTTGTTGAACGACGAGATCCGGTGTAAGCAAGTGGAATCGTCGTAGGAGTTTGCTCTGGTGGCTTCCTACGGGAAGGGAAGACCCAAGTCACAGGCGAGGACAGGGGGGAGTTCTCGGGATCTTGCGACTGTGGACCTCAAGGAGGGCTGCTATCACTATCACAAAAGGGGTCATATCAAGAGGAACTGCATCAAAGCTAAGAAGGCCAAAGCCAAGGATGATCAGGAGGATCTAACGGCTATAGAAGATCTCATTATCGCAGCAACCAACGCAGAGGAACCTTGTGGCATGTGTTATGATGACGAGTGGGTCATGGACACGGGCGCATCGTATCACGCCACTCCATATAGAAGGATCTTCACGTTATACCATGGTGGCAGGTTTGGACGTGTGAAGATGGGCAACAAGGGGATGGATGTAGTTGTAGGCATCGGTGATGTGCACTTTACAACAGAGCATGGTGAGAAGCTCGTTCTCAAGGATGTGCGACATGTACCGAATTTGCGCTATAACTTGGTTTTGGTAGGGAGGCTGGCGGATGATGGTTGTCGCAGTTTATTTGGAGACAAAGATTGGATGCTTACGAAGGGTTCCCAGCATCTGGCTCAAGGAGGTTTGTATTATGGCATGTACAGGCTCAAGCCGTTGAGGTGTACAGGCAGGCCATAGATACCAGATGGAGGCTCGAGGGGTATTCGACAGGAGATGGATTGTCAAAAACTTGTCTTGGAGGGGCTTCGAGATACTTTGAGGGATACAGAGGATTCGGTTCATCGAGACAAAATAACGAATGGTGATGAGTCAAAGATTGAGGGTCAGTCTGTCGATCCCATGATAGCTGGTCGGTCTCCAGGTGGGGGTTGTTCCACGGATCCAGTTTTAGCGACGGGTGGTTTGCCAAAACTTCATGGAGCGACATTGGTTTTAGCAGTTCGAGGCCATGGAGGAGATTAAGGTTTGCAGCAAACTCAATCTGAGGCAGGAGCATCTTCATTTATACAGTTCAGGGGAAGTTGTGGGTCATCGATGGCATGCACAGTGCATGATATTCTGCTCAAGGATGCATGTGTATGGGGAAACTTCATGTTCGGACACAAAAGTGGGCAGATTCAGGAGTTCGAATCTCGAAAGAATCGTACCGTCCGATTGGTTGGGCCAGCCAAGGGTGAGGAAGCTTGTCGGAACATTAACGTCTTTTGGTGGAATACGAAAGTCGGGGACATGCAGCCAAGACTCACGGTGAGGCTGGTCGTTAGGGACTTCAGTCTTGGCCATGTTATCGATATCGACAAGATCCCAGTAGTGCAGGAGGTGCTACGCATGGAAGCTAGCGTTGACGTGACCGTCTAGGAGCTGAAGATGACAGAAGATGAAAAGCAACTCGGGGGATCGGAGATCGGTGGCATGGGGGAGCAGGATTTTTGTCGCGGGGCGACATACATGGAGTCCAGTTAAGGAGCCATGGAGCCAACACCTCTCATCAGACTGGAGGAAAAGATTATTGGGAATCAAGTCTGCTGAAGGGGGCAGAGTTCGTTCTGAACTTGGTCCCTGGCCTAGTTCGGTCCGAACTCAGTCCCTGGCCTAGTTCATTCCGAACTCGTTGTGGTATTCCAGAACCTTAGAACTTAACTCAGTCCGAGTTCGGTGTCAGCGATGACTGCTCGGGTTTTAGAGTTTTTATGTTATATTTTGGACCGTTGGATGCTAGTGGACGGCTGGATCTTATGGTTGGCTATTTTTAGGGTTTTCTAACCCTAAAATAGGTTTCTCATCCTATAAATAGGGAGGATGGTGGAGGCACAAAGAAAAATCATAAGTTTAAGATTTGGTGTGCTCGTCCACTGAAAATCTAAGAGAAAGCCCGTATTTTGCTCTTAGGACTTCGCCATCCAAGACAGAAGAAAGAAGAAGATCTAATCGAGGAGTCGTCAACTTCGGTTAGGAAGATTGCTACGGGTTGGTGAGTGATTTCAATTGTAATCTTTTGCTTTTCTTCTTGAGCGTGGTGAGGGGGTTGAACCTATTAGGGCAAAGGGTTTTAACATTAGTTTTTTGCAATCATGTAATTTCATCTAAGTTATAAAGGTTAGGATTTGTCTAGGTGACGTAGTCACCGCCATATACCTGTCTTTATCTGTGCTTGGTATTCGTAGATTGGTTGGTCATCTAAGATGGGCTGGCAAAATGCTTTTGTGACGCGTCCAACACGTGGTATCAGAGCGCACGCATTTTTAACACTTGAAGATCAAAACCCTTTCTTTTCTAAAGAAGAAGTCGAAGAGCTTTCGAATCAAAGCTAGTGTATAAGAAGTTAGTAAATCTTTAGATCAAAGATAGTATTGTACTATTTTCTATCAAGTTGTGGATTAAAGCCGGAATGAGTTTCGGGACTGGATTGCCTTCGAAAAGGATACCAGGATACATCGAGTATTTGATCTCTTCCATCTTTACGACGGATAGATGTACTAAATTGGGAATCGGTCTAAAATGATTGAAGAAGGTGTAGCAGTAATTATTGCTCAATTTTATAAGTGATCATGCTAGTAGCAATCATAAATTTGAGATATGTAAATACATACATATATGTATTTTCACTTTTGGTTTAATAAGATTAGAAAATACCAATTCCAATATAGAAATGTTTCTGAAGATTATAAAATCAATATCTTATGACTGTGACTTACTAAATGTGTATACATAGATATATGTAAGAATTGTGAATATAATTATGAGACTTGACTTTATGCAATATTTCATAGTGTCTCTATTATAAACAAAATTACTAGTTTCTTGGCAAATCAGAACGATTGTTAAATTCTATGGTAAACAATCTTTGGTAAGAAATTATTATTTAATGATTTTTTTATTCATATTTTAACTACATGAGTTTATCGCTTTAGAGTGTTACACCGAAGGGGTCGATGAACCGAAAAAAATTCAACGGAGGGTTACACCGGGTCACTTATTCAGTTGTAAAATTTTTTTCGGTCAATTACAAAGGAGACTCTGCCAAAATTTTCATGAATTCCAGAAGATATCCATTTTTTGGAAATCTAATAATTAGTTAAATCTATTTTAATTTGTTATAATTTTAGTTATAAGCTTTTAAGACTAAAACCTTATAATTATTAGAGTCAAAATCTAGAATATAAGATGCGGAGGACACATTTTCACATACGTGCAAGTTTAACAAAATCGTAAAACTTTTATGTTTCAAAAAAGGAATATAATTTTTATGATATCAGAATCTTCCATACCAATGAAATATTACCATATAAATGTGATGTCATGAACACATGAACAATGGGATATATGATTGGTATTATAATCAACTTTAGGGGTATAATTAGATAAGATTTTTTTGTGAACTTATAAAATTGTATTGGAGTGGAAGAGAACATTTAGATCAAAACGTATGAACTCTTTGCAGTAAACACTTGTTAAAAATTGATCAGTAGTTCTGACATCTGTATGATCATATGATGATCGAGGTGAGGCTTAAAATTTTTGAGATCAACTCAAGTTATTTGACACTTGCTATAATTCCAATAATTTTCATATTTAGAAATTATAAAAATAAAAGATGATACATTAATATCACAACACTTGAACTCTTGACTCTTATGGGACTGGAACCTAAGCGTCGCCCATCCAAAAAATTCACGGGTATATATGTCGTGACCCATACCCAGATATTCGGGCACGAGTACGTGGGTACATCCAGCCTATATCACAGCATCGGCGATAGAACGATGTCTAGACCTCAAGAAAAATATCTCAATAATCACAAACAATTAGTATCTTTATAACTCAATCATAGTATACTAAGGAGGATATGATGAAGAAAATAATCCAAACAATAATTAAGAGAAGTAAACTAGAGCAAGATATGAGAATAAGAAATAGTAGTCTAGACCTCTACAAATGTTACCTCATGATCTATAATGCAAGAACAGTCTCGACTATAGCATCACTCCAGAGTCCATGAACGTGGGGCACAACAACTCCTAAAAATATTATCCATACAGGATGGAACGAGTACAAACACTAAAAGTAGCTCCAATACATGGTAGAAACTATAAAACAGTAAATAATAATAAAATACATGATAAGGAAAACAAATAACTGATATCATAACATAGTAAGTAATGAGAAGTAAGTAGGCAAAGCAATATAGCATAACTCAATAAGCATGGAGTAGACATGAAAGAAATGTAACCAATAAAGTATTTTAAAATACTTGTTCATTATGTGATCGACTTAGGTGGACATGGGCTAACTAAGATTAGGCTCAACCATACGTGAATTGTATAGTTGGCTATGCTCACAAGCTATAATAAGATCAGATTCAACCATACGTGAATTGTATGGTTGGCTATGCTCACGGGCTATAATAAGACTTTGATCACATAACCAACTAATACTTTTCTTCCCCGACTACTATAATGGATCCAAATCATGACATATTATGACACATAAATCAAAATGCACGATCTAAAATACGAACACAATGATCATGATCTCTATAATATATGGGAAGCAACATATTTTGACTAGGATCCAAAATATATCAATCTTTGCACCATCGTATCAGAAATCAAATATAATATCACTAAAAATATGTATCATAGTATTTATCTATTCGCCATTAACTTCAAAAGTCTAAAAGAGCTTGATTTAATCAACAAACTAAAGAAAGTACAAAGAGGTTATAGACAGAAAATCTAAGTACAATATTTTGATCTGGGTAGTGACGATGGACAAAGAGCGTTGTGGTGGCTCCTTTACTCCGTTGACGGTCCGATGAGAGAATGAGGATGCTCTCATTTCTTCTCTCTTTTGAGCTTGTGTGCACGTATGTAGCTGGTCGGGGGGGGGGGGGGTATGCTCTTTTTCTCTCTCTGAAACAAAAAAACAAAGAGCCAACCTTTGGGACGTCCAAGTTGCTCATATTTATAGCCATCATGCTGATGGGTTATAGGTGTCGCATGTGCCTCTATTTGGTGGCTGCAGAAGGCTCCTTTAACATAATGCGGTTACAATTATGACCGTATATTATGGGTTGAATCAAGGGTAAGCTACCACGTGGACGTTTTGTTAGGAATTTGATGTTGCTGGAACACGTGCAGACTCTTTATACAGCCTTGCTAATGGATGAGAGATCATCACAAACATGCGTGGGCTTTGCCTTTGAGTCAATCACATAGAAGGGTGACTATCCTTCATCAGTTAAGACTCTGCTACATGGATGAGGGCTTGACCTGGACATGCGATGACCATGGCTCTGTCACATGGATGAACCTCATGCGTCGGCTAGGTTCTGCCGCATGGACTTCATATTGTCTTTGTTTGCTAATGCCATAAGTTCTCCTTATATAGGCTTTATTCCCCCTCGTGTGGCTCATGAGGGAGCATGGAAGGATATCATAACACATATTATTCGGGATGAAGACCAACTTTATGTGGCAGTTCACCAAGAACTGCTCCCGGAGACGATGACAGTTCGGCAAAAACTAATCCAGGAGACGAGGATGAGCATCCTGCGTCACGCGTTGAGCTGTCCTTGTTCATGCAGCGTGCCAGCTGTATTTTTTCTCTTTATGCGGTTCGCTACCGGCCGGGAGACTACGGGATCGAGGACAGAATTTGAATTAATTGTCATTCCTATCGTCGGTCTTCCCGCACGATTATAGAGCGCCTGCTTATGCTCCTCCCTTGCTATCCACCAGTATGGATTCTTTTTTTCATATACTGAGGTTTGCACTATGGAGGGATGATCTAAAAAATATTGAGTTCCGCTACGGGCTTTGCTGGTGTCAGCAGCTCGGAGGGGCGCCTGGATGAAGAAAGTTCTGATTGTATAATTTTCTATTACCTGTACTCATGATCTTGAATATTAGAAAAATCCTTAAAATATAATAGATTTCCATCGTGTGTACTCATGATCTTGAATATTAATAAAAATTTTATCTTTTTTCCAGAACTTCTCTTTCGTATTTATCGTTTTGAAGGTTGTGGACTTTGGGTATCGTGCTAAAGGTAATATGGACGTAGTACAATACCGTAGCCTTTTAAGGATATCCCATTGGGGGATATTTTGTGGACTTATTACTTCTTGCGCACGAGAGTGCAAGTAATAAATTTGAAACGGTCCTTGCTAGAGGTGATATTGACGTAGCAAGTTTGGTGGACTTAACACCATTGGCGCACTTAAATTTAAGTAAAGGTAATAAGTTTAGATGATGATCGATATCAGATATACTATGAACATGATAATCGATAGCCAATCCTGGAAGGTTTGCTCAGGGGTACGAAGGATATGGCAAACCTTATCTGGGAGGATGTGAGGACGATAGCTCAGAGGTGACGTAGACGTGAGCCAGTCGATAGTCGTACTGAGAGGTTCCTATATTTTTGGTGGAAGAAAAAAGGAAGCGAGCCAGAGGTAATATGGACATGACTATTTTCTTTGGATGGAGAACAGGGGCATCTCATAGTTCAAAGGTGATATAGACGTGAACTGTTTGCTTCTATTGAGGATACCCTACTAGGAGGTTTTTTGTGGACCTATTACTTCTTGCGCACGAGAGTGCAAGTAATAAGTTCGAGATGAAACCCCATCAGAGGTAATATGGACATGATAGATTTTATGGACTTAGCACTGCTGGCATACTGAGGATTAAGTACGGGTGATAAGTTGAGATGACAACCGATATCAGAGGTAATATAGACATGATGATTGATAGCCAAACCGGAAAGATTTGCTCAGAGGTAATATAGATATGGCAGACACGGCCAGGGAGAAATATTAGGATGATAGTTCAAAGGTAATATGGACATGAACCAATATCCAAAAAATTTACTAAGGAGTGATTTGTTGATTGTGTTCTATCTGGGAATATAGATAGACCTGAGGGTTGCTCTGTTGGGAAGATTGTTAGGACGATAGCTCAGAGTTTATGTTCACATGGCTAGTGCCTAACAAGATTAGTTTGAGTGGTCACTGCGGGAGTATGCAAGTGGACCTGAGGACTGCTCCACTGGGGAGATTTTGAGGATCCTTTATCCATTACGTATCCAGGACTCCTGAATACCGATAATGGCTTCTATAACGATTTGTATAGGAAGGGCAAGGCCGTACATCGGCATTTGCTGGGGAAAAGAACCAAGAGTGTAAACATTGTACATCTTGGTTGTATTTGATGTGGATAGGGAAGTAACGACCTAGCCTTAAACGTAGTACTTTTTTAGGAACCTACTGTTGATGGGCATTATGAGCAAGTCGCCATTGAATTTTGTCAGTCGATAGGCGTCGTTGGAGAATACTGATTCTACGGTAAATGGGCCTTCCCATTTTGGTTAGAACTTGACGGCTACCTTGTGGGTCATAGCCATCGGTCTTCTTACTGTCAGGACGAGGTCACCTACTTGGTAAGTCCACTTCTTCACCCTTTTATTGAAGGCTCCCGAGAGATGAGCCTAGTACAGCTCAATGTGTTGTTAAGCTAAGAGACGTTTCTCGTCGAGTGCTTCTAACTCTTGTAGCCTTCGGCGATGATTGTCGTCGACGGTTAGTCGGTTGGAGAGAGCTACCCGGAGCAAGGGAATTTGGACCTCGAGAGAAAGAACTGCTTCGCTCCCGTAGACCAAGGAGAATAGCGTACTACCAATTGGCATTCGGACCATTATATGGTAGGCCCAGAGACATTCATCCAGCTTCTCATTCCAGTCACATTTATTGGATGACATAAATTTTTTGAGAAGATTTATGATGGTCTTATTGAAGGCTTCTGCTAGACCATTTCCTACTAGGTTGTAGACAGTCGAGGCTATATTCTGAATTCGGTTCTTATCACAGAATCGATAAAAAATATGACTTGCAAACCATGGACCATTATCATAGATGATCCTTTGTGGAAAGTCGAAGTGGTATATGACGTGATGCTTGACGAAGCTGATCACGTTTGATGTCTTGACTTCAGTGAGTGGTATAGCTTTTACCCACTTGGAGGAGTAATCATTAAAAGCGAGGATAAACTAATGTCCCTTAGATGAAGGCGGACTAATCGGCCTTATGATATTCATGCCCCAGGCTTCGAAAGGCCAGGATACCACACTCGAGTGGAGAAACTCTAAGGGTTAGTAGATGAAGCCCGCATGGATTTGGCACGCTTGGCACTTCCATGCGTAGTCAACGGCGTCTGCTACCATTGTCGGCCAATAGTAACCCATTCTCCGAAGGTAGTCCTGTAGCTTGGGCCATGGATGATGGGCACCACAAACCCCATCGTAGGTCTCTCGGAGAACCTGCTTCACTTCTGTATTCGATAGACATCATAGCAGAAGACCGTCATAGGAGCGACGATACAGTATTTTGGTTGTCGTATCGTAATAGAACCAGAGGGAACATCTTCTAATGAAAGTGGCCTCCATTGCATTCTTGAGAAAAATTCCATAGACTGCATAGTCTATTAATGGGAGTTTCCAGTCTTGTGAGTCGGTGCTCGTCTCTACTGAGTAGCTTAGGCACTGATAGAGGTTGTTCTTCGGGCAGACTAGCTCCTGACCGATCATGGTGATCAGTTCATTAGAATTGACCGTAACAACTAGAGAGGCTGCGAGGCTGCCTAGGACATCAAACTTAATATTTTACATCCGAGGGACGTGCTCTATGAAGAACCCCTCGAAGGTGGATATTATTCCAAGCGCGGCTTGGTGGTAGGGGAGTAGGTCTTCATTACGGACTTCGTACTCGCCTCGGACTTGATTGACTATCAACTTGGAATCATCATAGGCTTCTAGGTAGTCCACTCTGACTTGTTTGGCGAGTTAGAGCCCAATAATGAAGGCGTTATACACTACCACATTATTGAAGCACGGCTCAGTGAGAGAGTAGGCGCAGTTGATGACCAGATTGTGTGGAGAGATCAGTAGTATCCCGACGCTAGCGACAACAATGCCTTTAGGCCCAGTTCTTGAAGCACCATCGAAGAACATTCACCAAACGGCTTCTGCGCTCGTGGTCAGGTTTGAGTCTATGACCTCATCTGGGATCTCCTCGTAGAGCTTCGAGGTTTTCGGTACCAAGTAGGTTGTAAGAAAATATGCCAATGCTTGACCTTTAACCGCCTTCTATGGGACGAATACCATGTCATATGGTGATAGCAGTATTGTCCATGTGGCTAGGTGAGAGTTGAGCACTCCAGGTTTTGTCATGAGGACCCTGAGGGGATTAACTCGTGAGATCACGTGGATGGTTTGCCCTGCCACATAATACCGGGTCTTCTGGATGGCGAAGACTAGAGCAAGGCACTCCTTCTAGATTAGGTTGTACATGTGCTCTGCTTCGGCCATCATCCTACTGAGATAATAGATGGCCTGCTCGTGACCTGTATCACTTTTCTGGGCTAGTAGAACGCCAAAGGAGTGATCCATTGCTCACACATATAGTAGGAAGGATCTTTCTACCATGAGGGCCATAAATACTAGGAGATTCATGAGGTACTCCTTGATGTCATCAAAAGAGCTTTGGCATTCTTCGTTTCAGACAAAGGAGACTCCCTTCTTCATAAGCTGGGTGAACGGATGACAACATCCAGAGAGATTTGATATGAACCTCATGATGTAGGCCAGTCTTCCTTGAAGGCTACGAAGTTCTCTGAGGTTCTTCGGTGGGCGCATTTCAAGAATTGTTTTAGTCTTGTCGGGTTCCATATGGATACCCTTCGAAGTTATAATGAAACC
The DNA here is from genome assembly GCA_036927795.1 of Iris macrosiphon. Taxonomy (NCBI): domain Eukaryota; kingdom Viridiplantae; phylum Streptophyta; class Magnoliopsida; order Asparagales; family Iridaceae; genus Iris; species Iris macrosiphon. Next base: position 48,124,865 of record JAYESA010000003.1, read on the forward strand.
CAAGAATTTATCGCTGGAGACTCCTGGGAAAGTTTGGTAGAATTCATCTTGAGTTGGTGCGTACATATGAGGTCGAACACAGTCTTTAAATCTCGGAGGTAATCATCTTTGGAGCGAATCTTGATGGCGATATCATCAATGTAATACTTGACCGTCTTATGTAGATGCTCACGGAAGATGGTGCTCATCGCTCGCTGTTATGTAGCACCGGCGTTCTTCAGACCAAATGGCATAACTGTGTAGCAGTATACTCCTATCGACGTTCAGAACGATGTATGCTTCTCATCATCAAGAGACATCTTGATTTGATTATAGCCCTAGAATCCATCCATGAAGGACATGCGCTCGAAGCCACAGGTATTGTCAATCATTATATTTGTGATCAAAAAGGGAAACTCGTCCTTAGGGCAGGCCGAATTTAGATCGTGAAAGTCGATGCAAATCTGGATCTTCCTGTTCTTTTGTACGATGGGTATGATATTGGCTACCAAATCTGGATGTTGTTCTTCATGGACGAAGCCACTAGCTATTAGTTTGATGACTTCATCTTCGATGGTGTTCATGATGTCTGGCCAAAACCATCATTGCTGTTGCTTGACATGTTTAGTGTTCGACAAAATATTAAGTGTATGGACTGCAATTTGGGGGTACAGTCCCGATATGTCTTCGTAACTCCAGGAAAAGACATTGATGTATTCTCTGATGAGATGTAGCAGGGATTCCCGATCTTCATCCATCATACTCTAGCGTATGAAGATAGGTTTAGGGGAGGATTATTCGCCAAGATTGACTTTTATGACTACATCCTCAATAGAAGATTCCCGTTGTTCGAACCGCATCTCCCATTATGTGTCTACCCGTTGGGTCCATGGTTCTGCTTCAAAGAGTTATGGAGGATCCTCATCATCTTTCCTAGGGTCAGCTGACACCATATTGGCAGACAATATTTGTTTGAGCATCTTTTCGATAGTGATTTCGGAGTCCCAAGAGGAAGACTTTAAAGAGTGAGAGTATAATTCATCTTCTTCATCCGAACCTTTGGGGGTTGTGGGAGCCATGACATACCCTAACCCATGCTCGGTCTTATGGTAGTAATCCTCGGACTTGCCTGCCGGAGCAAAAAAGCCCAAGGGCATTCGTCGACCTTTGCCATAATTCAGACCTCGTTTGCTTTTAAGATCATAACCTATCTTATGGTTGAGGTGTTTGGCTTGACCAACTGAACCGGTAGAGTTGCATTTTGTTGGTATCGAATTCTGGCTCTTGTTCCTCCGGGATGAAGCACCAGGGGCATTCAACTCTGCCGAAGATGATGGGTTTGTCTCCCCTCCTCCTTGTTGGAACCGTGAAGTAGGAACCTAGGCTAGGGAGGATCTGGTTTACTGCATAGGTAGTAGTTACCTGTGTATGTAGTTGCATGCCTATACTATATTCTAGGGAGTACAATATGCTCAATTGAGCGACATCGAAGTAGTTCAAAGATAACTCTTTATTCATAAAGTATGAGATCTTTTCCAGGAGAATTATATCGTCTAGGGATGGAGAGTTATCTTGAGCCGCTACGTACTCTTCTAGTTCGTCTTCCTTGGGATTTGTCTCCAATGTGAGCGAGAGCTTTGGAGACCTCCTACGAAGTTTGACTACCAAGGGTTCGGAGGCAGAAGTTGGCACTGGATCTTTCTTCCGACTTGGCAGTCGTACCATCAGAAGTTGTGGTGCCCTCCTCTGTATCTTCAGAATGAGGGGAGGGGTTTTATCACGAGCATGCTCTTTGAGGTGGACCGTCAAAGGTTTTCTTGATACTATACCAATTTCGGGAAGCCCAAGGTCTGAAGCAGACTCCGCCAGATGATGCTGATTGACGAACTGGGGTCGATGTGCATCTGGTCCATCTTGATGGCACCAATGTATCCTGTGTAGTACAGAGGATGATCGTGTCGATTGTTCTTTAGCAATATATATTGTTACGAGAATATAATGTTGGGTATCGCCTGTATCACATTGTTGCAGTTGGGGCATGGGCGGGATCCTCAGCTGGTGGCTTGACCTGCACTAGGTAGGTATCGGCATTTTGTATTGCCTTACTAAGAGTATCTCGAGTGTCTCTAGAGAGTCGAAGAAGCTCGAATAAAGACAATTTCGCTGGAGTATTGGCCAGTTGCGCCAAGATGTCAAAGTTGTAGGTATTCTCCAGTTATTGGGCTATATCTTTGCACAACAGTCTATCAAAGTGAGTTTCTTTCTGCTTGGACTTGTTCGCTGTTGGAGGCTAGGATTGACCCAATCCGATATTGTAGGTGCGACAATTGGGAGTGCACCATCATCAGGGGTGTCATACTCGTGTTGGTACGCCAAGCCTAATCTTGTTGTTCCTATTATAGATTCTTCGGGAGGGAGAGAAACCGTATAGCAGGACTTTGACTTCTTGCTGAGTCTTTGTGGCAGAAGGTGTTGTCTGCTGCATCAATTATGGAGCAATGTCTAGATAGACTCATATGACCTCTACAAGTGGCGTGGTGAGAGGTATCAGCCCGGCTGTTTTTTTATGAGCCAGTGGGAGATTTACGACCTCCATTGTTGCCCGGGGGAATGGGATTACTCCATCTTGGTCTTCTGTCATTGAAAAGTTATCTAACTGGAGTGATACCATGTTAGCGGCAACCGTCTTATCATCGATGTCCAAGGTGAGGGTCTTGGTGTCGAACAAACGCTGGATGTACCACTTCAGTGTATAGTAGTCCCGTATCGCATGATGGACGTAACGATGGTAATGATAATACTTTAGATTATTCACCTCGACTGCCTCAACAGGGCATTTGATGTCGGGGAGCCAAAGCTTGTTCTCCTGCATCATTACGTCAAAGATTTTCATGACATCATCGTCTTCGAAAGAGTAAGTCTCTTTCGGCTTTGGAGCTTCTGCCGGCTTCTGTTCGGGCTTCTTGGTCAAGTTAGCGACAAGGGCCTATTTTTCCTTACCGTCACGGCTATTATTATCGTTGTTGTTGTTATTACTATTGTAGGGGCATTTTCCCCTATCCTCGGTGACATGGATCTATATTCCCAAGAGACGGGCGTCCTTCACCTTATTCTCAGCGCCGACGACATTTATGATGAATGTTGTTCAGTCTTTGAATTGGGTGTCACCCATCCAGAACCTGACCGCCAAAAGTAGGTTCTTCTGGCACATGTCTATCAGAGGGGATTCAGGATTACCTGGGGGTAGCTTCAGCGCGGCTTGCTTATAGCGTTCGACGTATTCCCGTATAGGCTCCTTTTTTTTGCATGATGTCTAGCAAGGAGGACATCGTCATGTCACATCCTCCATCATAGAATCGGGCAAGAAAAAGACTTTTACGATCGTCGAATAATGATATGCAGTTATCTTGGAGGCTGCAGAACCAATCGAAGATGACCCCCGATAATGCCCCGACAAAGAGCTTGGTGAGGAGAGCATCACTACGAGGTAGATGCCATGTTGTTGTATCAAAGTAGCTCATGTACTGACGAGAAAATATCTTCCCTTCAAATGGATTTAAGTTGAAGGACTTGTATTTAGGTGGATAGGGCACGTCTCTCCACTCGAGGGGATATGGTTGTCGAATCTGGAGTTCCCACAATGAGTCTCGGTTCCCCATTGAGTTTAAGTGGGATTGCAATTCTCGTATCTACTGCATCACTTCTCGAGCCTCATCTACTGTGGAAGGAGTAGATGATTTGGGCCTAATGTGATTGCCATTAATGGACGGAGCGGTGGCGTTTGAGTCTCTATTTGCCCCAGGATCTTGACTAGCTTGTCCCAAGGTTCTTGGTGGTTGTGAGGCCATTTTTGCCTTGATTTCCAGCATTGTCTAGTTCAATGTTTGGATCAATGCACTCATGTTGTGCATCATAGTCTCGAGAGTTTTGAGGCACTGTCGATCGTTGGGGCCCCTGTGATCGTGCCCCGCCATGTATATTGTTCTTACGTGGTAGATAGAATAATGGATGTCGTACTTTCTGCCTCAGACTCTTGCATCGAACAGTCCTCGGGGAATGTTGTCAGTGTCACATACTCTTCGGACTCCGAGAGAATACTACCCCCAGCGTAGGAAAGTGCATCTTTCTGGTGAGGGTGACTACCCCCAGGGATCTCGATATCAGTTCCATGGGAATCATTGTCCCCTCATAATATCGGGTTATCGTGGAGTTTTGGGGGATTGCTACCCCCACCTTGCAGAATCACTAGGGGTCCTGAGGAAGAACCACCCCCAGCATCTGACAGTTTTTCTTGGAGCGGGTGTGCTAAAAAACTTCTTCTGTAGGTACCGCTACATGTCCCCCTTGGGCCTGCCTTCCCGAAATGCTAGCCGAAAGCGAAGGATTTGAGGTGCTAGCCTTTCGACCTCCCCTTGTGGAGGGAGACTTCCAAGCAGAATAGCACGAGGCAAAGGACAGATCCTTCTCCTATAGTAATTGCACTTGTTTTCCAGGACGCTCTCGGGCAGGTGCCTTTGGTTGCATCTGTTGGAACGTCGACTTCCTGTTTGTTGGCACTACTGCTTTAGCACAGCAACAGTTGATGATGATGTTAGCACAGGGGTATCCTGGAGGGGACACCTCACATGTCGTGGTTGCTTTCCTCGCTTTACACTTGTGGTTGATCACGTTGTGTAAATCAAGCCAGGGCTGATCCACCTTTATACCCTTTTTATAAGCTCAGGTAGATCGAGCACATGGGTGTGTAGGTGTTGTCTTTGCTCCCTGTTCTGAGGTTCATACAAGAACTCTCCCCAAGTCGTTAATGAAGGACTTTCAAGAATGACCATGTCCGTTTGCCACTGTGGGCCGGACACATGGCTCGGTTTCGTATAACTTCCCATCAGGGGCTCGCGCAACAGCTAGCGGAGCGTGTTGACGGTTGGCCGTATAAGCAGTTGCTTGAGATTGGCGAGCTCGCACTTCCCTGGACTCCTTTAATCTAGCACGCACTGGTGCGTAGTATAAAGAGTCCAAGTTCACATCCTTCCTTCTCTCAGCAAGGAGCATGGAGTCAGAGTTGCATGGGATTCGGTCGAAGATGGAGATTTTGCTACTGTGCTGGCCGCATGTGCACTTTTTCCTGCAGCCACCGATAGGTGCCGCATGTGGAATTTTGCCTGCGGTTGTAGACTTATGTGGCTTCTGTTGTTGCCGCATGAAATTTTTTTCAGCAACCGAATTTTTGGCATCGTAGTATTTTTCTTTGCCAGAGTTTGGTCGCTGAGAGCATTTCCCGACTACGGCATGAACAGGGTCAGTCTGGGTGGACGCATGATGTGCGTCTGCGACAACAGGGAGAGTACTAGGGAGCGCATACTCCACAGGTTTGTAAGGCATAGCGGCCTTTGCTACCCATGTCCTACGGGTCTTCTTAAGCTTTGCTTGCCTTAGAGAATGACTCGCGTTGTCCCCGGACAACATGTTTATAAGCACCCTAATTTTTAGAAATTATTTTTTTAATTTATTAATATTGGTATTATGAAATTATTGTGATTAAGGGATAATTTTTCATTTATTTTTAGCTAGTTATAATATATAATATTTATGGATTTATAATTATGTATATTTAATTAATTATTAATATTGTACAAAAAAAAATTTGGATGTACAACTATTATTAGTGTATTGTATAATTTTTCTGAAATTTATTGAGGTCTAAAACTATTTTTAATGCCCATAATATATATATATATATATATATATATATATATATATATATATATATATATATATATATATATATATATATATATTAAAGAAATAAAATTAAACCCAAACCCATTAACCCTAACCTAACCCATTAACCCAAACCCAAAACCTAAATCTACCCAAACCCCTTCCCACCTACAGGAACCCATCCCTTCCCATCTATATATATACATACTTATATATGTATACTATTACTAAAACCCTAATCCCTAACCATCACCCACGCCTTCACCACTACCACCTCCGCACCGCCGTGCCCCGCGTCAAAAAAGCGCCATCGTCCCCCACCACCCCCCCTCCCCCCCTCCCCGCGCGCGCACGCGCATAGCAAAACAGCATACAGTTGCGGCCCCCCCTTCGCGTGAAGATTTTGCCTTCCCCGCTCGTCTATTTCGCATCCCGTCTTTGCTAGTATGGTCACAACCTAACCATCTAGGATTTTCTTCAAGTGGAATGAATTTAGGCACCCGGGTTTGATCAAAAAATCGACCGAAAGTTGCTGTTAGAAAATATTTCAGAAATTCAGTCCAAATACCCCTGTTCATGTCCAGTTTTCTACCAACTCGTTAATTATTTTCAAAATATAATTAAAAGAAAATTTTCACAATATAACCAAGAGTTTTACTGTTCTTTTAGTTTTTATTTGTTTGCTTTAATGGTTAAATTATTCTTGTTCCAAAACGACCAAAAACTTGTTTTTAAAATACCCAAAATATCACGATACGGGGTACGTCCTGCCAAATGAGGCAACTTCGTCGTGTGCGAGTTGCATCAAAAGGTGCGTATCGTCAACACGGACGTGTAGGCTTTCGCAAAACTTGATTTGGATGTGCGTGCACACCGGAATACACGCGTATCCGTCAAAAAGTACCGTATTGGCCTATTCTGACACTCGCCATAACTTCGTGTGTGCTCGTCATTTTGCAACGAAACTTATGCTATTAGATTTATAGCATTACGCTGTTCCTGTGACCCAAGTTTGGTTTGATTCTGATAACGTTGACGAAACATTATTTTGTGGGCCCCACGGTTCCACATAACGGACGATTTTGTGATCGGCTCATCGTAATCCAATTATGGACGTTCCGTTGGGTTTGTATCGTCGTTCTGGACTCGTAAACACTAAGTTGGACGAATTTGGAGAACTTTGTCTTCGGCACATTTTACGGTGCGAAGTGGGCCATCTGTGGACCCCGCTTTGACCCAAAACTGTCAATTTTGCCCTTGTATCCAAATTGGACTTATGGATAGTTAATTCTAGATATTTCTAGTATTCTGAGAATAATGGTGGTGTTTGTTTCAGCATACAGAGGTTTACGTGCAGATTCCACTTTCTCAGGAGCAGTTGACGGAGTTCAGAACCCAGGCAAGTGTACCTTGCCATGATGTATCACAGTTCCTTACCTTGATTATCTTATTTAGTTATTTGATATGTGTGATGTGTGTGTTTACCCTAGTATATACACATTTTACGTGCTTGTTTTACCAAGTACATCATACCCTAGGATACTTGACACTATTTCATGTGACAGAATATTTCTTGAGTTATTCATGGTGATTCTGTATAGGCTTACAGGATTCGAGACATGAGACTTGCATATTATATCATATATCATTATGACTCATTGTACTAACTAGAGGTCATGATCTTGCGTGTTATGGACATGAGACATCGTGGACATGAGACATGAGGTTACATTGGGTGGAGAGAGTCTTCATCGTGCTCTGGACATATTTTTACTATTACTATTTATTGTGTATTAGGTTTTAGGTTCCCTATGCAGAATCTAACGTATTATATATGTATATACTAGCCTTCTCTGGGTTCCCCCACACGGAGCCTCGAGGGTACTGTCTAGCATACGGATGAGTCCGTGAGTACCAGCCCGGGGTATAATACCATACTCTCATTTGCATATCACATAGTTGGTTACAGTAGTTTACCCTTGAGTATGTGGCATTATACTATTTTACTTTTCGTATGTTATTTCTTGTACCTTGTTACGTCCCTCTGAGGACCTGGTCCCCTGCCAGTTTTTGCAGCATAGACAGTTATGGAGCCTTTAGAGTTTCTAATGGAGTTGCTTATCTTGTAGGCATTGGTACCAGGTACTTATATCATTTCTACCGGAGTTATGGTTATTTATTCATATTGTTTATTCATCTGCTGTTGTAGCCTAGTTTTATAGACTCATATTTCTTTCTCGAGTCTATTCGAGTTTGTGTGTTACTGGGCGGCCGACTTTAGCACATGTAGCTCATTCTTGTGTATTATGTCCATTGTGGATTGAGGCATAGATATTTATATTTACTTATTATTTAGATAGTGACCATTATTATCACGACCCGCACCCGGATATTCGGGCACGAGTACGTGGTTACGCCTATCCTACGCCACAGAATCGGCGGTAGAACTTTGTCTGGGTCATTTCTAACCATCTAATATCTTAACAATATAATATGGTACATGTCAATTATCTCAACTCCAAACGGAGGAGCAATATGGTATCTCACAAGTATATCTAATCTCAATCACAAAATAAACTAAGGAAGAATAATGCACGAATGGAATAGCGAAGGAAAGAATAAAGATACAATCCACATTCTAAAATAATAATACAAACTGTGAATCCACCAAAAGAATAGTCTAATACAATCCAATACAAATATAACTAGACCTCATCGGGCTCTGCAACTAAGTCCTCCTGGTCTATAGGAGTATCCTCTATCGGCCCGTAGAATGCGGGACACTGCTCTAGAAGCTAGTCATCTGAAAAAAAATATCCAGTCAGGATTGGAGCTCAATAGCATAATCAATAGCATAATCGAGCATATAAATAGATAATAGAAATAAAATACAAGATCACTAAACATATGAATAATGAACAATAGATATACAGGTAATGTACGAGAATATAGCTCAACAATATGAATATCAACAATATGATACAATAACTGCAATCTAAACTAATATGCCTCAGAATACAAGTTTATTATGTGATCGGGTTGGATGAACATGATCATGTAAGAAAAATTATAAGTGAGGTATGTAACCATAATGTACACGATATAACAATGGAGCTTTGATCACATAATCAACTCCTACTCTCCCACCCCCCAACTAATACCGATGGATCCAATCATGACACGCTACAAACATGAAATATAACCACTGAACACGAGCAGTGGGTGTACACGAATATCTAACCACCGAACACGAGCGGTGGGTGTACACGAATAAGCACACTGAACACGAGCAGTGTATGAACACAAAATATAATTAATACCTAATATACACGATAAGATACAATATACACGAGTACCTGCTGAACACGGTAGGGGATAACATCTCCTGACGGGATCCATATAGTACCAATCCGTGAAATCACTGTGTCGGGATCAAGTATATAATTCTAGAATATGCATATATATAATATTATGAATTAAAAACTATCAGATAAATGTACTCGCTTAAAGTCCTGAGCAAGGTGTGTCTCTCGATGCCCAAGCTGGTGTCACACAACCTATATATGGTATATTGCATTAATACAAGGTTCAAAAATAAAAATTAGTTAAGTTGATGCAATTCTAGGTCAATATGTTATTTCTAGGTTAAACCGATAAAATCTAGGTTGCAAGAGTCTAATACTAAGTCACTAAGTCAATACACTATGAAACTAAGCTATACAAGCCAAGCTAAGATACTAAAAGGCATTCAAAAAGCCGTATCCTAAGATACGCAAGTTTAATTATAGGGAAATAGTATTTTAGATATATATATATATATATATATATATATATATATATATATATATATATATATATATATATATATATATATATATATATATATATGCAAGTCAATATACTTAATACTATATCAAACAATGAAAATACGATACCTTGGCCTTGCACCAATGCATATCACACCTATCACGATATCCAAACTCAATACCTTAGGTATCAGCCCAATACCTTGGTATCCCGAGGCAATCCAAACACTTAATATATATAGCTAATACAATATAATACCCCAAGCTAATATACTAAAACACAATATACATAATACCTCAAGCACTAGCTCTATAAGTATCTAACTACTAAACATATAATACCACACTATATATATACACGAAACAGATTGGAGCCTCCCCTAGCTGCTGCCCTTCTTCCCGGGTTGCCAATGCTATACTCTCACTGTACTGCAGCCTTCCCTAGCTGCTGCCCTCGATACCTCAGTCACTGCCCTCTCACACACCAACACAACACGAAACAAACATATCTATGTATATGTATACTCCTCTCACTACTACTTATATATAGATATATATATATATAATCACACACACACACACACACATATGTATATATATATATATATATATATATATATATATATACACACACACACACACACACACACACATGCACGTATAGCAAAGAGGACAAAATATTAAACACGTGGAATACACCGCACCAGTATCACACTAATTCTATAATACGCTTGCAATACGGCTTCAGCACACAAGCAAACGTATCCCGGAGGACACGAGCAAGTCTAATACACCAAATATGAATAATACATATAGTAATTAGAATAATTACGTGTCTGTGTCACAATGTGATATGCACAAGTCCCTCTGTTGGAGGAAAACTCCAAAAATTAACCTGTTTCGTCAAATTGACGAGATACGGCCTACACGTACCCAATTGTGGATACGACACTAGTCATAAACAAGCAATCATATGTCATTTAGATCTATTAGACCTAATAACAACCACTACATGTGCCAATCTCGGAATTCTCCCAAAATTAGTACCAAAATGCATATAACTTCTATTGTAGGTCTCCTATGAACCTAAAACTAATTTCTATGGGTAGCCTATGCATGTGGGTTGGTTTCTCATAGTTAAATATCATATATAGAGTCTATTAGAAGGGAGAAAACTTAAATGTACATATTAGGAGATGGATTCCCAATAAAAAGTCCCCAAATGCCAAGTAGCTCCTCTTCTTGTAGATCTTGGCCTCCTCCTCCTTGCTCCTTGCTTTCTTCTTGTAGATCCTTGATGTAGAAGCCTCAATAAAGAATTTAGAAAGAGATTTGTGAAGAATTGGTGAAGAAATGATGAGGAAATGAAGGAAATTAAAAGAGAAAATTGTAGATCTAAAGGAATATGAAATAAAATGAAATAAGAGAGCACTCTCTCTCCTCCTACTAGGGCCGACCATGTACCCCTCTCCCAAGCTATGTAAAATGTCTCAATTACCCCTTGGGGCCTCTCATGAAGAAATTAATTAAGGAGGGAAGGTTCTAGTCTAATGGTTTCTCTAATTAATCCAACCTCCTAATCCATGGGCCTATTTCATGGGCTCAAATTAAACTCATCCAAAATGTTGGTTCATGCATCTAATAAATAGGTTAGGTCCACTACACAAGTCTAAAATAAATCTATAACTAGCAATTAATAAATAATATAATAATTAAATAATCATGCATGCACAAATATTAATTACAAATAATCCTAAAATTAAAATTATCCATGTCAATTACCAAACTATCCTTGAATGAAAATGTAAGGGTGACAACTATAATACAGCTTATACGTATTCGATTCGGACCAGAGTCTGGTCAAATGCGTAGCTGGCATGTTATGTATTCCTAGTCCTACATATTTTGGGAGTGGGACGTGATAATGTTCTCGAATGCTTGCTAGTCGAAGCATACCACCAGCATCCTTTGGGTTGAGCCCAGATTGGCCGCATCGGACTGTATCATTGTCTTCTCATCAGAGAAGAAGTTGGTCCCCAATAGAGTCTCCATCATGTTTGTCATTAAATTTGAAAGCCTAAAAGAGCTTGATTTAATAACAAACTAAAGAAAGTACAAAGAGGTCATAGACAAACAATCTAAGTACAATATTTTGATCTGGGTAGTGACGATTGTTACACCCCGATCTCTCGTAGGAATCGGCCGTCCCCGCTATGAGCGAATCACCGCGCCAGCGCTCCCGCGGGATGATCGTTTCCATCAGGATGCGATGTCACGGGAGCCTAGAGTTGCGCCCGTGCGAGACAAATACCGAAACGACCGTTGATAACTAGTTCGCAAAGTCATCATAGCGGAAACATAAAATAAACACAAGTATTGAATCCAAATCAAGCTCTTTATTGATATGAAGTAAAAAATTACAAGCGGCGATAGGCCGAGATTATAAGTCGCTTGTGCTTTCTCTCTCTCTCTCTCTCTCTCTCTCTCTCTCTCTCCTTCTCTCTCTCTCTCTCTTTACAAATGATATATGCCCTTAGGCTTACAACTGAATCAAACACTCTGAATGATGATGTTCCTATATATTATATCTCATATATGTGAGCTCCAGGTCCACGCGCCACGCTCCAAGACGCCAAGTGCGGTCTGACGCCTCAATGCGTTAAGTGGTCTCCGAATTTGTACAAGTTTCCCCTGCACCATGCATGCAATCTGGTTGGGTATCAGTACATTGAATGCACTAGTGGGGAGGCCTCTCGTACACGCCATAAAACAAGCATGTTCATTAGTTATGTGCACCGACTGATTATGTTGTCTTTCTAGTCTTTGCCTTAAGATCGGTTTCATGGCAATATAATAAAAGTAATATCCGTGTATGCACAAGAGTGTCATACTGTAAACAACTGAGTTTATCTTATCCTTTCTTATCATCTGGCCTTCTCTATCATATGCAGCATTATAATCAATGATCTACTAAATAGCAAAGAATATCAACGCGATCCAAGTGTTACGTTTGTGTCTCTGCCTCAGACCCATTCTACTTGAACTATGTTATATACCGTGCATCCATTCTAAATATACCAAGTGTCGTGCAAATGTACTACTTCACGTTACTCCTCTTCTGAATGCGGATAGTTGTCGTGCATGTATGACTTATCTATATGAAGGTCACTGGCTCTGTTAGTCATATTGGACAAGATCTGGGATAGAACGGTTGTCTTTCCAGCTCGGTTGCTAGCCTTGTTGGGCTTTCCGAACCATCCGACGAGTCGGCTGACTATCCAGGTCGATAGCAAGCCTTGTTGGATACCCCGCACTCGCCCGCTAGTACTTAAGCTAACGTATTACCAGGACTACACTGGCATTGTCCTCCCAGGCTGACACAATTCAGATGCCTCAGCAATCGTATCGAGAACTCATCTCTACCTGGTGCGCAACCAGTTGTTCGTGACCATGCAACTACTCCACCACTTTCAATCCTAGCGGAGAACAACTCAGTTCAATCTTGCCGAGGACTACACTCAGATCTTTCTTTTTTGTACAGCTCCCTGATTTGAGACTACCTCGGTGATCTGGATATCCCGAGTACTTTCTTTTCTTTCCTTCTCCTGACTTGAAATGACTACTTGATAGTCTTTCTCGTCTATGTATGCAACATGATTATACTCTATCCCGTATCATATTTCGTGCGATACGGTACCTCAGTACGTACTCAAACTACTTTTATGGCATATATAAGAAGCTACTACATTTGACTCAATAAGCCCGACTACGCAAATAGAAATTAAGATCTTCATGTTCTATACAATGATAAGGCGGGGTTATCCCCTTAGCTATGTGCGTTCATCTCTTTTATTAGCATGTAAAGGTTATCGCTTAAAAACTAGCATGTATCATTCATTTTCTTAAGTGTGCAACTAAGTAAGGACAGGTTCACTGGGGCCACCCACCTTAGTGATGAATTGCATCGATCGAGCGAGACTCCGAGGACGCCTCTGAAAGTCTAAGTCTGAACTATATTTGAAGATCCAAGTTTGGAATGCCTTTACATCAAACAAGTCCTCTCGCATAGCAAGTCGGGTCGTTGCATTTGTGCCATTTGAATCGGCCCTCCGGGTTGAACGGAGCGGGTCATTATATTATACACTACTCAGAACAAGTCTTTTCCTCGAGACATCCAAAGTGGAACTAGTATTATCACATAACTTCTAAACCAAACTCTATACATCTTGTCTAACTTCCAAGGACTGTTTCAATATTACATTCATTTATTTCCTCACCACGCGTTACGCACATGTTTAGCCAATTCTCATCGAACGACTCTATCATCCAATGCTATCGAACTATACTTAACTTAATCGTTGCACTCCCCGACTCAAACTCTACTGCGCCTGGTGCAGGACTGTATTTCTCAAATACGGGGTATTTTATAACTCAATGTGCACTAAAAAACTCTGGCTTTGGGTGGACTTGCCCAATTGTTATATTCTATCCATGCGAACCCAACACAACCGACTGATTACTCGATGTCGCCTATCGAAATCCATCGTTACGCCTAAACCCAAAAGCTCGAATCTCAGCTAATCTTCCAATCTCGTTTGCATCATTATGTTTTTGAGTCACCGTCCATTCTCGCTAAGTAAATCTACTACCACCCAAAGTCGTCACATCACTCTGTCTTTATTACGCCTTAGCGCAGAGCTAAATTGCCCAACATGGGGTACGTTCTAATCTTTCGCGTCTTAGGTCCGATCGAACCTAACTTCCTATTCGTTTTCTTACTCCGTTTTGCACGTGTGCTTTATCATTTTATTGAATGATTATATCATTCAAACATTGCGTTCCTGGCTCAGTCTCTTATTGCGCCTTAGCATAGAACTATCTCGATCACATAGGGAACTTTACTATCTTTCATTTTTAGAAAGTCTATGTTGAGCCTAACTTACTCCAGTTGCTATACTCGTCCATGCGAATCCGAACATTTTTATTTGCAGCTGCATTCGAGTTATGCATATCACTAAGTCTGGATTGTACCCATATTCAAGGCGTCTCCCAAATATGTGTATTTCAACCAAGCTTAGTGATAGATAAATCATACAAGCTACTCATGAAAATCTTTCGAGTTGCCAATTATTTCGCTACTCGACTAACCGAACTCAGGTTCGTTTAGTTATCGTCTACTCCAATCTTACTCAAATCCAAGTATTGTATTACTAACAAGGCACATCTTCCAAGCAATGATTTAAATTGTTATGCCAACTTATCTTGAGTATCACCAATTCCAATCATAAGAGTTTTGTCCGATAATTCTCTAATACCGTCTTATTCCTCATTGTCGCATAATATATCCAACCAATCAATTATCACCCAAGTCCTATCTCCCAATACGTTTGTTTCAATGCCAACGTTGCTAGTATACACTCCCAGTTCCAAGTATTAACTCTAAGTCTCGTTGCCCCAGTTATATCGCTTTCTCGAACAATACTCTGAAATTAGCCACTCAAGTTCAACTCAAGGCATAGGGTCGTCTGCCTAGCCACTAGGTTAGCTCACAAGGTCATAGGTACTGTTCGAGTTTGCGACTCACCATGCAATCGCATTGCACGAAGCTCACCCCAGATAACCTAAGGTCAAACTATTGTTCTTTCGTACGGGTTGTTCTACCCAAGCTCATTTTACTCAAATTTTTAAACATCGAGCACAGATTATCCTATTACATTAATACGTTCGTTCAACCGAATCTACGATATGTCCATATCGCATGTCCAACCTAAAGATTTGCATAGTCTATTCCTTAAATACCTGATAGGATCCATATATCCAATCTTTTCTAATTCTAGACCACCAAGTCATGATTCAATTTTCACATTTTTGATCTCAATCACAAATTTCAAGTCGTACAACATAATTCACTTATACGTTCACTAAACTATCGAGCATCTTGCTTCATGTTCTAGACTAACTCATCCCCAAAAAATCTTCGATTCACTTGTATTCTGAAACTCGTCTTATCGTATCGAACCACAAGTCAAAATGATCCTTCAATTGTCATATTTCGGTCTTCGATAAGTTCAATCATCCCGGTCGGACGTGAGATTACCACGCCAACGCTCCCGCAGGATAATTATTCTAATCCAAGCGTGACACATGTGCAAGTAAGGAGTTGTACTCGCACAAGATAAGAAGGTCAAACGCTATAGTTTTTATCGAACAAACAGACATCTTATCGTCACTCTTCGTTTCATCCAAGTTGCACATTAATCCATCAAATCATGTTCATCTAGTAACTGTTCTTGTTGTAATAATAATTCATCTAACCAAATCGTCCAACTTTTATGTTACCGTTTGATCATTTTATAGTCTACTTTTAGCATTCCTCAAACAACTAAGTTTCAAATCCCAAGCCAAAGTCTATTCACTTTCGATACATTATATTTCATCGAGTTTATTTTGTAAAATCTTCGAACATATTTCCGCGAGTTTGATCATCCCCGATGGACATAAATTACTACGCCAGTGCTTCCGCAGAATAATCGATCTCATCTAGGCCTGATGTCGAGTGTTATCTTCAAACTCGATTCAAGATCGTTCATTCAAATTCAAGATTAAATCTGTTATCGCCTTTCTCAATCTTTAAACCATAATTTTGCTAACTTGCATCAATACATGCTATCTTCCAACATTGATATGATATAAAGTCTCCCAAAATTAAAACTGTAGCATTCGTACTCAAACCTAACTCTATCAAACGATATCCTACTCAAATCTAAATTTTTTATGCGCTCTATCATTCGTTCGCGCCATTATTCCAATTGCACTAACTCAGATCGCATCCGTGATTATTCTATCTCAACTCATGTTTTAATTCGTTTGATTTGATTCAAAATTGCTCGTACGATCCACTAAGTTTTTTCCAACCATGATATCAATTCCAATTACTCTGAATTCCTATCCGATGTAAGCCTTATCTCTTGTTCAACTCATTCTAACTCGTTCAAATCAAATCTTGCATGCTTCCTTCGAGTTTGCTTACTTGCTAGGCATTGTTTATTTATACTAAGGCTTTTATACAATCTCGTCGCTTGCTGCTAGACTCGTTTAATACTCCAAAATCTATGATTCGTTCAAATATTTCTAAGCCGACAAATACAATACTCAGGGTTCGAGCTATACTCTATGAATTATTATAACTTATTTTATTCTCAGTTCACTTATTCGATCCTGAGATTATCGCATACACCACTCAGGAATCGAGTCATCCTATTAACTCCTGAATCGCGTTCGCATCGTTCACTCGTATATCCAATTTGTTCCTTAGAACTCCAGCACGATCCCTATTCGTCGTCTTGACGATCTTAGTCTCGTATGTACATCTATCAATAGTCCTCCATCCCAACTATGTTTTGAATCGTAACTTATCGCTACGAATAACCATCCAAACTATATCTCAAAATCCAACACGATTCCCATTATTCGCCTTAGTAGTACTCCAATAACGTCTTTATCGATTTCCATTCTAAGTCTGACTTTATTCTTATCCGAACGAAACTCAAATCTCGCTTACAACTCACTAGAACCAAGGGTCTTGGCACACGATACTCAACAAAACTTAGCCGAAAGGCTGTATGCATAGCTAACTGTCCGAACGATATTCTATCTTGCATACTAACCCGCTTGGTGTTCACGTATAGGTATTCGGGTTCACATATAACTTGTAGATTCTAACACGAGTCTATTCCCACGAAGTCTGACACAGGTTGGCAGAAAGGCCCTCACATAATTATTCCGTTCAAGCAATTCTATCATTCACATGCACTTTTAAAATTATTTAGACTCATTGTATGGAACATTCATCGAAGTATCGAGAGAGAGCATCTATCACTTTTTTAATACACAAGTTCAAAACTGAGAGAATCGATACAAATTTCAAGAACATAAAGCCGTTCTCTGATACTAAAATGTCACGCCCCGATCTTTCACAGGAATCGGTCGTCCCCTCTAGGCACAAATTACCACGTCAGCGCTCCCGCGGGACGATCATTTCCATCGGAACGCGATGTCGCACGAGCTTGGTGTTGCGCCCACGCGAGGTAAATACCAAAACGGTCGTTGATAACTAGTTCACAAAGTGGTCATAGCGGAAACATAAAATAAACATAAGTATTGAATCCAAATCAAGCTCTTTATTGATATGAAGTAAAGATTACAAGCGACGTTAGGTCGAGATTACAAATTGCTCTTGCTCTCTCTCTCTCTCCCTTTACAAATAAAATATGCCCTTAGGCTTACAACTGAATCAAACACTCTGAAAGATGATGTTCCCATACATTATGTCTCATATATGTGAGCTCCCGATCCGTGCGCCAAGCTCCAAGACTCCAAGTGCGGTCTGGCTCCTCAATGCGTTAAGCGATCTCCAAATCTGTACGAGTTTTCCCTGCACCCTGCATGCAATCTAGTTGGGTATCAGTACATTGAATGCACTAGTGGGGAGGCCTCTCGCCCACGCCACAAAACAAGCACGTTCATTATTTATGTGCACCGACTGATTATGTTGTCTTTCTAGTATTTACCTTAGGATCGGTTTTATAGAAATATAATGAAAGTAATATCCGTCAATGCACAAGAATGTCGTACTGTAAACAACTGAGTTTGTCTTACCCTTTCTTGCCATCTGGCCATCTCTGTCATATGCAGCATTATAATCAATTATCTACTAAATAGCGAAGAACATCTACGCAATCCAAGTGTTACATCTGTGTCTCTGCCTCAGACCCATTCTACTTGAACTATGTTATATACTGTACATCCATTCTAAACATGCCAAGTGTCGTGCAAATGTACTCCTTCACGTAACTCCTCTTATGAATGCGGATAGCCACTATGCATGCATGACTTATTTATATGAAGTTCACTGGCTCTGCTATCCATATTGGACACGATATGGGATAGAATGGATGTCTTCCCAGCTTGGTTCCTAGCCTTGTTGGGCGTCCCGAACCATCTGACGAGTTGGCTGACCATCCAGGTCGGTAGCAAGCCTTGCTGGATGTCCTACCCTTGCCCGCTAGTACTTCAGCTAGCGTATTACCAGGACTACACTGTCATTATCCTCCCGGGTCGACACGATTCGGATGCCACAGCAATCATGTCGAGGACTAATCTCTACCTGGTGCGCAACCAGTTATCCATGACCATGCAACTACTCTCCCACTTCCAATCCTAGTCGAGAATAACTCGGTTCAATCTTGCTGAGGACTACACTCGGATCTTTCTTCTTTGTGCAGCTCCTTGATTTGAGACTGCCTCGGTGATCTGGATATCCCGAGTACTTTATTTTCTTTCCTTCTCTTGACTCGGAATAACTACTTGATAGTATTCCCCGTCTATGTATGCAACAAGATTATACTATATCCTGTGTCATATTTTGTGCGGTGCGGTGCCTCAGTATGAACTCAAACTACTTTTGTGGCATATATAAGAAGCTATTATATTTCGACTCAATAAGCCCGACTACGCAAATAACAAATAAGATTTTCATGTTCTATATAATGATAAGACATGGTTATCCCCTTAGCTATGTGCGTTCATCTCTTTTATTAGTATGAAAAGGTTATCGCTTAAAAACTAGCATATATCATTCATTTTCTTAAGTGTGCAGCTAAGTAGGGACAGGTTCACCGGGGCCACCATTTTAGCGATGAATTGCATCGGTCGAGCGAGACTCTTAGCGCGCCTCTGAAAGTCTAAGTCCGAACTCCATTTGAAGATCCAAGTTTGGAATGCCTTTGCATCGAACGAGTCCTCTCACGGAGCAAGACTGGTCGGGTCGTTGCATTTGTGTCATTTGAATCGGCCCTCCGGGTTGAGCAGAGCTGGTCGTTACAACGATGGATAAAGAGTGTTGTGGCAGCTCCTTTACTCCGTTGATGGTCCAATGAGGGAATGATGGTGCTCTCCTTTCTTCTATCTCCTGAGCTTGTGTGCACGTATATAGCTGGCCGTGTAACCCCCTGATTTTTCAAAATTTTAAAAACTGGATTTTTCATAATTTTCTGGAATTTTCTGGGATTTTTCTGTAATTTAAAAACAGGGTTTTAATTATTCAATGATTTTTAATTGATATTAAATAATATTAATATATAATGAAAATATGATTTTATGGTGTAAAATAGAAAACCGGACTTAGGGTAATTTTCTGGGATTTTATTGGACCTCAGACCAGCGTCGCCGCCGCCACCAGCTCACCGTGAGCCGCCCGAGCCGGCCTCCTTCCGCCGTGAGACACCCCGAGCCGACAGCCAGCCCCCTTTCTCCTCCCTCTTCTTCCATTTCCTCCGGCCGCCTCCTCCTCCGGTGACCTCTGCCGTCGCCGCCCGCGTCCCGAGCTACCGGCGACGCCGTCCCCGGCTCCCTCCGCCGCCCAACCCGCCACCGGCCGGCCCCAACTCCGGCAGACACCAAACTCTAGCCCTAGCAGTGGACACGTGTCCAGGACACGAGTCGGACACAGGAAACCCCCTTTTCGTGAAGCCGCGTTCAAGTACTCGTAACTTGCACCTCGGATCTCTGTTTTCGATTCCGCAAATTGCGTTGCGAAGCCTGTATGACCCTCTCGGTGCCCTGATAAACCGCTCGGGGCATCACGTCCTGTGGTGATCGCATACCGCGATCCAAAAATAGGAAAAAAAAACCAGACCCTGTTTCACCCCAGAACTGAGTACGTCCCGCCAAACGGGATGACTTGGTCGCGTGCGGTCTTCACAGATACGTACGCCTCGTCGATACGGACGTGTGGGATTTTGCGGAAGCTGATTCGGGTGTGCGTGCACACCGGAATCAACGCGTATCCGCGGACATCGCCCCGTATCCGTACTTTCTGGAACGTGCCCTAACTTTGTGTACACACGTCGGATCGAGACGAAACTTGCGCCATCGGACTCGTAGCGATACGCTGGTCCTGTGGGTCAAGTTTGGTTCGATTCTTAGAACGTTGACGAAATCGTGTGTCGTGGGCCCCACATGCCCCGTTCGACAGGCGATTTTGTGTTCGGCTCATCGGAATCCAATTCTGAAAGTTTTGTTGGGTTCATATCAGCGTTTTTGACCTGTTGACACTGAGTTTGGTGAATTTGGAGACCGTTGACCCTGACGCATTTTTTGGTGCAAAGCGGGCCAGCATGTGGATCCCGTTTTGATCCGAAATTACCGTTTTTGCCCTTGTCTCCAAATTGGACCCAAGGACAGGCGTTTCTAGCTGATTGATTTTTTTGGATCTGATGGTGATGTTTGTTTCAGCAACCGGAGTACCGCCTGCAATTTCCGCCGAAGTCAGAACTGCAAACATAGCAGGAACCACAGACAAGTGTACCTCGCCAAAACTTGCAGCTTTGCTACCTATTTCCTGGACTTAGTATACATTAGTGGGCAAGTAAAGCTTGCCAAACCATGCAGCTTGCTATATTTTCTTGGTTAATTTTGCATCAGTGTGAACATAAAGCTTGCCAATTCTCAGATATTTCTGGTTACAGTATTTCTTGTAGATTCATATGAGAACTTGCTTAACTGCTCAACCCAGGACACCTGATACTCTTCATGTGACGGAATTGCCTGAGATATACCTGGTGATTCCATATAGGTTACATTTTTCATGTCATTATAGTTTACATGCTTAGATTCTATCCTGACTCATTGCATTAGTTCAATCTTGCGTGACTTGTACCTGATATTTCTGGAATTGTGACGTGAGATTACATGGGGTGGAGAGAGTATTGTCATATCAAGGCTGAATATAATATAATATAAATACTTATATCTGGCGGTGCCTTAGACTCTGATACAGAGCTTTGGTTCCTTACTGGCTCCTCGAGAAAATACTGCTATGGTTTCTACGACACTGATCTTGTAGTAGTCTCAGCCTGAGTATGACTAAAACTCTCACTTGCATATCACTTAGCTGGTTTACATATTTACCCTGCTGTTTTATTATTGCTGCACTGCATATGTTTTGGCTTGTATTTTCTGTACCTTGCTGTCCCCTGAGGACCTGGATCCGGATTATGTCCCCAGGTATAGCCGAGGAGAACTACCCCGAGGTGTACGGTACAGGAGCACTCCTTGGAGCAGAACCCGGAACCGAGGACAAGATAGTTGCAGAAGACTTCTCCTGAGCGCCGGCTTCATATTCACAGTATTTTCTTTTCAGTATTTTATTTCCAGTCTATGTTTCCTTAAATATAACAGAATAATTCTCGGATTTGTTTCCCGAGATAACCTTATTTAATATTGCTTATTCATTTCCATTGCATTATTTCTGGCAATTAATCTGTGGTTATTCTGTGGATGAGATTAGTAATACCTGAGACTTGTACTTAGTACTGCTAGACTACAGCTTAAGCATGCCCTGATGGATCCATTAAATTGGGTTATCCATCAGTGCGTGCTGCTGGCCATTGCTCACGTGCTCAGTCCCTCATCATTTTGGGACTGGGGCGTGACATGGTTTTTGTGGTGGCCCATGCAGGTCTACGACTAAATTGTTCGGTTTCAACTTAGGGACCGAATAGGCCTGCAATAAAAATAGGATAAGTTTTTAGGATCTCATCCACTTGCTTGAATCATTTTTGATATCTGTATCGTATTCGAACTAATTTTGACTTGCATCTTGCCTTGATTCCTGTGCGCCTCTTATCGGTTATTTTGGATGCAGGGAAATGGACCCACAAGCCAGCAACGAGGCTCACGCAGAAACACCACAAGCCGTTGTGGTTACCCACGAAGACGATGTAACACCAGTGGGTGAAGGCCAATCATCACAAGGCAGTCAAGCAAGCCAGCCTGCCTCAAGAATCCACCAAGATGACGTTCCACTCTCGACGCAGTTTGCTCTACCAATGCCTATCATCCCACAAAGGCAAGCTATGGACGTGCAACAGCTATTTCAAATGTACTACCCGATGATGCAAGCTTATCAGAAGGCACAACAAAGCCAAACGGAGGAGTTCATTTGCAGACTTAGCTCAGAGCTATGGAAGTTAATCAGCTCCGTTGCAACGGACGTTGTTACTGCAGCACGGGCCATGGAGTGCATCACCAGAATAGAGTCCAGCCAGAAGCGGCCGCATGCACCAGACCAAGCACAACAGGAAAGAGCTGCAAAGCGACCCCAGAAGAATCCACCGAGAACAGCATCCAGAGCCTCATTCCTTCCTACTTGTTACTATTGTGGCAAGGTAGGCCATGTTGAGAAGAAGTGCAGACGCAAGTTGGGACTGTGCTTGATTTGCGGATCCAGTAACCATTTAGCCAGAAGTTGCAAGATGCACAGAGGAGAAGCATTAACGGTTAACCAATAAGTACCGAGGCCAGCCTGTCCAGCTTTGGGAGCACCGCAAACGGAAGTGGAAGGAGTCATATCACCAGCTCCAGGAGGGAACCAGCCGAGGCCACCTTTGATACCCCAGGCCGTACTCTTCCAGCAGGTCCAGCAGCAACCGAGGAATCTACCTCAAGGACACGGACAAGCTCCAGCGAAGACAGTGGAGAACGCGCAGACTCGTGGAGTAGC
The DNA here is from genome assembly GCA_036927795.1 of Iris macrosiphon. NCBI lineage: Eukaryota > Viridiplantae > Streptophyta > Magnoliopsida > Asparagales > Iridaceae > Iris > Iris macrosiphon. Next base: position 48,147,932 of record JAYESA010000003.1, read on the forward strand.
TGATGCGAGTAAGTGATTTATAGTTTTCTGTTTCCAGTCTTGTCGTAGTTCGTGCCCGTTGGTTCGTGACCTCAGCCCCAACCTAGTAAATAGCAACTTATTAATAACAACCTGGTTTTCATATAAGTTATAGTTTTAACTAGATTTTTCCTGGAAAGTGTAAACTTTCAATTTTTAGGGAAAACGGTATTTCCCTGAAGCCTCTTGTGATGTATTTTCAAAACGATGTTTGCGACCGCGTCATCTCTGTTGACCGGTTATTCTTTGATTGCGAGGACGCAATCCTCTTAAGGGGGGTAGATTGTAACCCCCTGATTTTTCAAAATTTTAAAAACTGGATTTTTCACAATTTTCTGGAATTTTCTGGGAATTTTCTGTAATTTAAAAACAGGGTTTTAATTATTCAATAATTTTTAATTGATATTAAATGATATTAATATATAATGAAAATATGATTTTATGGTGTAAAATAGAAAATCGAACTTAGAGTAATTTTCTGGGATTTTATTGGACCTCAGACCAGCGTCGCCGCCGCCACCAGCTCACCGTGAGCCGCCCGAGCCGGCCTCCTTCCGCCGTGAGACACCCCGAGCCGACAGCCAGCCCCCTTTCTCCTCCCTCTTCTTCCATTTCCTCCGGCCGCCTCCTCCTCCGGTGACCTCTGCCGTCGCCGCCCGCGTCCCGAGCCACCGACGACGTCGTCCCCGGCTTCCTCCGCCGCCCAACCCGCCACCGGCCGGCCCCAACTCCGGCAGACACCAAATTCTAGCCCTAGCAGTGGACACGTGTCCAGGACACGAGTCGGACACAGGAAACCCCCTTTTCGTGAAGCCGCGTTCAGGTACTCGTAACTTGCACCTCGGATCTCTGTTTTCGATTCCGCAAATTGCGTTGCGAAGCCTGTATGACCCTCTCGGTGCCCTGACAAACCGCTCGGGGCATCACGTCCTGTGGTGATCGCACACCGCGATCCAAAAACAGGAAAAAAAACCAGACCTTGTTTTACCCCAGAACTGAGTACGTTCCGCCAAACGGGATGACTTGGTCGCGTGCGGTCTTCACAGATACGTACGCCTCGTCGATACGGACGTGTGGGATTTTGCGGAAGCTGATTCGGGTGTGCGTGCACACCGGAATCAACGCGTATCCGCGGACATCGCCCCGTATCCGTACTTTTTGGAACGTGCCCTAACTTTGTGTACACACGTCGGATCGAGACAAAACTTGCGCCATCGGACTCGTAGCGATACGCTGGTCCTGTGGGTCAAGTTTGGTTCGATTCTTAGAACGTTGACGAAATCGCGTGTCGTGGGCCCCACAGGCCCCGCTCGACGGACGATTTTGTGTTCGGCTCATCGGAATCCAATTCTGAAAGTTCCGTTGGGTTCGTATCAGCGTTTCTGACCTGTTGACACTGAGTTTGGTGAATTTGGAGACCGTTGACCCTGACGCATTTTTCGGTGCAAAGCGGGCCAGCATGTGGATCCCGTTTTGACCCGAAATTACCGTTTTTGTCCTTGTCTCCAAATTGGACCCAAGGACAGGCATTTCTAGCTGATTGATATTTTCTGGATCTGATGGTGATGTTTGTTTCAGCAACCGGAGTACCGCCTGCAATTTCCGTCGAAGTCAGAACTGCAAACATAGCCGGAACCACAGGCAAATGTACCTCGCCAAAACTTGCAGCTTTGCTACCTATTTCCTGGACTTAGTATACATTAGTGGGCAAGTAAAGCTTGCCAAACCCTGCAGCTTGCTATATTTTCTTGGTTAATTTTACATCAGTGTGAACATAAAGCTTGCCAATTCTCAGATATTTCTGGTTACAGTATTTCTTGTAGATTCATATAAGAACTTGCTTAACTGCTCAACCCAGGACACCTGACACTCTTCATGTGACGGAATTGCCTGAGATATACCTGGTAATTCCGTATAGGTTACATTTTTCATGTCATTACAGTTTACATGCTTAGATTCTATCCTGACTCATTGCATTAGTTCAATCTTGCGTGACTTGTACCTGATATTTCTGGAACTGTGATGTGAGATTACATGAGGTGGGGAGAGTATTATCATATCAAGGCTGAATATAATATAATATAAATACTTATATCTGGCGGTGCCTTAGACTCTGATACAGAGCTTTGGTTCCTTACTGGCTTCTCGAGAAAATACTGCTATGGTTTCTACGACACTGATCCTGTAGTAGTCTCAGCCTGAGTATGACTAAAACTCTCATTTGCATATCACTTAGCTGGTTTACATATTTACCCTGCTGTTTCATTATTGCTGCACTGCATATGTTTTGGCTTGTATTTTCTGTACCTTGCTGTCCCCTGAGGACCTGGATCCGGATTATGTCCCCAGGTATAGCCGAGGAGAACTACCCCGAGGTGTACGGTACAGGAGCACTCCTTGGAGCAGAACCCGGAACCGAGGACGAGATAGTTGCAGAAGACTTCTCCTGAGCACCGGCTTCATATTCACAGTATTTCCTTTTCAGTATTTTATTTCCAGTCTATGTTTCTGTAATCCCCTGATTTTCAAAGAATTTTTAATTTGGATTTTCTGGAATTTTCTTGGATTTTCTGTAATTAAATACCAGTATTTTAATTATTAAAGGATTTTTAATTGATAATAAATAATACTAAAATATTATGAAAATAATATTTTATGGTGTAAAATAAAAAACTAGAAATATGGTAATTTTCCGGGAATTTATTGGACCCCGGATGAATTTTTAAAGTCCTAAATACTAATTAAATATTAAATCAATTTAAAACCCAAATAAACCGGGTTTATTTAACTGAACCGAACCAAACCAAACTGAACCGGACCGGGTTTATTTTTAAACCCAATCGGGTCGGATCCGGGTTTAACCCAGACCCGAACCCGATAGCCCGAACCCGACCCGCATTTTTATTTCGGATCGGGCCGGATCCGTAGACCCGACCCAACCCGCCATCAAAACCCGACCCGAACTCCTTCATCTCCCCAAACGCCTCCCCCGACTGTTCCCTTCCGCCGCCGGAACGCCCGCCGCCGCCGGCCGACTGCCCCGCTTCCCCTACCTGCAACCGCCAGAGACCCTCCGCCTCCCTCTTCCCTCACCGTCCGCCTCTTCCCCTCCGCTTCTCTCCTATATAAATCCCCTCCCGCCTCCAGCCGAAACCCTAGCCATTCCCAGCTCCGGCGAACCACCCTCCAGCGCTGCTGCCTGCCGCTCGCCTCGCCGAAGCCAGCCCGCCCTAGCCAGCAACCGCCGCAGCTACTTCTTCTTCCTCCTCCTCTTCTCCAGCAGCCCGGCCCGCCTCCGGTCTCCTCTCTCCGCCCTCCTCCAGACCCCGAGCCCTCCAGCACCGACCGCCCTCTTCAGCACGACGCCGGCCACGACCCAGCCCTGCCGCCTTCCGCCTCAGCGCCGCCCAGCTCCGGCGAGGAAGCCTTGAACCCTAAACCTAATTTTCCAATCGGACACAGCAGGACACAGAAGGCCGGACACAGAGAAACCCTAACCCTAGTGAACAGTACTCGGACACAGTGAATCGCGTGTCGGACACGATTCAAATTCGGTTTTCAAGCCCACTTCAGGTACCCGTAACTTTTTACTCGTAACCCCGTTTTCAATTCCGTCTTTTGCGTTGCGAAGCCTATATGACCCTCTCGGTGCCCGGACAAACCGCTCGGGGCATCGCGTCCTGTGGTGATCGCTCACCGCGATCCAAAAACAGGAAAAACCAGACCCTGTTTTACCCCGGAATCAAGTACGCCCCGCCAAACGGGACGACTTGGTTACGTGCGGTCTTCACCGATACGTCAGCGTCGTTGATACGGACGTGCGGGCTTTCGCAGAAGCTGATTCGGATGTGCGTGCACACCGGAATCAGTGCGTATCCGCGGACACCGCCCCGTATCCGTACTTTCTGTTTCTCGCTGTAACTTAGTGTACACAAGTCAGATCGGGACAAAACTTGCGCCAACGGACTCGTAGCAATACGCTGGTCCTGTGGGTCAAGTTTGGTTCGATTCTGAGAACGTTGACAAAATCGCGTGTCGTGGGCCCCACAGGCTCCACTCGACGGGCGATTTTGAGAACGGCTCATCGGAATCCAATTCTGGAAGTTCCGTTGGGTTCGTATCATCGTTCCTGACCTGTTGACACTAAATTGGACTATTTTTGAGACCTTTGACCCTGGCGCGTTTTTCGGTGCAAAGCGGGCCACATTTGGACCCCACCTTGACCCGAAAATGTCGTTTTTGCCCTTGTCTCCAAATTGGACTCAAGGACAGGCGTTCCTAGCTGATTGAAGTGTTCTGGATCTAATGGTGATGTTTGTTTCAGCAACCGGAGTAGTCCCTGCAAATCCAGCTATTGCCAGAGCTACAATTGGAGCTGAACATCCAGGCAAGTGTACCTTGCCATAAAAGCAGTTTAATGATTCATTTCTCTTGATTTATTTTCCTGTAATTATTGTACTTGCTCAACCCTAGGGCCGTGTGACTTGCTTAGCGTCCGATCATAGTCGGGTGCCAACACCGTACGCGGGGTTGGGCAATGTCATTTAGAGATGGAAATCGTGACATTTATATTCTTGTACTTGCCCTATCAAGTACTTATTACCCAGGACACCTGACACAGAGCATGAGACAGAATCTTCCTGAAATATTCAAGGTGATTCTGTGTAGGTTCCAGGATTTATGACTTAGATATTATGTTCATAGACATAGTATGACTTATTGCATTAGATATGATCGTACGTGACGTGGACATGAGGCATCGTGGACATGATATGTATGATTACATTGGGTGGGGAGAGACACACAGGCTACAGGCTGTTTATATATATATATTCATAGTAAACACATAGTAAAATTCATAGTATAGCTGCTACCGGCTCCCCGACACAGAGCTTGTAGTGGTATCAGCCTAAGTTCTAGTGATGCTCTCAACTTGCATTTCACATAGATGGATTTATAGTTGACCCTATTGTTTCATTAACTGTTTTACTGCATTTATTTTGGCTTGTGTTTTCTGTACTTTGCTATGTCCCCTGAGGACCTGGATCCGGATTATTTCCCCAGGATTTGCAGACGAGGTTTATCCAGAGGTCTACGGAACAGGTGCTCTTCACGGAACAGTACCCGTAGCTGAAGACGAGGTGATCGCTGAGGACTTCTCCTGAACCATTGCTTCGCCATGCTCAGTCGTTATTTCCTGTTTAATTAAACTCTTTAAATTTCTGTTTATGAGATCATTGTACCAGACTTATATCGGGTTGTTCCCCGAATACTTTGCTGAGACTGGATGTTTAATTTAATTTCCATATTGCTGTTGATTTATATTCTTTTCTGTGGATGAGATTAGTTATGACTTATTGATATAGACCTTATTTACAGCTTAAGTATGCCGATGGATCCATTAAATTGGGTTTGTCCATCGTTGCATGCTGCTGGCCATAATCACGCATCCGGTCCCTCGGTATTTTGGGACTGGGGCGTGACAGTTTCCTTAAATGTAACAGAATAATTCTCGGATTTGTTTCCCGAGATAACCTTATTTAATATTGCTTATTCATTTCCATTGCATTATTTCTGGCAATTAATCTGTGGTTATTCTGTGGATGAGATTAGTAATACCTGAGACTTGTACTTAGTACTGCTAGACTACAGCTTAAGCATGCCCTGATGGATCCATTAAATTGGATTGTCCATCAGTGCGTGCTGCTGGCCATTGCTCACGTGCTCAGTCCCTCGTCATTTTGGGACTGGGGCGTGACAGGCCGGGTAGGGGTATGCTCTCTCTCTCTCTCTCTCTCTCTCTGAAACAGAAAAAAAGCTGACCTTTGGGACGTCCAAGTTGCTCATATTTATAGCCATCATGCTGATGGATTAGAGGTGCCACATGTGCCTCTGTTTGGTGGCCACAGGGGGCTCCTTCAACAGAATATGGTTGCAATTGTGGGCGCATAGTGTGGGTTGAATCCAGGGCAAGCTGTCACATGCACGTTTTGTTGGGATTTTGTTGTTGCTGGAGATCCTGGCCGTTCTTGTCCTTTGTGTGCATGACTTGGTCAGCTTGACACGTGGTACACACTTGGTTGGAGAGAATAACTTCAGTTGTAACAACAAGATTTGGTCTACATGGAGTCTGCGACATATGTGGCCAGAGGCGCATGGAACACATGGAGACTAGGATGCATGGGACCAGAGACGCATGGAACACATGGAGTCTGGGAAGCATGGGATCAGAGATGCATGGGATCTTTGTTGTGCTGTATATGTGGTATTGCACACCCATCAAGAGTAAAGTTTATGCTGACGTGGGACTTTTTTCGTTTAGCGTGTTCACGGTATCTCACTATATATATATATATATATATATATATATATATATATATATATATATATATATATACTAATAACTCATAATATCTTAGCTAATTACCCAATATCTTAATCCGTATCCCGGTATCTCACTATTACCTAAACTAATACCCATTACCTTGACACTAAATACCTTAACCCAATATCTAGCTAGGATATCTTACCTAGACACATACCCCAAGGTATGCATAACCATTGGAAACACATATCTAGATACTCTAGTATCTCATTGGCACTAGACTTACTAGACAATAGGATACGCATAAGACTACTCAATACTTACCTTTTCTATGTAATTTTAAATGTAAAGTGAGTCTCCTCACTTAATGTAAACCCCCAGATTTTTCAGAATTTAAATAAATTTTTAGAATTTTCTGTGATTTTTAAGTAATTAAAATCAAGGTATTCTGGTTTTAAATAATTTTAAATATTTTTATTAAATATTAAAATATTATGAAAATAATATTTTTGGGTGTAAAATAAAATATTAGACATAGGATAATTTTTCTGAAATTTATTAGACCCCGGAACCATTTTTAAAGACCTAAAAAACTAAGTTATTTATTAAACCCAAACTAAACCAATATAAACCAAAATAAACTCAGTTTTATTCTGAATTGAACCAACCCAGACCGGACTCAATCCTTAGCGGGTCGGGTCGGACCCAAACCCGAACCCGACCCGAAACCCGAACCCACACCCCTAGCGGATCGGGTCGGATTCGGATTGAACCCGACCCAACAACCCAAGACCCGACCCGTTTTTGCACAGTTACTGCTACAGTAACTGAACGAAACCCTCCCGACTCCTCCACCACCGTTTCCTCGCCGCCCACTGACGGTTACGCCCCCGCGGCGGCTTCGCCTCCCCTCTCCTCCTATATAAACCCGTCCCTCGTCGAACCCCGGCCACCGCCATTCCCACCGTCACCCGCTGCCACCACCACAGCCTCTACCATCGTCCACTAACACCACCGCCACCTTCCTCCTCTGCAACCACCAGCCTCCGCCCGAGACACCACCGCCACCTTCCTCCCTCTCCGCCCCGAGCCCCGACGATCCCCTGACTCCGCCACCCTCGAACCCTAACCCTGCCACCACCAGCTCCGGTGAAGACCCTCCGTCCTCCGCCAGAGCTCCGGCGAACCCGACGATCCCACCACCGCTGACCCGAGCCGCCTCCGCGGTGCCCTAGCCGCCGCCACCGCCAGCAAGCCCCGCCGGCCGAGTATCGCGCCACCTCGCGAAAACACGTATTCGGAGCCCTGTTCAGGTGACTGTTTCTCTCTCCTTGCTGTCCTATTTTTCGTTCTGTCTACTGTGACGCATAGACTGCATGACCCTCTCGATACCCGTGCCATTGGTTCAGCGTGTCGCATCCTGTGCCGGTCGCAAACTACGACCCAAAATCAGGAAAATAATTACCCTATTTTTCCTCGAAACTGGGTGTGCCCCGCTAAACGGGATGACTTGGTCGTATGCGGACTTTACCGAAAGGTGCGCGCCATTGATACGGACGTGTGAGATTTCGCGGAAGTTGATTTGGATGTGCGTGCACACCGGAATCAACGTGTATCCGTCGACAACACCCCGTATCGGTCCTGTTCTGGAACTCGTTGTAACTTCGTGTACGCACGTCGTATCGAAACGAAACTTGCGCCATCGGACTCATAGCAATACGCTGGTCCTGTGACCCAAGTTTGGTTCGATTCTGAGAACGTTAACAAAATCGGGTATCGTGGGCCCCACGGCTCCACTTGATGGGCGATTTTGTGATCGGCTCATCAAAATCCAGTTCTGGATATTTTGTTGGGTTCGTATCATCGTTCTGGACTTGTAGACACTAAGTTTGACGAATTTGGAGAATATTATCTCTGGTACGTTTTTCGGTGCAAAATAGGCCACATGTGGACCCCGCTTTGACCAGAAACTGTCACTTTTGCCCCCGTATCCAAATTGAACTCAAGGACATGCAATTCTAGCTATTTGATATCTTCTGAATCTGATGGTAACGTTTATTTCAGCATTCGGAGGAGTATCTACAGATCTCGCTGATACCAGAGCAGCAATTGGAGCCAGAACCCCAGGCAAGTGTACCTTGCCATACTTGGCAGCATTTGTTTATATTATTCTCTTGATTATTTACTGTAATATCTCTGTTCAAGCTAGGACTGTATGACATTACTTAGCGTTCGAATAATATTCGGGTACCAATGCCGTACGCGGAGTTGTGTAACGTCACCAAGACATGGATATCGAGACCCTATACTTTCTCGTGCTTGCATCATCAAGTACGTCATAACCCAGGACACCTGACACTATTCATGAGACAGAATCTTCCTGAGATATTCATGGTGATTCTGTATAGGTTACATGATTCGTGACATAGATATTGCATGTGCTTAGCTATCATTATGACTTGCTGCATTAGATATGATCTTGCATGACATGGACATGAGACATCGTGGACATGAGACGTGTGATTACATTGGGTGGGGAGAGACACACAGGCTACATGCTAATTTTATATATATATTTATTATTGTGCCATAGGCCCACTACATAATAAATTACATAGTATATCTGCTACAGGCTCCCCGACACAGAGCTTGTCGTAGTCTCAGCCTAAGTCTCGTGATGCTCTCACTTGTATTTCACATAGCTGGTTACCTAGTTTACCCTATTGATTCATTTATTATTATACTGCATTTATTATGGCTTGAGTTATTATTGTACCTTGCTATGTCCCCTGAGGACCTGGATCCGGATTATGTCCCCAGGATTAGCAGACGAGATCTATCCCGAGGTATACGGGACAGTAGCATTAGCAGGAGCAGAAGCAGGAACAGGAGCAGTTATTGGAGCAGTACCAGAACTCGAGAACGAGGTGATCACCGAGGATTTCTCCTGAGTATATGCTTTATCCATACTCAGTATTTGCTGTTGTTATCTTTATTCTTGTATCTTGCCTATTGTATCAGACTCATTATCGGGTTGTTCCCCGAGTTATATTTTATTGAGATTTGATATTGCTTTATATTTCTGATTTTGTTTGTATTTATTTCTGTAGATGAGATTAGTACCATTGCCCTTACTGTTGTTTTACAGCTTAAGTACATCTTGATGGGTCCATTAGATTGGGTTTGCCCATCAGTATGTGTTGCTGGCCATTGCCACGTGTTTAGTCCCTCGATATTTTGGGACTGGGGCGTGACATGGTTTTTGCGGTGGCCCATGTAGGTCCTCGACTAAATTGCTTCAATTTTAACTTAGGAATCGAGCAAGCCTGCAATAAGAATAGGATAAGGATCTCATCTACTTGCTTGAATCGTTCTTGATCACTATATCAGATTCGAATCAATTTCTTGACTTGCATCCTGTCTTGATTCCTGTGCGCCTCTTATTGTTTATTTTGGATGCAGAGTAATGGATCCACGAGAAAACGATGAGACTCCTGCAAGATCACCACGAGATGCTGTGGTAACCAATGAAGATGAAGTAACACTAGTGGATGGAGGTCAATCAGCACACCGAAGCAGTCAAGCGAATCAGCATGCCTCGAGAATCCAGCAAGATGACAGCCCTCCTATGCCGCAGTTTACTCCACCAATGCCTGTATTCCCACAAAGACAGGCTATGGACGGGCAACAGATATTTCAAATGATCTACGCAATGATGCAAGCTCAACAGCAGATTCAACATGACGCTCTGCGTCACAGCCTAGCAATCGTACTAGAGCAGACGAATATACCAGCACGTCAGCCAACGATGGGCTCTATCCCCGATTTCCGCCAGCTGAAGTCTCGTACCTTTTCAGGCAAGGAGGAGCCCACTGAAGTTCATGAGTGGCTCACCAATACTCAACATCAATTAGAAGCAGCTGAGCTTCCACGGAAACTTTGGATGATTGCCGTCAGAATGCAATTGACGGGCAATGCACATCACTGGTGGCTATCTGAGGAGACACGGCTCGGACCAGACCGAGTCACTTGGGAAGAGTTATCTAGACTCTTTCAGGAGATGTACATACCAGCCATTGGTCGGTCAGAACTTCGGGACAAGTTCAATCGCCTCACTCAAGACAATATGACAGTGGAAGAGTACAACGCGGAGTTTATTTGTCTAAGTCGCTTCGCCCCAACCCTGATCCTGACAGAAGAAGAGAAGGCTGAGAAGTTCTTCGACGGACTAAACTTCGAGCTACAGAGACTGATCGGATCCGTTGCACCTACTTCTTACTCGGAGGTCCTTGCTGCAGCACGACGCATGGAGCGCGTCACCAGGAAAGAGACCAGCCTGAAGCGGCCTTCCACATCAGCACCAGCTAGAGCACCACAGAAAGAAGCTGCAAAGAGACCTCACATGCACCAGCCACCCAGAGCATCTCCGCAGATACTACCTATATATCAATACTGTGGCAAGGTAGGCCATATTGAGAGGGAATGCAGACGCAAGTTGGGATTATGCTTGATTTGCGGATCCAATCAATACTTAGCCAAGGATTGTCCTGAGCATCGAAAGGGAGCACTAATGTTAAACAGACAAGCTTTACCAGCACCAAGGCCTGTTTATCCAGCATTGGGAGTACCACAGACGGGAGTTGGAGAAGTCAGACCACTAGCCCCATGAGGGTATCAGCCGAGGCCATCCTTGGCACCACAAGCAGCACTCTTCCAGCAGGCCTAGCAGCATCAGAGGAATCCACCACAAGGACGCGGACAAGCTTTCGCGATAACCTTGGAGGACGCGCAGACTCATGGAGTAGCAAATACGCGTAAGTTATTCATAGATGCATTGCTTTAGCTCGTGCCTGTTAGTTCGTGACCTTAGCCTTAAACCTGGTATTTTGAACTTGCTAATAATTGATAACCTAGTTTTTCTAAAAGCTGTAGTTTTTTTGCTTTAACTAGATTTTCTTCACTCTTGAATTTGCATAACTTTCATTGCTTAAGGAAATGATGTTTCCTTCCCTAGGTGTTTCGCTTAACCCTCATCCTTTGATTCTCCTGGATCATGATTCTTGATTGTGATGTGCTTCGAACAATGCTTGCAACCGTGTTATCTCTGCTGACCGGTTATTTCTTTGATTACGAGGATGCAATCCTCTTAAGGGGGGTAGATCCTAAACCCCCAGATTTTTCAGAATTTAAAAATAAATTTTCAGAATTTTCTGGAATTTTTTGTGATTTTTAACTAATTAAAATCAAGGTATTCTGGTTTTAAATAATTTTAAATGTTTTTATTAAATATTAAAATATTATGAAAATAATATTTTTGGGTGTAAAATAAAATATTAGACATAGGGTAATTTTTCTGGAATTTATTAGACCCCAGAACCATTTTTAAAGACCTAAAAAACTAAGTTATTTATTAAACCCAAAATAAACCAATATAAACCAAAATAAACTCGGTTTTATTCTGAACCGAACCAACCCAGACCGGACCCAATCCTTAGCGGGTCGGGTCAGACCCAAACCCGAACCCGACCCGAAACCCGAACCCACCCCCCTAGCGGATCGGGTCGGATTAAGATTGAACCCGACCCAACAACCCAAGACCCGACCCGTTTTTGCACAGTTACTGCTACAGTAACTGAACGAAACCCCCCCGACTCCTCCGCCACCGTTTCCTCGCCGCCCGCCGACGGTTACGCCCCCGCGGCGGCTTCGCCTCCCCTCTCTCCGCCAGTAACGGACGACCGGTCACCTCCCTCTACTCCTATATGAACCCGTCCCTCGTCGAACCCCGGCCACCGCTATTCCCATCGTCACTCGCGGCCACCACTACAGCCTCCACCATCGTCCACCAATACCACCGCCACCTTCCTCCTTTGCAACCACCAGCCTCCGCCCGAGACACCACCGCCACCTTCCTCCCTCTCCGCCCCGAGCCCCGACGATCCCCTGACTCCGCCACCCTCAAAACCTAACCCTGCCATCACCAGCTCCGGTGAAGACCCTCCGTCCTCAGCCAGAGCTCCGGTGAACCCGACGACCCTACCACCGCTGACCCGAGCCTCCTCCGCCGTGCCCTAGCTGTCGCCGCCGCAAGCAAGCCCCGCCGACCGAGTGTCGCGCCACCTCGCGGAAACGGGTATTCGGAGCCCTGTTCAGGTGACTGTTTCTCTCTCCTTGCTGTCCAGTTTTCCGTTCCGTCTGCTGTGACGCGTAGACTGTGTGACCCTCTCGATACCCGTGCTATTTGTTAAGCGTGTCGCGTCCTATGTCGGTCGCAAACTACGACCCAAAATCAGAAAAATAATTATCCTATTTTTCTCCGAAACTGGGTGCGCTCCGCTAAACGGGACGACTTGGTCGTGTGCGGACTTCACCGAAAGGTGCATGTCGTTGATACGGACGTGTGGGATTTCGTAGAAATTGATTTGGATGTGCGTGCACACCGGAGTCAACGCGTATCCATCGACAATACCCCGTATCGGCCCTGTTCTGGAACTCATTGTAACTTCGTGTACGCACGTCGTATCGAAATGAAACTTATGCCATCGGACTCGTAGCAATACGCTGGTCCTGTGATCCAAGTTTGGTTCGATTCTGAGAACGTTGACAAAATCGCGTATCGTGGGCCCTACGGTTCCACTTGACGGACAATTTTGTGATCGGCTCATCGGAATCCAATTCTGGACATTCCGTTGGATTCGTATCGTCGTTCTGGACTTGTAGACACTAAGTTTGACGAATTTGGAGAACAATGTCTCTGGCATATTTTCGGTACGAAGCGGGCCACATGTGGATTCCGCTTTGACCAGAAACTGTCACTTTTGCCCCTGTGTCCAAATTGGACTCAAGGACATGCAATTTTAGCTATTTGATATCTTCTGAACCTGATGGTAACGTTCATTTTAGCATTTAGAGGAGTATCTGCAGATCCCGCTGATACCAGAGCAGCAATTAGAGCCAGAACCCCAGGCAAGTGTACCTTGCCATACTTGCAGCATTTGTTTATACTATTCTCTTGATTATTTACTGTAATATCTCTGTTCAACCTAGGACCGTGTGACATTACTTAGCGTTCGAATAATATTCGGGTACCAACGCCGTACGCAGAGTTGTGTAACGTCACCTAGACCTGGATATCGAGACCTAATACTTTCTCGTGCTTGCATCATCAAGTACGTCATAACCCAGGACACCTGATACTATTCATGAGACAGAATCTTCCTGAGATATTCATGGTAATTCTGTATAGGTTACATGATTCGTGACATAGATATTGCATGTGCTTAGCTATCATTATGACTTGCTGCATTAGATATGATCTTGCGTGACATGGACATGAGACATCGTGGACATGAGACATGTGATTACATTGGGTGGGGAGAGGCACACAGGCTACAGGCTGATTTTATATATATATTTATTATGGTGCCATAGGCCCACTACATAGTAAATTATATAGTAAATTACATAGTATATCTGCTACAGGCTCCCCGACACAGAGCTTGTCGTAGTCTCAGCCTAAGTCTAGTGATGCTCTCACTTGCATTTCACATAGCTGATTACCTAGTTTACCCTATTGATTCATTTATTATTGCACTGCATTTATTATGGCTTGAGTTATTCTTGTACCTTGCTATGTCCCCTGAGGACCTGGATCCGGATTATGTCCCCAGGATTAGCAGACGAGATCTATCCCGAGGTATACGAGACAGGACCATTAGCAGGAGCAGAAGCAGGAATAAGAGCAGTTATTGGAGCAGTACCAGAACTCGAGAACGAGGTGATCGCCGAGGATTTCTCCTGAGTATATGCTTTATCCATACTCAGTATTTGCTGATGTTATCTTTATTCTTGTATCTTGACTATTGTATCAGACTCATTATCGGGTTGTTCCCCGAGTTATGTTTTATTGAGATTTGATATTGCTTTATATTTCTGATTTTGTTTGTATTTATTTTTGTGGATGAGATTAGTATCATTATCCATACTGTTGTTTTACAGCTTAAGTACACCTTGATGGGTCCATTAAATTGGGTTTGCCCATCAGTGTGTGCTGCTGGCCATTGTCACGTGTCTAGTCCCTCGATATTTTGGGACTGGGGCGTGACACTTAACACTACCCTCACTATACTCAAACACCACTCTACCTACACTAACACACTTGCACACTAACTCTTGGATACTAGATACTCATGTATCACTTGATATTCACACTAAATCTTAGACATACTAATACTACACTCCAACCTATCACACAACTACCTAGCTCACATACTCCTCACCTTGCTGCCATGTCAGAGCTTTGCTCTCCTCCCAACTGGTACTGCCCAGAAGAGATGATGCACCCTCATTCAAAACTGATTGTGAAGTTTGCACAACCCTTTACTGGATCTGCTGCAGAACATACCACTCTACCTCATTGCCTTGGAGTCACTGCACTTGCCTGTGCAAGCCCCTAGACTGCAACAACTTCCATTGTTTGCTGCTATCAAGTAGCAATAACCTTGTTTTGCTTGCTGTTATGCCTGAACCCAACTCTCACTGTACAGGTACTGCAACTTGTTGTAGCATCTGCTGCCTAGTTCAGCAATGCCCACTGCTGCACAGTCCAGGCTCATCTTCCTTCCACTGTTGCACTTGCTGCCACTTGCATTGGTTCAATGCAGCAGCTGCTGCCAAGTGCTTCGTTCCCGTAATTCCAATAAATAGAATTTTTATAAACCCTTGATAAATAATTATTATTTTAATATTACTATATATTAAACAAATATGTATTGCTTCTAGTAATCATAATTAATATTATTTCTATATTTTAGCCCATCAACCAATTCGGCCACCCAATTGGTCAAGCCCAACCAAATAAGCCAAACCCGTTTGTGATCAAAGCAAACCGATCAAAACCATGGATCATTGACTACACGGTTCTCCCTTCCCTGTTTTTTTTCACTCAAAAGTCCAACCCGTCCAGCCCAAACCCGCTCAATTCCTCTTTCTTTCTTTCTTCCTTCCCTGTTCTTTTACCGAAGGGAGCCGACCTCCTCTGTCTACTGTCTCCGGGAGAATCCAGACGACTCTAGGAAATTCCTGAAGCCTCAACCGTAGTCAAACCTAGTTGCATCTCGAACCTTCCCCCACCGACCTATTCTACCGCCTCCGACCGAATCTTCCCGGCGAATCTCGAAGTTTCCCTCCGCCGCCTCTCGTCACCGATTTAGGGCTTCCCCTCGCCTATAAATAGGTGGCCATACCCCACTATTCCACATGAACATCTCTGTGGCGGAGCCCTGCCCAACTTCTCCTAGCGCCGCCAAGAACCCTTTGATTCGGCGTTTTGATCATCCGCTCAAGTTATCCAGTGGCTGTCCGAACCCACGTGGTGGCCTCCTCTCTAGCAGATCCGGCCATGGCGCTACTCCTCCCTCCACCGTCGAGAGTTCGTCGGTGAAGTCCCTTTCTCCGCCGACGGCCAGTAGCTCCTCCGGCGAGTTTCCACGAGTCGCGGCTGATCTCGACGAGTCGACTCATGTCAGCGGTGGACAACACTAGCAGATTGGAGTTCCTTCGTCAAAGGTTGATAGAAGTTCGACCACTTGATCTCAAGGTCGGCTTCGATTCTACAGTAGGTAAGCTCTCGATCAATCCCTCTGATCCCTGACGATCTTCGATCTTTTGTTTTATTGCTCATGAAGCGTTTGGTAAAATGTCGCAGAGAATTCATCGACGAATCCTTACTAGTGAACGAGTGATCAACATTAAGCTTTGATCCCCGGTCATCAAAAATCGTCGAAGAAGTGATCTGAAGTCATTCTAAAATCGGTCAATCTTGGCGAAGAACGAGCTTGACTACGAATTCTTTGAACTCCAGTATGCTAACTACGTACATCTTCTCCTTTGATTTTTGATGCAATTCTCTTAAATTTCGATCATCAAGGATTGTTCGCTTGCATAATAACCGTCTCCCTTATTCTATGGGATTCGGTTGTTAGCCAAGTAAGATAGGTTACCACAATTATAGGACTAACAGCTAAGCTCCAACAGATTCTTCACTTGTATATATATGCTATTGAATACATGAATAAAATACAACCTTTTTCAGCCATCTTTCATATTATCCTCTTCTGAAACATGGTATCAGAGCCAGGTTTCGTCTCTAGAGCCTGCTGGTGGGTCGTGCATGTGCACCCGTCGATCTTCCTTCCGCAGTTCCCAACCGGATCTGGTCGACGGATCTAAGGCCGGGTTTGTAAGCTCTCGATCAACCGTGCCGGCTCCGACTGAGCAGCACGTCGAGACACCAACCGATTTGCTGATTCTTATCTCCACTGGATTTTATGGGTGATGAAAAGAAACCCATTTCCTCCAGTGGTGCTTCCCCTGTTGTCGTTCAAGCAGAGAATTCCAACTTTAATATTGGAATACTGCTCGATGAAAGTAACTATGATCTATGGGCTCCGCTCATAGGGATGCATGTCGCTGGGAGAAAAAAAATAGGGTACCTTCAGAGTACGATCAAAGCCCCACCTGAAGATGATCCTACTTATGAAGATTGGTATTCTGAGGATCAAAAAGTCAAGAGTTGGCTTCTCTCATCCATGAAGCCAGAAATCATGAAGCGCTACATCCGCTTACCGAGTGCCAAGGAGATCTGGGATGTCTTGAAGACAGCCTTCTTTGATGAGAATGATGAAGTAAGGGTGTATACTTTGAACCAGAAGGCCTCTCACCTCAAACAGAATGGTAGGCCCATATCCGTCTACTTTGGAGAACTGACTGAAATTTTTCAGGAGCTGGATCACTACAGCAAGATTGCCATGATTTGTGACAAAGATCTCAAGACCTACCTGGAGTCAAAGGAGAGACAGAGAGTCTACTTATTCCTCGGAGGCCTAGATGATAATTTTGAATAGGTTCGTGGTGAAGTTCTCCGGAAGGATCCTCTGCTTGGCCTGCAGGCTTCCTATGCCTATGTTCGTTGAGAATGTGATAGGAAGGAAGCCATGAAGACAGAAGGAGATAAGGCTGAAGCGATGGTGGCTCGATATCGCACTCCACAGAACCGTTCAGGTTCATCTACTCGAACCTTCTCTGAGGAAGCTGGACAGTATAGAGGTGTTCGATCCGGACGCTCATATAATCAGTCGAGTGGTGATCGTGTCTCACGTCAATATGGCAAGTGTGAGCATTGTGGAATACCTGGACACTCCAAGCAAAGATGCTACGAATTGATTGGCTACCCTGAAGGCTGGGACAAAACTCGTGACTCTCGCTTCAACAAAAATCGAGCCTCTGTGACTAACGTCAAGGATGATACAGAACTGATAGCTGAGAAAGCAACTGCTTTAGTCACGACAGCAGGTAACAAGGGTAAGGCTTTAAAAGTTTTTGATTCTGTTATGAATAATACATGGTTAATTGACTCGGGTGCTACGGCACATATGACTTTTGATTCCAAACTTGTTCAGACTTTAAATCCTTCATCTCAAACCGATGTGACCACCGCAGATGGCAGCTCTGTCCCTGTTATTGGGGAAGGTACTATTTCCCTTAATGACAATCTCAATCTTGATACTGTCCTTGTAGTTCCATCCATTGATTATAATCTATTATCTGTTGCCCAAATAACTATTGCTCTAAACTGCCTTGTCATTTTTTGGCCTTGTTTCTGTGTGTTTAAGGACATCCAGACTCGGGAGACGATTGGTTATGGCACTAGACGGGACAAGCTCTACTACTTGGACTTAACATCAGACAGTAATCATCAGTTGATAAAAGCCCTTTCAGTTGGAGGTACACAAGGAAAGCAGGAAAAAAATGTTAATGATATTTGGTTATGGCATCGTCGACTTGGACACGTCTCATTTGGGTATTTACAGAAACTTTTTCCTAGTTTATTTGCAAAGAGTAATGTTTTCCATTTTAAGTGTGATGTGTGTGAATTAGCACATATGTCACGCCCCGATTTCGCCCAATCGATAATCGTCCCCCGGGCGTGATGCCGTGCACGCGTATGGCGCGCGTGCACAAGGCCTAGGCATAGTAATAATCTTTAGAACATATGCAACAGAGTACGCAAATAAGATAAAACACATTGAGGCATAGAAAAGTTTTCTTTTTATTGATAATGAACATCTGTTTACAGACTCTTGACCCAAAACGATAAGGATGCCCCACAGGCTTACAACTTGGATACAAAATGAGATAACCGTTCCATATATTACATCCTTTACTAGAATTCAAAACATAAAACACCTTGGGTTCTAGTCAGCACCATCGCCCTGGGGCTTCCAAAAGTAAGAGCGAGCTCCTTTCTTCTTATGTACTGGAGCTGCCAAAGTCACGTCACGAAAGCGTCTTGATTCCGGAAGGGGGTTGGAGAAAGCTTCAGCTCCTCGCCGCGTCGCCTTGGCTCGGGGAACCTGCTGCAACGAGGGTCAGTACTTCGAAAAGTACCGGTGAGGGCGAGCTAACCCAACTTAACCAAAATCTACAACGGTTCATATGAGCATGCAACATTTATTATCATGTGATCTATCTATCTTGCCTTAGTTCATTTTCTTCGCATATGATAGAGTAAAATAACATAACCAATTGTGCCACCGTTCGGTGACTTTACCTGTACCGTCTGAGCCACCTGTACAAAACTTACCATGACCTTCCCTGTCACGAAGACATAGTTAGTCTGCACAGTTAAATATACATAACAATCACTTGGTTGGACTTGGATGGATCGGCTGCCATTCCGCCTCAGATAGCTAGCCCTTAGCGGACGCACGGACCCATCCAATGATAGGACTACACTAGCAAATTGTTCTACCCGGGGCGAAGCGGTCCCGGTGCCCCGGCGACCGTTCGTAGAACGATATCCCTTGTATACAAGTTGTCCAAGACCATACCACCACAAGCGACTAAGTTATCTCATGAAACACATATTCAAGCAAATACAAGGAAGTAAACATAGTGTATTTTTCATAGTCTATGCTACTTCGTGTAAGGATCACATTTTTCTTCCCTTTTTGCACCATACCATGAACAGTTATAGGTAAATGAATCTAACTACAACTTAACACAGAATTAGTTATGATATTTGACGGGCATGCACGTTCCAGTGTGATCGTTCAGAATAATTCCATATGACAAGCATTAATAGTGTTTCAAGCCTACTTCTTTTCTATTTTGACTCAGTCATATGTGTTTTAATATCGTTTGATCGGGATGAACCATGAGTCAATCTATATTTAGAATGCAGACTTGGAAGAAGGGAGCTAATCGAAATAAAGCCACTCACAAGTTAGTGAAGTAGGAGAGAAAAGGAAGAGCTTTAAGACTCCGCACGAGCGTCGTCTACTCGATCACCTGCATGCACCAACAGACGATCAATATCCCCTGCTTCGGTCTCCAAGGTTTGATACGAAATGCGAAATCCTAAGAACGAAAGCAATGAAAATCCATTGAAACCGTTCAAGAAAACGCAAGTCATAAAACCAACAAGAAAGCAACCAAGCGGCACGAAAACGGGCAAGAAAACCAGCGAAATGGAAAGGCCCCTCTCGACTCTGCCGCCGAGTCCTTCCTTGAGGCACGATCCATTGAATATGGGACCTGATTCCGAAGAAACCAATCCATAACGAGGAAATGATCTTGATTCAATCTGTCCCGTTCGGACGGTCGTAAGTATTTCTTGGCCGCGCTTCCCAAATAGGGGAAACGGGGCATTACATCATAACCATCCAAAAGAAAGTTTCGTCCCGAAACTTAGGAATAGAACCTACCACTAAGGAATAATGAGGGAAACCTTTCCCTCATCTCAGATTCGATTTCCCATGTCGATTCTTCGACCGCGTGGTTCCGCCACAGAACGCGCACTAACGACACTGCCCGATTCCGTAACTGCTTTTCCTTACGTTCCAAGATCTGTATGGGTTCTTCGGCATACGACAAGTCTGCCTGCAGATCTAACTAACCCAAGTCTACCATATGGTTCGGGTCGTGCACATATTTTCTAAGCTGCGATACATGGAAAATATCGTGTACATCAGATAGTACTGGCGGTAAGGCTATTTGATAAGCAACTGAAGTCACTCGTTTGAGAATTTCAAACGGGCCTACAAACCTTGGACTCAACTTCCCTTTTATCCCGAATCTTGTCACACCACGCATGGGCGAGACTTTTAGGAACACGTGGTCCCCTTCTTGGAATTCAAGGGGGCGACGTCGAACATCGGCATAGCTCTTTTGCCGACTTTGTGCTACTTTTAATCGTTCAAGAATCAGCCGAACCTTCTGTACGGTCTGTTCAACCAGTTCCGGCCCAAGGATTTGTCGCTCTCCAACTTCATCCCAGCAGATCGGTGACCTACACTTCCGCCCATATAGTGCCTCATACGGAGCCATCTGGATGCTAGACTGATAACTGTTGTTATAAGCAAATTCGGCGAGCGGCAGGTTGACGTCCCAACTTGACTTGGAATCGATCACGCAGAGGCGCAGCATATCTTCTAGTACCTGATTCACCCGTTCGGTCTGGCCATCGGTTTGAGGATGGTAGGCTGAGCTGAATTTCAACTTGGTCCCCATCGACGACTGAAGGCTTTCCCAGAAACGTGAGACAAACCGCCCGTCCCGATCTGATACTATATAAACTGGCACTCCGTGCAGCCGAACTATCTCGTCAAGGTAGGTCTGAGCAAGGCGATCGGCGCCCCAAGTACTTTTAATGGCTATAAAGTGTGCAGACTTGGTTAACCGGTCGACGATGACCCAGATTGCGTCGTTCCCCCGTTGCGTCCTCGGCAGACCAATAATAAAGTCCATGCTGATGTGCTCCCACTTTCATTCCGGGATAGCAAGATTTTGCATTTCTCCGCCCGGCCTCTGATGCTCTGCTTTCACCCTCTGACAGGTTATGCATTGCGACACAAAGAGTGCTACATCTTTCTTCATGCCGTGCCACCAGAAGACCGTACGAAGATTCTTATACATTTTCGTGCTCCCGGGATGGATCGCATAGGCTGCATAATGTGCTTCCGTGAGGATTTCTTTTCTGAGTTCTGAATCGTTGGAGACGCATAGCCTTCCCTTCACTCGCAACGCCCCATTCTCATCTACCACAAAGTCTTTCGCCTTCCCCGCTTGGACCTGCTCTCGCATTTTCCGGAGGAATGGATCGTCTCTTTGAGTAGATGTGACTCTCTCTATCAAATTGGGTACAAATCGCATCTGAGCAACCCGTGCGCCGCGATAACGAATTCTGAGTTCGATGCCCATTTCTTCTAAGTCGCTTCGTAACCTGCGATCGACGGACAGAGATCCCGTAAAGACCCGACTCAACGCATCTGCTACCACATTTTCCTTACCAGGTGTGTAGTCTATCGTCAAGTCGTAATCCTTTATCAATTCTAGCCAGCGCCGCTGTCGAAGGTTCAAATCTGCTTGGGTGAATAAGTACTTTAAACTTTTGTGGTCGGTATAGATTCGGCAAGGCACTCCGTACAGGTAGTGCCGCCATAATTTTAACCCGAACATAATTGCTGCCAGTTCCAGATCGTGTGTGGGATAATTCTTTTCATGCTTTTTCAGCTGTCTGGATGCATAGGCTATCACTCTGTCTCGCTGCATAAGTACACACCCTAAGCCCTGCCCTGAAGCGTCACTGAAGATTTGGAATCCCGAAGTCTCGTCCGGTAGAGCAAGTAACGGGGCAGAAGTGAGGCGCTGCTTTAACTCAGCAAACGATGCTTCGCAGTCGGTGGACCACTCAAACACGACTCCCTTCTGAGTGAGGCGAGTCAGAGGTGAGGCAAGTTTGGAAAAGTCTTTTACGAACCGTCTGTAGTAGCCCGCTAACCCGAGGAAGCTTCGAATTTCACTAACGGACGCAGGTCGTTTCCACTCGACAATGGCCTCCACCTTCTTCGGATCGACAAAAATGCCTCCCGCAGAAATGATGTGCCCTAGGAAAGATACACTACTCAGCCAAAATTCGCACTTACTCAGCTTCGCGTACAACTTGTTGTCTCGAAGGGTTTGTAGCACGGTCCGCAAGTGCTCTGCATGCTCCGTCCCATTCTTCGAATACACCAAGATATCATCAATGAACACTACTACAAATTTGTCGAGGTACGGTCGAAACACTTGGTTCATCAAACCCATAAAGGCAGCGGGGGCATTAGTCAAACCGAACGGCATTACCAAAAACTCATAGTGGCCGTAGCGAGTGCGAAAGGCTGACTTCGGCACGTCGTCCGGCTTAATTTTGAGCTGATGGTAACCCGAACGGAGATCTATTTTCGAGAACACTGTGGCTGCTTGTAACTGATCAAAAAGATCGTCTATCCTGGGGAGGGGATATTTGTTTCGAACAGTTGCCTTGTTTAATTCTCGATAGTCGATGCAGAGTCGCATCGAGCCATCCTTTTTTTAACGAACAGTATCGGAGCACCCCACGGAGACACACTAGGCCGGATATACCCACGATCGAGTAATTCCTGTAACTGAATTTTCAACTCTTTTAGTTCTGCCGGAGCCATTCGATACGGAGGTTTGGAAATAGGCTGGGTTCCTGGAAATGTGTCGATGGTGAACTCTGTCTCTCGATCGGGCGGCATACCGGGCAACTCGTCGGGGAACACATCAGAAAAATCTGCCACAACGGGAATGGACTCAACGTTTGCGCAATCTAGCCGAGTGTCTCGAATGGAAGCCAAGTACCCTACGCAGCCGGAGTGAATCATCCGTCGAGCAGACATCGCTGATATCACCATACAGGTCTTTGACGCTTTCAACTGTGGACTGCACGAATAGCAAAACTCGCTCTCACCAGGAAGACGAAACACGACTTTCTTCTCCGCACAATCGATAGTAGCTGAACAAGCGCCAAGCCAATCCATTCCCAGAATGATGTCGTAGTCCCCTATGTCTAGAACTATCGCATCAAGTGACAATTTCCTCCCTCCGATACAAATGTAGCCGTTACGACAAACTGAATCTGCAGGCAAGCTCGTGCCTGACGGAGTACTGACGCTAAGCCTTAGGCCTAACGGGGTTTGAATGAATTTGTGTTCCCTAGCAAAATTTGTTGACACAAAACTATGTGTGGCACCAGAATCAAACAATACTCGAACAGGTACATCATTAAAGAGTAATATACCTGACACCGTCGTGTTTGATGCGAGTGCCTCATCCCGAGTCAAAGCATAGACTCAGCCTTGAGCGTTTGGTTGTGCCGTATGATTCGCTCGAGGTACTTGCCCTTGGTCCTGAGTCACACGATTTTGTTGTTGCTGCTGGTTAGGTCCACCTGTCCGACAGTTCGCTGCCATATGCCCCTGACGACCGCACTTAAAGCACGATCCGTTGAATACTCGACAGTTCCGAGCGATGTGTCCAGCACGATTACATCGGTGACAAACAAGCTCACCACCTTTACCCTGATTTGCACCCTTGTTACCGCCGTTATTGGAGCGCTTAGGCGCATTGTTACCCCCTGTGTTGCTAGGACGCTTGTGATTGAAATTTTGCACAGCGTCGGTGCGAACTGGTGGGTACTGCGATTCGAGGGAGAGTGCGTGGTTCAGGGACTCACGCATGGTGCGATATTGAGAAACGGCGACGTGAGCACGAATCGAAGGTCGTAGTCCTATCTCAAATCTTCGTGCACGTGTCTCAGCATCACTAATTTGAGACTTAGCAAACTTAGCAAGTCTATTGAACTCTGAAGCGTACTGCCGCACGGACATGTCTCCTTGCTGCAGATGGGTAAACTCATCTTCCTTCTCGCGGCGGACGGCGGGTGGAAGATACTCCTCTTCGAAGGCCTTACGAAACACTGACCAGGAGATAATCGTTGTGCCACCTTCACTCAATAAAGCTTGTTTGTACACGTCCCACCAATCATGGGCGTTTAAACGGAGCTGAAGTTGGGCACAAGCGACTCTCCTGGTTTCGTCCATACGGAGTACTTCAAAGTGGTCTTCTAACTCGACCAGCCAGTCCAACGCCACGGAAGGGTCTTCGGTCCCCTTAAAGGTAGTATGGCACATTTTCTTAAATTCTGATATCTGTAGGATGGACCCCTTATCATCTGAAAGTGGAGGTTCCGGAGAGCCCTGAGGTCCCGCAATGTCAGCTACAACTGGCGCTGCCACGGCAGCCGCGGATGCAGAATGGTTGCTGGCGACTAGTGTCGTCACAATCGTTTGCAAGGTATCCATTTGCTTCTGCTGCGTTTCGGCCTGAGTCCGTTGCGCCAGAAATTGTGCTTCTATTCGAGACTCAAATTGACTCTGTCGTAGTTCGGCCTGCCTCTGTTGCGTTTCCATCATACGCATCATCCGTTCGAACGGATCAACAGAGGGCGCGGCAGCCGGACTCCCTGAGCTGCCTGATGTTCCAGAACTACTCCCTTGCACTTGCGCCACCATCTGCGCTTGTGCACCCGGCTCAGAGGCCGTTCCTTCAAAGAAAAGTAACTTGTATTAGTCTCAAGGTATATTATGGACTCACTATATGGAACGTATCTCATTTTGCACCAATTGATTTCAAGAGTTTACTCGGACGGGACAGGGTCATCTTAGGAAACTTTCCGACTTGAGATCAAAGGATCTGAAGCATTGCTCTGATACCACTATGTCACGTCCCGATTTCGTCCAATCGATGATCGTCCCCCGGGCGTGATGCCGTGCACGCGTATGGCGCGCGTGCACAAGGCCTAGGCATAGTAATAATCTTTAGAACATATGCAACAGAGTACGCAAATAAGATAAAACACATTGAGGCATAGAAAAGTTTTCTTTTTATTGATAATGAACATCTGTTTACAGACTCTTGACCCAAAACGATAAGGATGCCCCACAGGCTTACAACTTGGATACAAAATGAGATAACCGTTCCATATATTACATCCTTTACTAGAATTCAAAACATAAAACACCTTGGGTTCTAGTCAGCACCATCGCCCTGGGGCTTCCAAAAGTAAGAGCGAGCTCCTTTCTTCTTATGTACTGGAGCTGCCAAAGTCATGTCACGAAAGCGTCTTGATTCCGGAAGGGGGTTGGAGAAAGCTTCAGCTCCTCGCCGCGTCGCCTTGGCTCGGGGAACCTGCTGCAACGAGGGTCAGTACTTCGAAAAGTACCGGTGAGGGCGAGCTAACCCAACTTAACCAAAATCTACAACGGTTCATATGAGCATGCAACATTTATTATCATGTGATCTATCTATCTTGCCTTAGTTCATTTTCTTCGCATATGATAGAGTAAAATAACATAACAAATTATGCCACCGTTCGGTGACTTTACCTGTACCGTCTGAGCCACCTGTACAAAACTTACCATGACCTTCCCTGTCACGAAGACATAGTTAGTCTGCACAGTTAAATATACATAACAATCACTTGGTTGGACTTGGATGGATCGGCTGCCATTCCGCCTCAGGTAGCTAGCCCTTAGCGGACGCACGGACCCATCCAATGCTAGGACTACACTAGCAAATTGTTCTACCCGGGGCGAAGCGGTCCCGGTGCCCCGGCGACCGTTCGTAGAACGATATCCCTTGTATACAAGTTGTCCAAGACCATACCACCACAAGCGACTAAGTTATCTCATGAAACACATATTCAAGCAAATACAAGGAAGTAAACATAGTGTATTTTTCATAGTCTATGCTACTTCGTGTAAGGATCACATTTTTTTTCCCTTTTTGTACCATACCATGAACAGTTATAGGTAAATGAATCTAACTACAACTTAACACAGAATTAGTTATGATATTTGACGGGCATGCACGTTCCAGTGTGATCGTTCAGAATAATTCCATATGACAAGCATTAATAGTGTTTCAAGCCTACTTCTTTTCTATTTTGACTCAGTCATATGTGTTTTAATATCGTTTGATCGGGATGAACCATGAGTCAATCTATATTTAGAATGCAGACTTGGAAGAAGGGAGCTAATCGAAATAAAGCCACTCACAAGTTAGTGAAGTAGGAGAGAAAAGGAAGAGCTTTAAGACTCCGCACGAGCGTCGTCTACTCGATCACCTGCATGCACCAACAGACGATCAATATCCCCTGCTTCGGTCTCCAAGGTTTGATACGAAATGCGAAATCCTAAGAACGAAAGCAATGAAAATCCATTGAAACCGTTCAAGAAAACGCAAGTCATAAAACTAATAAGAAAGCAACCAAGCGGCACGAAAACGGGCAAGAAAACCAGCGAAATGGAAAGGCCCCTCTGGACTCTGCCGCCGAGTCCTTCCTTGAGGCATGATCCATTGAATATGGGACCTGATTCTGAAGAAACCAATCCATAACGAGGAAAGGATCTTGATTCAATCTGTCCCGTTCGGACGGTCGTAAGTATTTCTTGGTCGCGCTTCCCGAATAGGGGAAACGGGGCATTACAACATAGCCATTGTAGTACTTTCTCTTCAAGTTTTAAAAAACTTATGTCCCTTTTATGGTAGTACATTCAGATGTATGGGGTCTATCTAAAATTGCTACTTTAGGTGGTGCCCATTGGTTTGCAACATTTATTGATGATTGTACACGTATGACATGGGTGTCTCTTTTGAAATCGAAAAATGAGGTGTGTTCTGCCTTCAAAATTTTTCACAAAATGGTTGCTGTCCAATATAAAGCACAAATACAAGTCCTTCGTAGTGATAATGGGCGTGAATATGTGAATTCAGATCTCCGTAAGTTCCTAGATCATCATGGTATTGCTCATCAGACGACATGTCCATATACACCACAACAAAATGGCGTGGCTGAGCGGAAGAATCGTCACCTCCTAAATGTGGTGCGTGCCTCTCTACTTGAAGCTAACGCCCCGTTGTTCTATTGGGGTGAGGCCCTTGTCTCTGCTGCCTACTTAATCAACCGTGTGCCATCCCGTACAATGAATTTTCGAACACCCTGCCAGGAGCTCTCTGCTCTTGTCACCGCACCACCTAGTCCCAACTTGCCTCCTCATGTGTTCGGGTGTGTAGCCTTCGTTCATCTTCATAAACAACAACGAAGTAAGCTGGAACCTCGTGCCCTGAAGTGCATGTTTGTTGGGTATGCCTTACACCAAAAAGGCTACAGGTGTTATCACCCACCTACCAGGAAGATGTTCGTCACCATGGATGTGGTATTCCATGAACATGATATGTATTATTTATCGTCCAATTCTTCACCTCAGGGGAAGAGGAAACATGAGGTTCAGACTCTGGATTATGGTGAAAATTCACACACAATTGAAGCGATTGTTGATATCAGTGATGAAGAGACAACTGGTTATACACCCCAGGTTGAAGAGCCAACTGTTATGGAGCTACAAACACAGGAGTCACCAGTGCCACAACCTACAGTCGTTCAGGGGGCCCCAATACCAACGCCTACAGTCATGCCTGCTTCCTCCTTGCCAACGGGCAATGAGGATGATAACCAATCGTCTCCAGAGTTGGATGTTCCACAACAACAACGTCTCCCACCACGTCATAATCGAGGTATTCCTAAACCCACATATGAGCCTGATCCTAAAAATAATGTGAAATACCCTATGAGTAACTATGTGTCTACCGATCATCTGTCAAAATCAAATAAGTCATTTACTTGTCAATTATCCTCTGTATCTATTTCTAACAGTTTGCAGGAAGCTTTAGCTGAACCTAAATGGCAGGCAGCGATGAATGAAGAGTTGAACTCATTGAAGAAAAATGCCACTTGGAGGATAGTTGATTTACCAGCTGGAAAGAAGCCGGTAGGGTGCAGATGGATTTATACTGTGAAGTATAAAGCAGATGGTACTATTGATCGTTACAAAGCGAGATTGGTGGCGAAGGGATACTCACAAAAATATGGGATCGACTACATAGAGATGTTTGCACCTGTAGCAAAGATCAACACAGTTCGTGTACTGTTGTCCCTAGCAGCTAATTGTGACTGGTCTCTGCATCAACTCAACGTGAAGAACGCTTTCTTACATGGAGACTTGACTGAGGAAGTATATATGGACTTGCCTCCAGGATACAATATTCCATTATCACATGGAAGAAAGGTTTGTAGACTACAAAAATCCTTGTATGGTCTCAAACAATCTCCAAGAGCCTGGTTTGGTAGGTTTACAACTGTCACGCCCCGGTCCCGCAGGGCCGTTCGTCCTCGTTTTGGTCCCTACGGAACCGATCGTTCTCGCACGGGCGTGATGCCGTGCAAGCCTAAGATGCGCTTGCACAAGGCCAAAGCTTTGATACAAGGGCAAGTAAGCTATTCAATACAGAAGCAGCGGCACACATATTGCAGAAAAGTGAAGATCACAATGGCATATGAAAATAAGCTCTTTTATTGATATCGAAATTGTTACAAGCGGCGCATGGCCGAGGTTACAGATCGCTCAAGCACTCTTCTCTCGATTACAATGATACCGTTCCATACATCATGTCCCTCTATATAAAAGCAGCTCAATCTCGATACGGCTCAAGGCATCGACTCCAGATTTCCGGCTCCTTGGGATGAGGCACGGCTATCGCTTTCTCGCACGAGCAGGCACCTGAGAACAAGCAAACTGTTGGTGGGTCAGCACTTTATGCAAGTACTGGTGAGATAAAACAACTGAACAGAAGCTACACCCCCTGAAACCCACACTAAGTAATCTTGTGGCAAAATATTTGCATTACTAGTGATCTTGCTA
This sequence comes from Iris macrosiphon, assembly GCA_036927795.1. Classification (NCBI taxonomy): domain Eukaryota; kingdom Viridiplantae; phylum Streptophyta; class Magnoliopsida; order Asparagales; family Iridaceae; genus Iris; species Iris macrosiphon. The sequence goes on from JAYESA010000003.1 coordinate 48,176,939, forward strand.
GTTCTACCTAAGTTCATTTCATGCAGTTCAGAACTATAGTCAGATTACATCTTTTTGAAAACACAAGTTAGAAACCAGTTTTGCATATTCAACTATAAGCATACGATTCGGGACAGTGCTCTATCGTGCAGTGCGCAGCATGTATTGTGCATCACAATCTATCTCGTTTGGGGCAAAGTTAATCTAGCAGACTGAAAATATCGAATCAAGGCAAGCATATCAAGTAGACTATTATGCACTCAAGCACTTAAGGCAACACATCTATATGATTTCGGTCCCCGAGAAACTCAGGATTGGCAGCGGTAATCCAGCCATCCAATGACTCACATACTGGTACTATTAGCAGCTGTGACTGAGGTTCAGCTCTGCACTAATAGCCATTGTCCAACCGATGCAAATGCAATGAAGCTCTATCAGATAAATCACGATGCATACTGAATGATCAAGCAGGCTATAGATAAACTCATAATATTTCTTACCCACGGCCGAACGGTTATCCCTGCAGCAGACACACAAGTTAGCCACAATTTGCATAATATAATGTATACAGTTCTCTAGTTTCCCCTGTTCATCCCTGCATCAAACAGTTAGGTATGCAAGAAGGCTAGCCTAGCATGCGCCATAACTACATGATGGTCCCCTCATCGGGATTAGCAGTTGGGACGTACAAGCCCATCTCACTAATAGACGAGTCGCGGCTACCCAAGGACGTAAAAGCCTTAGGTATCTAGATCTCTTCCCGGGCCGAACGATCCCCAGTGCCCCAGGAACCGCTCGAGAGATAATCCTTGTGCACAAGTTGTCCTGACCAAATGCGAGAATGCAAGCTCCTATCAATACATGATTATGCACATGATCCAGAACAAGCAAGCAAACACATCTATCAAGTCCAGATAGCCGAAGCTCACTCTCTTAATGCACATTGCCTAATAGCCACACCCTCCCGTAAGTAAGGTGTGTTAAGCCTCAGGGTGGACTATTAGTCTAGATTCACAAGTTCACGCTATTCTCCAAGTTCCATCTTATGACAAGCAATCAATGAAGCATGTTCAAGCAAAGCTAACTCATTAAACAAGTAACAAGCAAGAACAGTTCTTATAACTCTAGCATGCATTTTCTATCTCTTGTGGACAAGCATTCTAGTATTCCAGTCTAGCATACGATATAAGTGCAAGCAATCCTCTTTACTCTTGTTATTAGCATGGCAAGGTTCTATCTCGTTTCAGACAAGCATTTCTAGTTCTCTTATTAGGCAAGCAAGCAGATTCGTTTTAATGACAAGCTATGTGAGTTCTCTTATTAGCATACTGAGTCGGTTCTATCCTTCTTCTTATGAAACAATCTTATTAAGCAACAAGCATTCAAAAATTCAGATTCATTATTAAGTCGTGCAAGAATCAAAGAATGCAGTTCTGTCCACTCACATTGATTAATCGGTCGAGAACTCTCCGAGAAGACTTCCGTTCGAGCAAGCAAGGCTATCTCACTTGTACATAGTGCCTTCGCGGAGCGGGGCACTACATACTTACCCACCAACAAAGAGTTTCGTCCTTGAAACTCAAGGAGAAACTCACGAAAACACAGAGCAGCGATAGTCCTCATCCCTCACCATCCTTAATCAAAACTCAGTAATCCAGAAATCACAAATCACATCTCAAGCAATAAAACAAATCCAGAAAACTTTTTGCGCGCATCTTTGAGAATATTTACGGACTTATTGTATGGAACGTTTATTGCAACACAATCACAACTCAGAGTCGGAGGCAACGGAATGGGCAAAGAATCGAGTCGCTCTGATACCATTATGTCATGCCCCGGTCCCGCAGGGCCGTTCGTCCTCGTTTTGGTCCCTACGGAACCGATCGTCCTCGCACGGGCGTGATGCCGTGTAAGCCTAAGATGCGCTTGCACAAGGCCAAAGCTTTGATACAAGGGCAAGTAAGCTATTCAATACAGAAGCAGCGGCACACATATTGCAGAAAAGTGAAGATCACAATGGCATATGAAAATAAGCTCTTTTATTGATATCGAAATTGTTACAAGCGGCGCATGGCCGAGGTTACAGATCGCTCAAGCACTCTTCTCTCGATTACAATGATACCGTTCCATACATCATGTCCCTCTATATAAAAGCAGCTCAATCTCGATACGGCTCAAGGCATCGACTCCAGATTTCCGGCTCCTTGGGATGAGGCACGGCTATCGCTTCCTTGCACGAGCAGGCACCTGAGAACAAGCAAACTGTTGGTGGGTCAGCACTTTATGCAAGTACTGGTGAGATAAAACAACTGAACAGAAGCTACACCCCTGAAACCCACACTAAGTAATCTTGTGGCAAAACATTTGCATTACTAGTGATCTTGCTAGTTTTACCTAAGTTTATTTCATGCAGTTCAGAACTATAGTCAGATTACATCTTTTTGAAAACACAAGTTAGAAACCAGTTTTGCATATTCAACTATAAGCATACGATTCGGGACAGTGCTCTATCGTGCAGTGCGCAGCATGTATTGTGCATCACAATCTATCTCGTTTGGGGCAAAGTTAATCTAGCAGACTGAAAATATCGAATCAAGGCAAGCATATCAAGTAGACTATTATGCACTCAAGCACTTAAGGCAACATATCTATATGATTTCGGTCCCCGAGAAACTCAGGATTGGCAGCGGTAATCCAGCCATCCAATGACTCACATACTGGTACTATTAGCAGTTGTGACTGAGGTTCAGCTCTGCACTAATAGCCATTGTCCAACCGATGCAAATGCAATGAAGCTCTATCAGATAAATCACGATGCATACTGAATGATCAAGCAGGCTATAGATAAACTCATAATATTTCTTACCCACGGCCGAACGGTTATCCCTGCAGCAGACACACAAGTTAGCCACAATTTGCATAATATAATGTATACAGTTCTCTAGTTTCCCCTGTTCATCCCTGCATCAAACAGTTAGGTATGCAAGAAGGCTAGCCTAGCATGCGCCATAACTACATGATGGTCCCCTCATCGGGATTAGCAGTTGGGACGTACAAGCCCATCTCACTAATAGACGAGTCGCGGCTACCTAAGGACGTACAAGCCTTAGGTATCTAGATCTCTTTCCGGGCCGAACGATCCCCAGTGCCCCAGGAACCGCTCGAGAGATAATCCTTGTGCACAAGTTGTCCTGACCAAATGCGAGAATGCAAGCTCCTATCAATACATGATTATGCACATGATCCAGAACAAGCAAGCAAACACATCTATCAAGTCCAGATAGCCGAAGCTCACTCTCTTAATGCACATTGCCTAATAGCCACACCCTCCCGTAAGTAAGGTGTGTTAAGCCTCAGGGTGGACTATTAGTCTAGATTCACAAGTTCACGCTATTCTCCAAGTTCCATCTTATGACAAGCAATCAATGAAGCATGTTCAAGCAAAGCTAACTCATTAAACAAGTAACAAGCAAGAACAGTTCTTATAACTCTAGCATGCATTTTCTATCTCTTGTGGACAAGCATTCTAGTATTCCAGTCTAGCATACGATATAAGTGCAAGCAATCCTCTTTACTCTTGTTATTAGCATGGCAAGGTTCTATCTCGTTTCAGACAAGCATTTCTAGTTCTCTTATTAGGCAAGCAAGCAGATTCGTTTTAATGACAAGCTATGTGAGTTCTCTTATTAGCATACTGAGTCGGTTCTATCCTTCTTCTTATGAAACAATCTTATTAAGCAACAAGCATTCAAAAACTCAGATTCATTATTAAGTCGTGCAAGAATCAAAGAATGCAGTTCTGCCCACTCACATTGATTAATCGGTCGGGAACTCTCCGAGAAGACTTCCGTTCGAGCAAGCAAGGCGATCTCACTTGTACATAGTGCCTTCGCGGAGCGGGGCACTACATACTTACCCACCAACAAAGAGTTTCGTCCTTGAAACTCAAGGAGAAACTCACGAAAACACAGAGCAGCGATAGTCCTCATCCCTCACCATCCTTAATCAAAACTCAGTAATCCAGAAATCACAAATCACATCTCAAGCAATAAAACAAATCCAGAAAACTTTTTGCGCGCATCTTTGAGAATATTTACGGACTTATTGTATGGAACGTTTATTGCAACACAATCACAACTCAGAGTCGGAGGCAACGGAATGGGCAAAGAATCGAGTCGCTCTGATACCATTATGTCATGCCCCGGTCCCGCAGGGCCGTTCGTCCTCGTTTTGGTCCCTACGGAACCGATCGTCCTCGCACGGGCGTGATGCCGTGCAAGCCTAAGATGCGCTTGCACAAGGCCAAAGCTTTGATACAAGGGCAAGTAAGCTATTCAATACAGAAGCAGCGGCACACATATTGCAGAAAAGTGAAGATCACAATGGCATATGAAAATAAGCTCTTTTATTGATATCGAAATTGTTACAAGCGGCGCATGGCCGAGGTTACAGATCGCTCAAGCACTCTTCTCTCGATTACAATGATACCGTTCCATACATCATGTCCCTCTAAATAAAAGCAGCTCAATCTCGATACGGCTCAAGGCATCGACTCCAGATTTCCGGCTCCTTGGGATGAGGCACGGCTATCGCTTCCTCGCACGAGCAGGCACCTGAGAACAAGCAAACTGTTGGTGGGTCAGCACTTTATGCAAGTACTGGTGAGATAAAACAACTGAACAGAAGCTACACCCCCTGAAACCCACACTAAGTAATCTTGTGGCAAAATATTTGCATTACTAGTGATCTTGCTAGTTCTACCTAAGTTCATTTCATGCAGTTCAGAACTATAGTCAGATTACATCTTTTTGAAAACACAAGTTAGAAACCAGTTTTGCATATTCAACTATAAGCATACGATTCGGGACAGTGCTCTATCGTGCAGTGCGCAGCATGTATTGTGCATCACAATCTATCTCGTTTGGGGCAAAGTTAATCTAGCAGACTGAAAATATCGAATCAAGGCAAGCATATCAAGTAGACTATTATGCACTCAAGCACTTAAGGCAACACATCTATATGATTTCGGTCCCCGAGAAACTCAGGATTGGCAGCGGTAATCCAGCCATCCAATGACTCACATACTGGTACTATTAGCAGCTGTGACTGAGGTTCAGCTCTGCACTAATAGCCATTGTCCAACCGATGCAAATGCAATGAAGCTCTATCAGATAAATCACGATGCATACTGAATGATCAAGCAGGCTATAGATAAACTCATAATATTTCTTACCCACGGCCGAACGGTTATCCCTGCAGCAGACACACAAGTTAGCCACAATTTGCATAATATAATGTATACAGTTCTCTAGTTTCCCCTGTTCATCCCTGCATCAAACAGTTAGGTATGCAAGAAGGCTAGCCTAGCATGCGCCATAACTACATGATGGTCCCCTCATCGGGATTAGCAGTTGGGACGTACAAGCCCATCTCACTAATAGACGAGTCGCGGCTACCCAAGGACGTAAAAGCCTTAGGTATCTAGATCTCTTCCCGGGCCGAACGATCCCCAGTGCCCCAGGAACCGCTCGAGAGATAATCCTTGTGCACAAGTTGTCCTGACCAAATGCGAGAATGCAAGCTCCTATCAATACATGATTATGCACATGATCCAGAACAAGCAAGCAAACACATCTATCAAGTCCAGATAGCCGAAGCTCACTCTCTTAATGCACATTGCCTAATAGCCACACCCTCCCGTAAGTAAGGTGTGTTAAGCCTCAGGGTGGACTATTAGTCTAGATTCACAAGTTCACGCTATTCTCCAAGTTCCATCTTATGACAAGCAATCAATGAAGCATGTTCAAGCAAAGCTAACTCATTAAACAAGTAACAAGCAAGAACAGTTCTTATAACTCTAGCATGCATTTTCTATCTCTTGTGGACAAGCATTCTAGTATTCCAGTCTAGCATACGATATAAGTGCAAGCAATCCTCTTTACTCTTGTTATTAGCATGGCAAGGTTCTATCTCGTTTCAGACAAGCATTTCTAGTTCTCTTATTAGGCAAGCAAGCAGATTCGTTTTAATGACAAGCTATGTGAGTTCTCTTATTAGCATACTGAGTCGGTTCTATCCTTCTTCTTATGAAACAATCTTATTAAGCAACAAGCATTCAAAAACTCAGATTCATTATTAAGTCGTGCAAGAATCAAAGAATGCAGTTCTGCCCACTCACATTGATTAATCGGTCGGGAACTCTCCGAGAAGACTTCCGTTCGAGCAAGCAAGGCGATCTCACTTGTACATAGTGCCTTCGCGGAGCGGGGCACTACAACAACAGCTATGAGAAAGTTTGGGTATGAGCAGAGTAATTTCGACCACACTCTGTTCATAAAACGAAAGGGAAGTAAAATGACATCCCTCATTGTGTATGTCGATGATATGGTGGTTACTGGAAATGATGAGGAAGAACGTTTAGCACTTCAAAAATATTTATCAACCGAGTTTGAGATGAAAGACCTAGGCTCCTTGAAGTATTTCTTGGGAATCGAAGTATCTAGATACAAATCTGGAATTTTCTTGTCTCAAAGAAAATATACTTTGGATTTGTTACGGGAAACAGGTATGTTGGGTTGTCAACCATTTGACACTCCTTTGGAGGAAGGGTTGAAGCTTGGAATGAATCCAAATCAAGTACCAGTGAACAAAGGAAGATATCAGAGGTTAGTTGGCAGGCTAATGTACTTGGCACATACTAGGCCTGATCTGGCTCATGCGTTAGGAGTGGTTAGCCAGTTTATGCATGATCCTGGAGAACAATATATGAATGCAGTGTTGAGAATATTACGATATCTTAAAGGAAGTCCAGGAAAAGGGATACTGTTCAAGAAGAATAATCATCTCAGAGTCGAGGGATATACAGATGCAGATTGGGCAGGAGCGATTGATGATCGATGTTCTACATCAGGTTACTTTACATTTGTGGGAGGTAATTTAGTTACATGGAGGAGCAAGAAGCAAAATGTGGTTGCTCGCTCGAGTGCAGAGGCTTAATATCGTGGTATGGCATTGGGGATTTGTGAAATATTGTGGATCAAAAATCTGTTGAAGGATTTAGGCTTCGATAATACGGAATCGATGAAGTTGTTCTGTGACAATCAAGCTGCCCGTAACATTGCACATAACCCCGTTCAACATGACAGGACAAAACATGTTGAAGTTGACAGATTCTTCATCAAAGAAAAGATCGATAAGAAAATTATTGTAGTAGCACCAATCAGAACAGAGGACCAGTTAGCAGACATACTTACGAAAGCAGTTGCAGGTCATGTTCTCTCAAAGTTCCTATCCAAGTTGGGAATGAGTGATATATATGCACCAACTTGAGGGGGAGTGTTCGCTTGCATAATAACCGTCTCCCTTATTCTATGGGATTCGGTTGTTAGCCAAGTAAGATATGTTACCACAATTATAGGGCTAACAGCTAATCTCCAACAGATTCTTCACTTGTATATATATGCTATTGAATACATGAATAAAATACAACCTTTTTCAGCCATCTTTTATATTATCCTCTTCTGAAACAAGGATCAAATAACATAATTGAAATCTTTTCCCTTTTCTATCCATCAACTGTTTGACGGTTGGTCACAGAGGAGCTTCTTGAATTCAAACTTATTGAACTATTAGCTCGGGGATTGTTCTTGTGTCTGGGAATCGCTCTTCAATTGCTCTCTTCACAGGTATGATCTTTTCTATTGTGTTCTTGATTCGATTTGGGGAGTTGTTCGACACTGAGATTTGTGTCTGGGTTTTCGATGCAGTGTCAGAAGTGTGTGCAATTAGGACCTGTTCTTTGGGAATTCAGATTAAATTATAGGCGAGAGGGAAATCGTATAGATTTGAATCAACAGTGGATTAGAGAATTTGAACCAGTCTCTAATTTGAAACTCAACGTTCAAATTCACTATAGCTAATTGTTATATTGTTTAGAACATTCAAATTTGAATGTTTCCGGGTTCAACATTAGGGAACCGATTGAACACAAGTTCAAGAATAGTGATAAAAGGAGAATAGTGTAATAAATATAAATTATTTACTAGTAGAATAGTTAATATAAATAGTTTTGGGAAACAAGGAAATTAGATTTAAGGGATAAGACATAACCTAGAAAATGATTAGTAGGAGTTTAGGAATTAGAATTTGGAAGCGATTACTAAAGGGTAATTATGGGCGAGAGGGAAATCGTATAGATTTGAATCAACAGTGGATTAGAGAATTTGAACCAGAGTATAATTTGAAACTCAACGTTCAAATTCACTATAGCTAATTGTTATATTGTTTAGAACATTCAAATTTGAATGTTTCCTGGTTCAACATTAGGGAACCGGTTGAACACAAGTTCAAGAATAGTGATAAAAGGAGAATAGTTTAATAAATATAAATTATTTACTAGTAGAATAGTTAATATAAATAGTTTTGGGAAACAAGGAAATTAGATTCAAGGGATAAGACATAACCTAGAAGATGATTAGTTGGAGTTTAGGAATTGGAATTTGGAAGCGACTACTAAAGGATAATTATGTCTTTTGACACAGAGTTAGCGAGGATTGGATTTGACCATCCTTACGGATTCATGTAAGTACACTGAGTTGAACTCGTTACTTTGTATTTTTGCATTATTTATTTTTCTCATATGGACACGGGATCGATACGATTGTATTGTACCTTATTGAATATATTGGGTCTCATTGATTGTATTGTGGGAACAAAAAAATATCAAGTAGATGTGTGACCACACCCAACTTAGCTTGGTTATTTTGTGAATAGCATAATCGTACATCTCATGTACGATTAAGCCGCACATTATTGTACTATTGTGGTTATCAGCCGGTCAAATGTCGAAACAATATTCCAAGGATGATTATGAATAGTAGGGTACCACACCCACACACACGGTTGGCAATCTGTGAACCGACAGTCAAGCAAGAGAGAAGCTTCCTCCCCCTACATCGGATCGTCCACGGAGTAAATGAGACGCCATAGCACTCCTTGTTTATCTTCACCCCCCCCCCCCCGAATCAAAAATATTATACTTAGATTGTCTGTCTATGACCTCTTTGTACTTTCTTTCGTTTGTTGATTAAATCAAGCTATCTTAGAACTTTCAAATTTAATGGTGAACAAGATGGCGACTCTGCTGGGGACCAACTTCTCCTCTGATGAGAAGACAGTGACGCAGTCCGATGCGGCCAAGCTGGGGTCTACCCAAAGGATGCTGGTGGTGCGCTTCGACCAGCAAGCATTTGAGAACATGCTCTCCAAGGATAGTGTGAGACCTTCTCCAAGGCAACAAAGCCTAAGAAGACCCGCAAAACTTGGGTAGCAAAGGCCGTTGCGCCTCACCCAACTGTTGAGCATGTGCTCCCCAACTCTCTTTCTGTTGTCGCAGACGCACATTATGCGTCCACACAGACTGGCCCTGTTCATGCGGCAGTCGTGAAAGGCGTTTAGTGACTAAACTCTGGCAGAGAAAAATACTACGATGCCAGAAGTTTGGTGGCTGAGACAAGCTCCATGCGGTAACAGAAGAAGCCGCATAAGTCTACAGTCGTCGACAAAAGTCCACATGTGGCACCTATCGGTGGCCGCAGGCAAAAGTCCACATGCCGCCAACACAGCAGTCGAACCTCTATTTTCGACCGAATCTCACGCAACGCTGACCCTATGCGCCATGCTGAGAGTGGTAAAAATCAAAACTTGGACTCTTCATACTATGCGGCTACTGGTGCCAAGTCGAAGAAGTCTGAGGCAGTGCGAGCTCGTCATGCTCAAGCAACTGTCCACTCGGCTGACCGTCGGAGGGCACCGCTAACTGTTATGTGGGCCCCTGATGGAAAACTGTATAAGACCGACCCGTACGTCCAGTCCTCAGCGGTAAATGGACAAGGTCCGTCTCCAAAGTGTTCCACTGACAATCTGAGGAGCGTTCTTGTACGAACCCCTGATCATGGAGCAAAATAACACCCACATACCTGTAACGTCCCGCTCCGCGCCGGCGTTATGTATCAAGGTGAGTGGGCAGAACTTCGTTCTCTGATTCTTGCACGTCTTAATAAATAACCTGAGTTTTTGCTTGCAATGTTTTCTTAAGAGAATGATAGAACCTGCCTTGCATGTTAATGAACGAACTCACCTAGCTTGTCTTTGAATCAATGTCTGCTAAACGAGAATCCTGTATCGCCTGCTTAGAGTGCATGAACATGTTCACTATCGTCTATGCTTCGAGAGAACCATACTGTGCCTGAACGTGTTCAAGTGATAAGTCGGATTGCCCCGCAACAATGAGTGTATTCTGATGGTTCGTCACGTCTGCATACTAGAGTTTATTTGATAGTGTTCCATGCATTCGCACGCGGTCGGACAATGGCTATTGGTGGAGAGCTGAACTGCATGTGTCCCGGCTGCTACCATGATAGTGCAAAGCAACCATGAGTCACAGCTGCCTCTAGCATCAGATAAAAGAGTCATTGGTATGCTGGACTAACCGCTACCGATCCTGAGTTACTCGGGGACCGCCCTGCATATAGCTAAGTCATTGTGTTGGCTTGGATAGTGACTGCCCCTAAGAATGTGCATCGTGTGTCTAGCTATGCATCAGACCCTCGAGTCGCACGAGACACGCTGCGCACACCCTGAACATGAACGGTTTGCTTGCTTGCATATTCAATATGAAACTCTGTTTCCAAACATGTTTCTAAACAAGTAAATCGACTCTGCTAGAACTGCATGAAACGAACCTAGGTAAAACTAGAAAGATCACTAGTAATGTAATATTTTATAACATGATTACTTAGTGCCTGTTTGAGTGAATGCTTGTTTCTGTTCAGTTGATTTATCTCACCAGTACTTGTATAAAGTGCTGACCCACCAACAGTTTACTTGTTCGCAGGTACTGGATCGTCCGAGGAAGCGATAGGCGTGCCACAGTCCCGAAGACCCGGAATCCTGGTTTCGATTGTTGCCCCGAGAATGCTATCGTATAAGGGGGCATAATGTATGGAACGAACGTGTGCCTTTGCTAAAGGAAACCCAAGTTGCCTCGATTGTCCCGAACACTCAGTTGGCTAATGCATTGTATTGCAACAATTACTCGATTGATGCGATGATAGCCAACTATCAACTTAAACGATTGGCCTTGCACGGGCGCAACCCCAGGCCCGTGCGGCATCACGTCCCCCGAAAGCTCGACTCGGGCCATTCGCATAGCTCCCTTCCTCCCTCGCACCCGCGGGACGGGCGCGGTGATTCGCGTCCGGCGCGCCGAGGCACGGTGATACGTGTCCGGTTCGTTAATTCCCGGCCGCACGGGGCGGGGCAGGGCGGATCGGCGGCCCGGGCGGGACCGGGGCGTGACAGAATGGTATCAGAGCGGAATCGATTCTCTGGCCCAAACCGTTGCTATGACTCTGAGATATTATCGATATGGTTTTGCAAAGAGCGTTCCATACAATAAGTCCATAGATATTCTCAAAGTGCAAAATGTTTCCTGAACTTGAATTGCTTGATTGTTTCGATTGAGTACGGCGAGGGACGGCACTATCGCTACTCGGGATATCGAGAAGTTTATCCTTGAAGTTTCGAGGACGAAACTTTTTGTTGGTTGGTAAGTATGTAACGCCCCGCTCCGCGCCGGCGTTATGTATCAAGGTGAGTGGGCAGAACTTCGTTCTCTGATTCTTGCACGCCTTAATAAATAACCTGAGTTTTTGCTTGCAATGTTTTCTTAAGAGAATGATAGAACCTGCCTTGCATGTTAATGAACGAACTCACCTAGCTTGTCTTTGAATCAATGTCTGCTAAACGAGAATCCTGTATCGCCTGCTTAGAGTGCATGAACATGTTCACTATCGTCTATGCTTCGAGAGAACCATACTGTGCCTGAACGTGTTCAAGTGATAAGTCGGATTGCCCCGCAACAATGAGTGTATTCTGATGGTTCGTCTCGTCTGCATACTAGAGTTTATTTGATAGTGTTCCATGCATTCGCACGCGGTCGGACAATGGCTATTGGTGGAGAGCTGAACTGCATGTGTCCTGGCTGCTACCATGATAGTGCAAAGCAACCATGAGTCACAGCTGCCTCTAGCATCAGATAAAAGAGTCATTGGTATGCTGGACTAACCGCTACCGATCCTGAGTTACTCGGGGACCGCCCTGCATATAGCTAAGTCATTGTGTTGGCTTGGATAGTGACTGCCCCTAAGAATGTGCATCGTGTGTCTAGCTATGCATCAGACCCTCGAGTCGCACGAGACACGCTGCGCACACCCTGAACATGAACGGTTTGCTTGCTTGCATATTCAATATGAAACTCTGTTTTCAAACATGTTTCTAAACAAGTAAATCGACTCTGCTAGAACTGCATGAAACGAACCTAGGTAAAACTAGAAAGATCACTAGTAATGTAATATTTTATAACATGATTACTTAGTGCCTGTTTGAGTGAATGCTTGTTTCTGTTCAGTTGATTTATCTCACCAGTACTTGTATAAAGTGCTGACCCACCAACAGTTTACTTGTTCGCAGGTACTGGATCGTCCGAGGAAGCGATAGGCGTGCCACAGTCCCGAAGACCCGGAATCCTGGTTTCGATTGTTGCCCCGAGAATGCTATCGTATAAGGGGGCATAATGTATGGAACGAACGTGTGCCTTTGCTAAAGGAAACCCAAGTTGCCTCGATTGTCCCGAACACTCAGTTGGCTAATGCATTGCATTGCAACAATTACTCGATTGATGCGATGATAGCCAACTATCAACTTAAACGATTGGCCTTGCACGGGCGCAACCCCAGGCCCGTGCGGCATCACGTCCCCCGAAAGCTCGACTCGGGCCATTCGCATAGCTCCCTTCCTCCCTCGCACCCGCGGGACGGGCGCGGTGATTCGCGTCCGGCGCGCCGAGGCACGGTGATACGTGTCCGGTTCGTTAATTCCCGGCCGCACGGGGCGGGGCAGGGCGGAGCGGCTGCCCGGGCGGGACCGGGGCGTGACAATACCCGTGCGCTCAGTCTACCCATGCTCACGAAAAGGGTGCAAATGTGAGTCAGCCCTCGCCTGACTTACGCAATGTGATTAATCACAAGCGCAAGGCGAGGGAGGCAGCTACGACAGATGAAGATTCCTTTCCAGGACATCAATGTGCCAAAATCATTATCAACCGCTGCCACAACAAAGTGGCAGTACCTATAAGCTGGCAGTCGGCATTCCAACGACTGCACCCGATGGCACCTATCCGGAAATAATTCAAGGATCAGGTGCAAACACCCGAGGAGGATGAGATACCATTTGCCTCGTGTTACTCTACTCAAAAAGGCACTTCCACCTTGGGAGAAAAGAAGTCCAGCACCTCCAATCCGTCAATCTCAACCAGCGCATTGAGAAGGCGGTTACCAGGTGGACCAACATCGGGACCTGCAAAAGAAGTTTTTTGGGGCATCCGCTCGAAGAAGAAGCTATCAGCTGCTGAGGTTATCTCTTCCTCAGAACCCCTAGGGGTTACACAAGCTGGGAGTAGTAATTCCCTGGACCTATACGACAACCCGGCATTCCAAGAAGATGAGGATTTCCAAGGAACAGATGTTGATATCTCTGGGGGTAGCCACCCCCGGAGAGAAGATGCCACCTCCTATGCTGGGGGTATTACTCCCTCCGAGTCCGAACAGGGCACGACACTGCCAACCTTCCCCGACGACTATTCGTTGCAAGAGTCTGAAGAAGAAAGTACTACATCTATTATCCTATCCATCTCTCCTCATACAAGAACAACATACATAAAAGGGGATGAGCATGAAGGCCTTAGTGATCGACAATGCCTCGAGGCCCTCGAGGCTATGATGCAGACCATGAGATATTCAATGCAAGCCTTGACCCAAGCTATGCTAGACATCAAGGCAAGTATAGCCTCCCAACCAGCGAGGGTTTCTGGACAAGAACGCTTAGACCCCGGGACCAACGTGGACTCCGACGCAACCGCTCCGCCCAAAGTAGGAAATCACCCGCTGCCTGGTTCGTCTGCCCCTTCCGTGGAAGACAAAGCCAAAGACGCAATAAGGGAAATTCGGGAACTCCGGGATCGCCTAGATTCTATGGGCAATCGAGATTCACTGCACGAGCTCGGGATACGACAACCGTACCCCCGTAAGTGGTGGGATGTCCCGTACTCGCCAATGTACAAGCCCTTCAACCTGAACCCATTGGACGGGAAGACTTATCCCCGTCAACACATGAGCTATTTTGAGACTACAATGAAGCACCTACCTCATAGTGATGTACTCCTCACCAAGCTCTTTGTGGAGACATTATTCGGGTCATATTCGACTGGTTTTGCAGTCTACAAGATAACCGTATCTCGTCGTTTGATGACTTCAAGAGTCTTTTCCTCAAAAGATTATATGACGGAGGAAGCGACATGACGATGTCTTCCCGGATGGATGTCACCCAAGGGGAAATGGAGCTCGCCCAAAATTATATTGAGCATTTTCACCAAGCAGCACTGAGGTTGGCTCCAGGAAATCTTGAGTCCACACTTATGGACATGTGCCGCAGGAACCTACTTCAGACAGTCAGCCTCTGGATGGACAACAGTCAATTCAAAGGTTGGACATCGTTCATCATCAACGCAGTTGGCACTAAAAAGAAGGTTAAATACCCCCGGCTCTTGGGAATACAGATCCCTGTCGCAAATGATAGGGTAAATGTTCCAACAATAGCAACAACGGCAACAACAGCCACGAGGAAAAAGGGAAGCAGGCCCTGGTGGCCAACTTAACCAAAAAGCCCAAGCAAAATCCGGTTGAGGTTCCAAAGCCCAGAAGACTTATTCCTTCGAAGATAACATCGTCATGTCCATCTTCGATGTATTGATGAAGGGTGGCAAACTTCGGCTCCCCAACGTCAAGCGCCCTGTAGAGGCAGCCGAGATGAACAATCCAAAATACGGCCACTACCATCTCTACGTCCACCATGCAACGAAGGACAGCTACACTCTCAAGCGGTACATCCAGTGCCTGCTTGACACCAAGGCCCTTACCTTGGACTTCGACAACAAGACAGTTGCCGCCAACATGGTGTCTCTCCAGTTCGGTAACTTTCCCTCTACGGAAGCCTAGGACGGAGTCATATAGATCCCGAGGACAACAATGGAGGTAATCAATCTTCCACCGGCTCTCGACCAAGTAGCAGGGCTGATACCTCTTACTACACCTCGGGGCGAGATCATGTAGCTCCACCTGGATCTTGTTCCAGACTTGATGCAGCAAGCAGCACCTTCCGTCGTCAAGTCTAAAGCACGAAAAAACAAGTCCTGCCACATGGTTTCTCCCACCGCCGAGGAAGCCTGGACAAGGGCAACAAGGTCGGGCCTTGCCTACTAGCCAGATTATAATGCTCCCATCTCTAGGTTATTGGGTCCATACACTACTTATCTAGGCCATACTAGCTATATTAGGATACTAGAGTATCATAGCTATCTCATAACACAAGATACACAAATACACAATATATACTAGTTACTCTTAGTTAGTACTAACTCCAAATGAATACCTTGGCTTTGAACCGACTTGGTATTACTACTTAACTACCCCCTTGGTATGCAATACCAATTCCCAAATGATATAACCAATATCTAACTATTACCTTGGTTTATCTCAAGATAATTCAAGAACCAACATCTAACCACACCAATACCTTGTATACACTGGCTAGTATATAATAATCTACTAAATAGTATCATATACCTTACTTCTAACCTTAGTACTAACCATTGCTAATCATAACTTCTAACTTCTAACTTCTAACTTCCCAACTAACTTAACATTACCAAGTGCCAATACTAACTAAAACTCATACCTAACTTTTAAACTATCAGCTAACTAACATTCTATAGCTAACATACCAATTTAAGCTAACTGCTAACTAATAAGCTAACATGATAACACATCTAACTAAACTAAACATTAACTTATCATTTCTAACAGCCATCTAATATTAACTACTATTATCACTAACTAATTCAACTAACAAATACCATTACACTAACATAAATACTAACAACAACTAACTCACCAACATTAACTAGATATCATCGTAATAGCTAACATCAGATTTCTAACATACTATCCAATAATATATAACTAACATTAGCTTACTACCCACAACAATTACTAACAACAACCTATTAACTAACATACACATGACTAACTAACACACTCATGATATCTCACAAACTCAAACATAACTTAGCTAACTATACTAACTGACCTATATACTCACAAACTCTAATCAGTATGATACCAACTAATACTCAACATACTAATTTATCACTAACTATAATTGATAATTAACTCACAACTTGTCACGACCCGCACCCGAAATTTGGGAACGAGTGCGTGGGTACGTCCAGCCTACGTCGCAGCATCGGAGGTAGAACGTTGTTTAGGTCAATACTCTATCTAATCAATCTCACACGAATATCCAACTCCGTAAGGGGACACAAATATCACCATATAATATAGAAATATTCAATCACATAAACTAAAGCACAATGAGATATCGAAGAAAACAAATAAAATACAAGACAAATCTAAATAACAATAAATAGTCTAACCTGCAATCAATAACATCCAAATCTCCAAGTATGTTGGAAACAAGTCCTCTATGTCACAGTCTGGAAAAATATTCACTCAGGATTGGAGCGAAGTACAAGCACTAACAGCAGTTCCATGTATATTGACAAAAACTATAATACAGTGTAAAGAAATACAAGATAGATATGAATACTGACAATAAGAAATACTGGAATAATGAAGTACTGAATAAAGGAATACTGAAATTACGAAGCACTGGAACATATGTCATCATCAATGTACATCTAGCAATGAATAGAAATACAAGTGCATGCTAGAACAATGAACTAGAATATAAGTAAACGCTAGAATAATAACTAGAACATGTAGAGATGCTAGATCAATATACTAGAGATACATGTCAAGAACATCTATCTAAGTGTGTGAAACGTCAACATATCATGTGATCGGCTTGGGACTGATCAGGCTTGCTATGTATGATTAGCTATGATTCATGTAAGGTCAGGCTAACCATCCGGATAGCTATGATGCAAGAAATAGTCAGGCTAATAATACATAACAGGCTATGATGCATGTAATGGTCAGGCTGTACCGACGTGAGGTGTGGGTGAGCTATGATGCATGTAGAGTTGGGTATGATCACATAATCTACTAATATTTCTCTTTGTCAAGCTAGCACGATGGATTCCAATCACGACTCCTCGTGATAGGTCTCAATGATACCAACTCGTGTATACAACAGTGTCAGAATCATGTACGCTATACAACTAAAATCATAGAGATGATCAACATAATAAAAACTGTCAGAGAATGTACTAGTATGTGGTCCTTAGCTGGCAATACCAATGTCCTGTTTTCGAAGTCTTGTCTGAACAATCCAACAATCCTATAGACATTATTTAATAATAATATTGCATCAGTCGCTACACTAACACACAATCATAAATACATTGAACTCAGGAGTTATACTAAGTATACTTATATGATCACCAAATTATTAGTAATATAGATATTTTTTACTCATTTATATATAGTTTATTTATATTGAAAATAGGTATATAAACTTATTTGTATTTATGGATATAAATATAGAAACGGGAATTCGTATCCACATATATATATATATATAAAGAAATATTTTATTTAGAGCATACACATGGAATTACACATACTCATAAAGGTATATAAAACTGTTCATATATATATATATATATATATATATATATATATATATATATATATATATATATATAGCATTTATATATAAATATAGTTGCTTATACATATACGTGTTACACATACATAATTAAAGTTCACACACACACACACACACACACACACACACACACATATATATATATATATATATATATATATATATATATATATATATATATATATTACAACCATATTTATCATAATTTGTTTATAACATGCTCAAAATACATTTATAAAACATATATCATATGTACATTCATCTGTAATTCTTCGACACCTTGTGCTCAACCCTCTATTAATAAATTTGGGAAGCCAATATTGATTATGACTTGGAACAGTTCGGCGAGGTACTTTAGGACACCCTTGGGGAAATGCACCGTTTCTCAATGGCCCCCATACTTAATTCTTCTGTTTCGGCGCGGACCGCGAGAGCGGTACCACGTAGTCATTCCTTTTGACTAACCAACTGTCACTTTTTTAATATTTTCTATATTTGATAAAAAGTTAGTTCAGAATAATGAAAAATAAAAATATTTAAGGGTTTCTTATATTTTTTTATTGTTGATTTTTATTGTTCTTTTCGACGGGAGATTCGACCTCATAGAGGTCAACTCCCGTTCTCAACTCATAAATAATATGAGTCCAAAGCTTCCTTCGTAACTCCCGGAACTTCTTCGTTTTGGCTCCGTTCCACTGAGGGATATAAGGTGGGGTCTTTATGCTGTGGGGTGTTTGTTGTGGGTTGGTGGTTTGTGTGTGGGGTGTTAGAGTCATGAGGGGGTAGGATGAACCGGATATGGATAGTTCCAATAAGATTTCATTCTTGAACAAAAATCCATTTTTTGATTTATTTCATCTATTCCATGTGTACATTTATATGTATAAAATATGTTTATAGGAAAAATAAATATATATGATTATACGTATATTAAATACATAAAAATACACTTATTCATATATATATATATATATATATATATATATATATATATATATATATATATATATATATGTCTAATACTTGTGTTTATACATACAAAATTCTCAGTTGTAATTAAATAATTTATATATATATATATATAAGAAAGTATATGCCTGTAGAAATCTAAATGTACATTTAAACAAAATATTTATATATATAGCTAAAGAAATAGAAATGGCTGGTTATGTGCAAATATGTATAAACTTGTATATATAATTGTAGTCATATATAAAGATCTTTTCTTACATAAGAGCAAATATCATACTAAGTATTGTACAAAATTCTATTTATAAATAATTCCTCTTATACATATTTTAGTAAATATACAAGAGTAATTCCTTATTAACTAACTTAGTTACTGATACATCAATATTAACACATTTATTATAATAATTAATTATATAAAGTAATGTTGCACTTATACATTTATAAAACAAATTACTAATGCTGCTCCTACACTCTTATTTAGCTAATATATATACATATATAAAAGGCCAAAGATTACATACATACATTTTAAAGATATAGAGAGAGAGGGAGGGGTACTAAGGACATTTACCTATATTTTTAGGTTGGCTGCTGAATCTGTTATATTTTTTATCTACTGCACGCGAGGGAGATGACTGCACCTACGAAGTGACGACGCACCCATGCGGATCGCGTGCTCAGGACAACCTCCAGACATGAATCGACTTTTGTGGAAGGTGGACGTGGGGGCTCGCCTACTGGCTCATATCGGTCAGGACAGCCTCAAGGGAGCGAATGCTACTAGGGGACACCTGAGCTTTGAGGTGCAGACCATGAGTTAGAAAGAATGGCGATTATGGTGGTGTTCGGTGGTTGCGGGTGTCATGCCCCAGAACCAGAATATTGGAGAGCGGGGGCATGACAAAGCCAACTACGTATATCAGAGTACTCTAGTAGCCCAAGATACGGTCACAGCTGTAAAAGATATGGTGGGTTAATACTACAAACCATCAGTCAATCCAAGGTCAAGCGGTCATAGGTGTCTCAATCATAGGCAAATAAGCAATATACATGAAATATGATCATCAGGAGTAAGATAGTAAAGCGTCTGTAGAAGCATAAAAAATACGCTGGGAGGATCCACGCGACATCTTAATGCAGTGCAGCGTAAGCAGAGGCCTCCAGAGCCGTCGAACATGCAACAGAGCTCTTCCGCCAAATACAGCGTGAAATATGAGCTCAAAGGACCATCCGCGTAAGTACGGTACGTCCAGGCCGCCCCAGCATAAACAAAGTTCTTTATCGCCTCCATGGCGTAAAACTCAGTCGCTCTCAAAGCAGCGTTAATGCGTACGAGGAACGTTTTGTCTTCCCCGAAATGAACCTGTCAAATCACGCGGTGAACCTGGCCTCTGATTCCTGACAAAAAAGTGCTGCACGGCTACCCAGACGACGGCTGGAAACGATGGCAGACCCCTCGGGACGTACCCCACAGTATGATGGCGGATCTCTGCATTTAATGCAGAAGATTTGGTTAAAATATCACCAAACCGTCGTTTACCAAAGTCCCCCCAGCGTAAACCGCTCTTTCGCGTACAAGAGAATACGCTGCCTTGCTTTACACAGGCAAACATGAGCTGTTTTACGCTCCGCAGTAAGACAAACCGCTGCCATGTCAAAAGCTGTACTTCATACGGGGCTCGAGGCACGTCTCTACGTCTAATTACACAGAGCAGTGACAGTTTCCCTCAAGGCACGTCTCTGCGACGGATGCACAAAAGGGCTGCAGACCTTCAAAACACGTCTCCGCATTTAATGCACAAGATGATGGAAAATCTCTGTAGAAGATTTGGTTATATCTTCGAAAGCCGTAATTCCGGCTAAGACGTCCACATCAGCACTTCGGCACGGTACGCAGTGGCTTCTATGCCCGCTCAGGATCAGTGCTCCCTCGGCTTCCAACGCCCTCTCAGTCTCTACGACCATTCGGCTTCTATGCCCATTCGGCTTCTATGCCTGTTCGGCTCCTATGCCCATTCGGCTTCTATGCCTGTTCGGCTTCTATGTCTATTCGGCTTCTACGCCTGTTCGGCTTCTATGCCTATTTTGGCTTCTACGCCAAGGTGACAGTCACTTGGCTTTTACGCCAACCTCTGCTACACAAGGGATACCTACCTACGTGGCTTCTACGCCGTGATCTTCGTAGCAGATATACGCGTTTTGTCCCCTTAGTTGGACACGCGTCACATGCTCACTCAAAAGGTCATTTACACGCAGACATTGGTTATTTTAAACCGTTGTGTAAAGGGGTGCTGTACTGTCCACTCCTCGATTGTTACACCGACGGAGTGGTCACTGTCACCAAAACTCTATAAATAGAGACCCCTATCAATGGGGAGAAAAAAAAGAAAAGGAGAGGTCGAAAAACTAAAAACTCGAAGATCGGACAAGGTCATCGAACCAGAGATCAAGGAGGAGAGATAGAGAGAGAGAGAGAGAAGAATCCAGAGCTCGGGCAAGGAACAGGGAGCGACGACCTTCAGCATCGCGCATCCACCCTCCTTTGCAACCTCCGAAGCTGCATCCTGTCTTCCACGGCACTTCTTCAACATCGTGTAGTCCAAGGGCTAAAGTGATCGACCGCAGATCAGACACCTATAGCAATTTATACCCAGATTAAATAAATTATACTCCCACATCCTCGTATAGGATTACATTGTACAAGTTTGTTTGTAAACCAAAGGGCGCGGGTCTCTTATAAACTTCGTCATTGAAATACACTTTCATTCTTTCGTTTAATACCACAAACAAGATGGCGACTCTGCTGGGGACATCTTTCTCTTCTGACGAGGAAGTAATTGCTCAACACGATACGGTATCTGTAGGAACCGTGAAGAAGACACTGGTCGTTCAGTTCGACCAGTCTGCCTACGAAGACATGCTTCGGACTGGGGGTAGCTCTTACTCTCTTTCCGTCCAAGACAGCAGGAAGCTACGCAAAGTGTGGATGCCCAAGACATCCTCCGCCGTTCCTGTGGACTCTCCGATCTCTCCGATCTCTCCGACCAATGAGGTGGTAGCATCGCTCCCTCCGTGCCCCGCACGTAAAATTTAGTCTCCCGCTACGCGGGGTACAGACAAAGCTTCTGGCAAAGCCTCAGCGCTAACCCAGGAGTATCCTCTGCGCTCTACGCGCAGAAATCAGTCTCCCGCTACGCGCGGTACAGACAAAGCTTCTGGCAAAGCCTCAGCGCTAACCCAGGAGTATCCACTGCGCTCTACGCGCAGAAATCAGTCTCCCGCTACGCGCGGTACAGACAAAGCTTCTAGCAAAGCCTCAGCGCTAACCCAGGAGTATCCACTGCGCTCTACGCGCAGAAATCAGTCTCCCGCTACGCGCGGTACAGACGAAACCGCTGATGGCGCCTCAACACCAAATCAGAAGTACAGATCACGCTCTACGCACAAAACGACATCTGACCTTTACGGTGAACCAGATGAGCGCTGCGATCTCCGCAAGGGGAAGCAAGCGGGTGAATACTCAACTACTGGGCCTTTACGCCAGCAAAAGAATGATCTGCCTATTCTCCGGATTATGCGAGAAGCTAATGGCCAACTGAGGGCCTCTCCAGCCTCACGCCAGACTGAGCGAATCCCCAAGTTACGCCAGGCACAGTCCCTCGGCGTAAAACAAGCTCAGATCGCGGAAAGACACCCTCCCGGGGGATTATCCGCCGCCCAGATGGCCAGCCTGTTGTATACAGGTGGTATAGGGAAAACCAGGGTGCCCAGTCTCCGCGTACCCGCTGAGGGGAACAGAAGATGCAAGCCTTCGTCTTCCTCTTCGGCAAATCCTCCTGACCTGCATACCTATCTAATCCGAAAAGACAAAGACATGAGTCGTAAAACCGTCAGACGGGGAGAGATCATATGGGAAAATGTATCAACATCTAATGTCATCATGATGTATGAACCATATGAAGATAATGCCTTTATTGTCCCTCCTACCCGCGGCGATCAGCATCCAATAGTCTTCAAACACAAGCGGAACGGTCCGGTTGAACAGGAAGAATTCCGCGAGCCTGAGAGTGGAAAAATACAAATCCACAGGTACATCCCACAGGCTTTGAAGATTATACAGAACATGGGTTATGATTTGGAATCAAAGCAAGGCCTCAACTATGGAAAGGGTAGACGAACACCATTGCAGGGAAATTCCCGCCATCAGCAAACTCGTTTCGGATTGGGATATGCTGCTGATCCCAAAATTTCAAAATTTAATCCTGTACGACCAAAGACAACTCCTCCTGATTCAGTTTCTACGACCGGAGACCATAGCGTGTCTGGGGGTAGCTCGCCTCGACAAAACAAAGCAGCATCCAAAGCGAGGGGTAGAATGTCCACAGGATTCAAAGATGGTACAACAATGGCTATCTTCCCAGAAGACCATGAAACTCAGGCATCAAAAGCCCCACGACCGAAAGGAACTTTCTCCTACGGAGAAGATGACGTAATTGAAATCTTCAATATATTAAGGAAGGAACGTAAGCTTCAGCTACCCGACATCAGATATCCTGAGAGGTCTGGCAGAATCAATGACCCAGATTATTGCCTCTTCCATCAGTACACTCATCACCCTACGAAGGCCTGCTATGTACTAAAGAAGAGAATTCAGGAATTAATCGATGCCAAGGTCATAACTCTACGTCTATAGGGAACGATCACTACGGCAGAGTAGCAGATATGTGCCTCCCTCTCCAATGGAGTCACTATCACAAAGTTTGTCATGTTCATATTACCTCTGAATAAACTTTCGACATCAATTATCATGTCCATATTACCTCTGATATCGATTGTCGTCTACACTTAACATTCGTACTTAAATTCTAAGTACGCCAGTAATGTTAAGTCCACAAAAATTGCCATGTCCATATTACCTCTGAGCAGATATGTGCCTACCTCTCCGATGGAGTCACTATCACAAAGTTTGTCATGTTCATATTACCTCTGAATAAATTTTCGACCATCAATTATCATGTCCATATTACCTCTGATATCGATTGTCGTCTACACTTAACATTCGTACTTAAATTCTAAGTACGCCAGTAATGTTAAGTCCACAAAAATTGCCATGTCCATATTACCTCTGAGCAGATATGTGCCTCCCTCTCCGATGGAGTCACTATCACAAAGTTTGTCATGTTCATATTACCTCTGAATAAACTTTCGACCATCAATTATCATGTCCATATTACCTCTGATATCGATTGTCGTCTACACTTAACATTCGTACTTAAATTCTAAGTACGCCAGTGATGTTAAGTCCACAAAAATTGTCATGTCCATATCACCTCTGAGCAAGTACAAGGACCCACTCCATATGACGAGGTAGAACCCATAGCACAAAAATTCTTGAAAGCTATAAGCTCCTACCGCCCATATGTCTGGGAAGTAGCATCGCCATCCAACGTCGACACGACATATGGGCCACATGAGGATTCTATCTTCATCGTCCCGCCTACCGGCAGCAGTCAGCACTCAATAGTCTTCGGTCGCAGGCGGAATCAACCGACTGCCCAAGAAGATCCCTTCGATGACACCGGGAAAATACAGATTCACCGTTATAGCCCGCAAGCGCTAAAGATCATGCAAAACATGGGCTACGACTTGAAACGGAAGCCAGGCCTCAACTACGGAAGAGGTAGACGAACGCCGCCGTGCGGCAACCCCCGCAATCGACAAACTCATCTCGGGTTAGGGTACGCCACCTCCCTCGCGACTTCCGAGCCAAAAGAGGACCCCTTTTCCTCCTCCCAGAATAGCTCATCGCCCTCCAACTCGCCAGATGCTCTCGAACAAGCACTATCAGTGAATATGGTAATGACAAATCCCTCAGAAGCCGAGGAGCAGGATACGGAGCCATTCGAGGATGACCCCTGGGCTCAACAGATGGATACGCAGTGGGAATTCCGCTTCGAGCAGAGGGAACCTCCCACCAAAGACGAAGTCATCCAGATCAATGTTGGGGGTGAGCTCTCACCAAAGCCAATATTTGTCAGTAACAATCTTCCCCCACCTGAAAGGGAAGAAGTTATACAGCTGATAAAGGAATATATTGACGTCTTTGCGTGGGATTATGAGGACATGCCAGGCCTAGACCCGAAGGTAGCTACTCATAAGCTCAATATATTGACCGATTCGAAGCCGATAAAGCAGCACCAACGACGGTTTCGCCCCGATATGATGGACTCCATCGAGGCTGAAGTCAAGAAGTTGATAACCTGCGGTTTCATCCGGGAGGAACAACACCCCGACTGGGTCGCTAACGTGGTCCTAGTCATGAAGAAAAATGGGAAGGTACGTATCTGCATCGACTACTGAGATCTGAATGCGGCCTGCCCCAAAGATGAATTTCCTCTTCCCATCACGGACATCATGATCGACAACACATGCGGCTTCGAACGCATGTCTTTCATGGACGGGTTCTCAGGATACAATCAGATCAAGATGCATCCTGGAGACGAGAAGCACACTGCCTTCCAGACACCACTGGGGGTATATTGCTATACGGTCATGCCCTTCGGATTAAAGAACGCTGGGGCTACGTACCAACGGGCTATGAGTAACATATTCCGTGGGCATTTACGCAAAACAGTAGAATGTTACGTAGACGACATAGCTGTCAAAAGTTGCCTCAAAGGTGATCGCACCCGAGACCTGAGGGCGGTATTCGAATTAATGCGCCAGCATCAACTCAAGATGAACCCTACAAAGTCCTTTCTGGGTGTATCCAGTGGCAAATTCCTGGGATTTGTCATTACCACCAAAGGCATCGAAGTAGACCCTGACAAAGTCCAAGCGATCACGGCAATGCGACCGCCCCGTAATCTGAGAAAACTCAGGGGGTTCCAAGGACGTCTGGCTTATATCCGGCGATTCATATCCAACCTCTCGGGGAGATGTCAGCCCTTCTCTCATCTCATGAAGAAAGGTGTATCCTTCATATGGGACGAAACCTGTCAGCAAGCGTTCGGGGATATCAAACGCTACCTAACCAGTCCGCCAGTTCTGGTGCCTCCCGTCATGGGAAAACCGTTCTTGTTGTACGTTCGGGCAATGGATCATTCGCTAGGAGCTCTCCTCGCACAGAAAAATGATGCGGGTCATGAACAGGCTATCTACTATCTCAGCAGGATGATGGTCGGGGCCGAGCACCGGTACAACCCAGTGGAGAAGGAATGCTTGGCTCTGATGTTCGCTGTCCAGAAAATGTGGCACTATGTCACCGGCCAGACTATTCATATCATCTCCAGGATCAACCCTCTCCGAGTGCTGATGAGCAAGCCAAGTGCCCTCAACTCCCGACTCGCAACTTGGGCGATGCTGCTAACACCATACGACATGGTATACATCCCACAGAAGTCCATCAAAGGCCAAGCACTGGCCGACTTCCTAGCGGCTCATCCGATCCCGGAGACCTCCAAACTATACGAAGACATCCCTGATGAAGTTGCAGAATGTAACTTCGCAAGAAAAAGTGACGTATGGCAACTGTTCTTTGATGGCACCTCCAGAACCGGTCCTAAAGGAAACGTCGTTTCAGGAGTGGGAGTCGTCCTAGTTACCCCGGATCAACTCGTCATCTACCGAGCATACTCTCTTAGCGAGCCCTGCTCCAACAACGTGGCGGAATACAACGCTCTACTAATTGGGCTCCAAGTTGCTACAGAACTTGGGGTAGAATCCCTGGAAGCTTTCGGTGATTCTCTGCTCATCGTCAATCAAGTCAGGGGAATATACGAAGTCCGTAATCCAGACCTCATCCCCTATCACCGGGCGACAATCGAGATAGCCATGACATTCAAAGGGTTCTTCCTAGAGCACGTACCTCGATCTCAGAATCTGGAAGCTGATGCCCTGGCCAGCCTAGCTGCAGACTTAGCTACTCCTATAAGAAGGCAAGATTCGGTAATCCTTCTTAACAGAGATTTATTCTGTGTGAAGAACAGCTGTCACATAGAACGCAACTACGCTGTAAACACCGATCCTCCTACAAGAGATTGGACAAGTCCTTTCATAGATTTCGTGGCATACGGAATCTTACCGGAGGACTCCAAGGAAGCAGTATCCGTCAAGAGACGATCGCTACGCTTCTACTTCGATGCATCTTCATAATGCCTGTATCGCCGGACCTACGACGGACTGCTGTTGAGGTGTCTCTCTGGCGCCGAAGCACAGCAGATTATCCGTGAAGCTCACGACGGCGTATGCGGAGCGCATCAACCCGGGCCTAAGCTACAGGATCGTATCAGGAGAATGGGCTATTACTGGCCGACCATGATCGCAGATGCAATACAGTATGCAAAGCATTGCAGAGCCTGTCAGGTTCATGCAGACTTCATACATCAACCGTCGGAACATCTACATCCTACGGTCGCATCCTGGCCTTTCGAAGC
This sequence comes from Iris macrosiphon, assembly GCA_036927795.1. Lineage (NCBI taxonomy): Eukaryota > Viridiplantae > Streptophyta > Magnoliopsida > Asparagales > Iridaceae > Iris > Iris macrosiphon. Next base: position 48,204,130 of record JAYESA010000003.1, read on the forward strand.
ATGGGGAATGGATATCATCGGTCCTATTCACCCATCTTCTTCCAGGGGTCACCAGTTCATACTGGCCATCACGGATTACTTTTCCAAATGGGCCGAAGCAATCCCTCTCACTGAGGTAAAGGCATCCAACGTGGTCAGCTCCATCAAACATCACGTCATCTATCGCTTCGGGGTACCCCGGAGGATAATTCACGACAATGGGCCCCAGTTCATCAGCCAAACGTTTCATCGGTTTTGCGATAAAAACCGGATACACAATGTAGCCTCCACGGCGTACTATCCAGCTGCTAATGGTCTGGCGGAAGCTTTCAACAAAACCATTATCAAACTCTTGAAGAAGTTTGTCTCTTCAAACAAGAGAGACTAGAATGAAAAGCTGGGCGAATGCCTCTGGGCATACCGTACGACGGTACGAACGCTGACGGGTTGTACCCCATTCTCGCTGGTCTACGGGAGCGAAGCAGTTCTTCCCATTGAAATCCTGATCCCGTCGCTCAGAATAGCCGTGGCTAATGAGCTGACTCAAGAAAAGAATGACCTTTTAAGGCTTCAGGAGCTAGAAGGATTAGACGAGAAACGCCTCCAAGCTCAACAGCGCATCGCGCTCTACCAAGCACGCATTTCCAGGGTGTTCAAGGTCGGCGAGCTAGTTCTAGCAGTAAGAAGGCCGATGATTTTAACTCACAGAAGTAAAGGCAAATTCCAGCCCAAGTGGGAAGGCCCTTATGTGATTGAGATAACGTTCTCGAACGGCGCCTACAGGATAGCCCAGCCTAACGGGGACCTATTAATGGCTCCCATCAATGGCAAATTCCTGAAAAGATACTACGCTTAATTTCCCCCTGCCCAGGCGGAACATAGCGAGAATCTCAATTATGACAAAACTACTCCAAGAAAAGAAACTAGTTAGGTCATATCCTATCATGTCTGTACGACCTCTGAATAGATATATCCTGCTAAAGAGGTTTATCGAGAGTATATCAGGTCCATACTACCTCTGATATCCCCCTCACCTAAAAAACTGTCATTTATATTCCGAAATGACGGGTCCACAACAGTCAGAAAAGAGTCGCTTATATTCATTCCCAGAAGGAGGCGAAATTACATAGGGAGAGATACATCAAGATGGCGGAGTAATCAGACCACGAATCTGCCGCTCCAGTACAGGTATCCTCTCATTCCTAAGGGCCAAGGCATCGGCGCGAGCCCGCTCCAGCCGTGCCTCAGGGGTATGCGTAAGGATCAGATTAGCCCTTGCCCGAAGACAGCTCGCACGAGCAGCTTCCGCACGGTCCAGATCCCGTCGCGCTTCACTCAGTCGACCAGTCGCTACCTCTAAACCTGCCAACGACTGGGAAGCCCACTCCTCTGCCCGAGCAAGTTTTTCCCTCAGCTTGGAGGCCCTCGCTGCATTTCCTTCATGCTCGGATCGACACTTCGTCTCAACAGCAAGAGCTTCTTCCACAACAGATTTTCTCCTATCCATCTCCAGCTTGTGCTTCTGGATAGAGTTGTCTAGGCTTTCAAGCTTTGTAGCGAGCCGCTCAGCCATGAGGCCGTATCGAGCCTGGACATCAGCATCAAGGCTGCCCTCAGCCCGCTGCAAATATTCGTTAATGGGTTGCTCTAAACCATTAACCACCGCCTCCAGAGCATCAGCTACTCCAGGATTGCCAAGCCCCCTGACAACCTCGATCGAAAGCTGAGAAGTCTTCTTCAGGAGCTCAAAGTCAAGATTCTTCGCCAATACCATCGGTATCATCGTTTTTAAACCGGTGTAGACAAGGCTGGTATGCTGCTCGGTCAACGCGACTAGACCCGACTGAACGCCCGGAGTGGCCGCGATGCTAGTAACTCCCTCTCCAGGGACAATTGCAGACAAGGTAGCCACCGCCGCCGCCTCGACGGGTGACGCGGCCGAAAAAGGTGTGACGGCAACGATCGAAGTCATCGGCATACTCGCGAAAGGCGAGGTCACGATAACAGGTTCGTCCCCCTCCTGAGACGACGAAACCTCTCCAGGCGAGCTGGCCCCCGAAGACACTTCTGCCTCGGAATTAGGCGCCTCCACGTCATCGCTAGGAGCCGGAGCAGAGCCAGAAGGCGCTTCAACGCCGTATTCCTCGTGGACGTCATCCCCTGAAAAGAGGACCAAAAAAGCAAAAATGTCAACACAATGGTAATCTTCCTAGGAGGAGACAAAAAAAAATGACATTTACCCAGAGCCAACGGCATATACGACGCGTCTGCAGCCGATGTGGCTAAACCACGCCTTAATGACGCGATACGACCTGTCATACCTGGAGAAAGAGATGGGCCGACCGACATCGCCAAAAGCTCGGTCAAGCCTTCCCCAAGACGCGGTCGAGGTTCGTCAGCCGGGGTCTCGCTAAGCGCACTCGCTGACACAGAAGCAACTTCCCCCACTGCTGACCTCGGGAAAAATTCTCCCATCTGCAGCGGCCACGTGGGCAATCCCGCTCCACTGCTTGAAGCAGCCGCAGCGACAGCAACCTCTAGCGAAGACTCTTCGGCGCCACCAGCCGGAACTGTAGAAGGTCCTTCTCTAAAAGGCGAGGAACCTCCAGCCAAAGATTCATCCCTGATGCAGGGAGGTGCCGGCTCACTCACGGGAGCCTCAATACCAGGAATGCGGAGAGGACGAGCAACCGTCTCCTTCCTCTTACGAAGGGAAGCTTCCTTCGGAGCAGAGGCCCGTCGCTTCCCAGAAGAGACTACCAAAGCCCCCGCCGGCGTAGGCACTGCACACCTCGGCAACGACACCAGAGGCTCATCCGGAGTACCAGACTCCTCGCCCTCGTCAGAAGAAACCGAGGGGACTTCGACTCTTCCCCCAGGCTTGGCAGAAGGCACTCTAAAGCTTCCACGCCTGTCGAAATCGCGATGGAAGGTGTTAATCGCCACATAAAACTGGGCGTAAGAATGAAGGATGCGCAGCTCCGTGGAGGTTGTAACGACCGGCACGATAAAAATTGCCCCTGTGCAACCCATGATAAAATATCGCCACCCTCTAGCTCCATCAATGAGTCTTCCCCTGGGCCTGAAGCTGGTGACGGCGTTACCCACGTGCAACTGATCGTACCCGAACTGCCTGGCAAATCGACTAGGCAAGTAGGGCTCGAAGAAGCAATAGTCTTCGCTCCTATACAGCAGATGGGATGGTCTGATACAGACCAACCAATTAAAAGCCTCCGGAGAAAGAACGGTATTCTCTCCACCTGAATCCTCAAGCCACACCCCGGATTGGTTGCGATGTACCGGAGGGGGAGTACAGAGGATCTTCCAGCCATGGCTGAGGTTCAACACTAACCGACAGTCTAAAACTGTGTTCACATTCCAGGTAGAATCCCTGTAATTCAGCAGGAATATACCCCCTGAGCTGCTACCGGAACCGGGAGACATCTCCCGGGGGTTGTGGAGAATTAACCATCCCATCAGATACAGGTATGGCAATTCCATCCTGGAAAAACTCTCACGCCGAGCTTCATCGACGAGCAACCCGTCGGTCATGGCCCTCAGGCCAGCCTGAATACGGCACACCATGGCAGGAAGCAGGCCCAGTCTTGCCCCAAACACCAGACGCACTGCGGGCCACAGGATGTTCCGGTGAATACGATCCGCGGACGCCATACCGGGCACTACCACTCGACGCAGCCATATGGAGAGGAAACCAGCCAGCTGGGCTTCCTTAGACAGAGGCCTGCGACAGTGCCTCAAATAACTGTGGGCCTTGGTACCTTCGGGGTATTTTCCTACCCCCTCAACGAGAATCTGATCGGGAGCCTTGGCGTCTTCCATAAGAGCCTCAACAACCTGGGCACTAAGGACGCCCAAGCAGTTCACGGGCTCATTCTTACCCCCCGAGGCTTTCTCCGACTTGGCGGCCCTAGCCCGATGGAAGAAGAGGTAAGACATCCACTTAGTGGTATGGGCCAAATCAGAGGGCTCGTCATAAAAAGCGGTGCACGTGAAGTACTGACACATCAACTCCTGATATACTTCCGCCACCCGAGGGTCCAAATCCCCCAACTCCCGGTTGGTGGGGACATACTCTTCATATGGGGTATCCCCCATCGGCAGTCTCGAGACAACTGCCATCTCATGGAGGGCCAATCCCAACTCCCCCAGTGGAGTGGCGAAGGTCCCGGTGAGCGGAATATACCGCTCCATCAGTGCCAAGAACAAATTAGCATTGGGAGGCAACCCAACACTCGTCGCACTCACGGCGGCATATAGTCCAATGTCCTCCAGCTCTCTTCGGAAGTGCGACAAGGCCCAATCAACTAGGCATCTCCATCGGGAGTTCGTTGGGGCGATCCACCCGTTGCACCGAGGATTCTCCTTGGGATATACCCCACCTCGACCCATGAAGTCGTTGCAGAAGGTCGGCAACTGGACAGGCTGGATCACCGAGCTAACTTCACTCGGGACATTACCCGGGCACAGCCCCCGGAACAGCGTCACAACGCCGGAGGGGCAACTGACAAACGACCCCTGGTCAGCTTCTTTCAGATGAAAGATCTTCCCAGGCTTCCCGTGAAGATCAGGAGTCAGCTTCCACGACATCTTCCTAGGATGCGTCGCATGGGAGAAAGCCGAGATAGGATAATCCCTCGGCATCGTCGGCAGATGCAAGACCAAATTCCCGGCAGGGAAGACCCAAGGCTCCCTCTTGGGCTTCGTCTGGGACTGTTTATCGATCATATCCCCAAAGAGAAAAGCCGGCTTTATGTACTGCTCCCCGTCTACATGCGTCAAGGGTTCGCCATTGATCATGCTCAACAGCATTCGCTCACCCTGGGCCGATATCAAAAACCCCCTGCCCTCAGGATACTGGGGTCCAGAGATGGGAAAGGCCACATGGGATAGATCCTCCAGGTAGTTCGAGTGCAGCATCCCGGCAGCGGAGCCCATCACCTCAGCCAGCGGAGACTCACCCAAATCAACTGCAAAGGTGCAAGGAAAATAGGTTATTGCAAATCCTGCACAAAGTGCGGACCAAAGAAACGACAGTCAGTGCTTTACGCCAAGATTGCGCAAATTTGGTCTCTATACGCCGGAAGTCTCCTCCGCAAGCGTAAAAATTCAAAATTTTACGATATACCCCAATTTTTGTTAGCCAGAGCTTTTACGCTCAGAACTACGAAAATATAGAGTTTTTACGCTGGCACATTAGAAATGTGGGCGTAAAAGATGAAAACATCTCCGTGCGTCATCTTCCTCAAAAGAGGCTATCAGCACAGAAGACGACCTAGCGCGGTCACGTTCAACGTGTGCGAATGATTTTTCGTCGTTTGTCATCCCGAAAAGCTCTACCTCTAAAGCCGGGTGCACTGCTCATCGGCGGGATACTCCTCTCAGAAGGAGGTTCACCTTGCCCGACCGAAGATTCTCTCGCCGGTACCGAAGAACGAGAAGAAGAACCTACGCTCTTTCCCTTAGCGGAGGGAGTTTGTTTCGACGCCATTTCTGAGGACTCGAAGTGCTCGGAGAAGGAACGAAGGAAAGCTCTCTTTCGCAGAAGACAGATAAAAAGCTTTTTCTCTCAAAAGCTTGGGGTATATATACGGTCCGAGTCGACTCCTCGAATCCTCGGACGAACCCTCGAGACCCCAACCGGATCTCGCAATTAAGAGTTGGTTATGATTGGATGCTACGTCAGCCCACTACCCTCGAAAAACGGACAGTCAGCGAAATCGAAAGGTTTTTTCGTGCAAGACGGTTCAGCGGGTTCTACGCTAAAGGAGCTTTCTACGCTCGACAGCAACAGATCTATGGTTTTACGCTCGCAAGCTGCAAGTCTATGGTTTTACGCCCGGATGCCTTTGTGCTCGGTAGCTTTTATGCTCGAGAGGCCACAAACCTACGACTTTACGCTCAACAGATACCAAATCGACGATCTCACGCTCGGTGGCGCTCAGTTTACGTTCAGAAGCAACAGATCCGCAAAACCTCACGCTCGAAGAAATTTTCTTTTCAGGAGCTAAAAATCTACATTTCTACGCTAAAGGAGCTTTTCTACGCTCGACAGCAACAGATCTACGGCTTCACGTTCGACAGCTACAAGTCTACGGTTTATGCCCGGATGCCTTTGTGCTCGGTAGCTTTTATGCTCGAGAGGCAACAAACCTACGACTTCACGCTCAGGAACCACAAGTCTACTATTTCACGCTCGATGGTGTTTTTACGCTCACAGGCTACAGATCTACAGTTCTGCGCTAAAGGAGCTTTTCTACGCTCGACAGCAACAGATCTACGGCTTCACATTCGACAGCTACAAGTCTACGGTTTATGCCCGGATGCCTTTGTGCTCGGTAGCTTTTATGCTCGAGAGGCAACAAACCTATGACTTCACGCTCAGGAACCACAAGTCTACGATTTCGCGCTCGGTGGTGTTTTTTACGCTCAGAGGCTACAGACTGATGATTTCACGCTCCACGACTTTCCGTATATCCGAACAGTCCCCAAGGCGGTCAATTGCAAAGAGTTCACATAGAAGATACTCGTTCTTGACCCAGAGCATCCCAAGTACCCGAAGCATACAGAGTTCAAACATTGAGAAATTACTCTTCTCGGGTCCAAAATTGGAGGTTCATCCAGACTCCAGTCTGAACATCCCGTCTATCAAGGTGGCAACTCAATTTGACAGCCAAAAACCTCGACCCTGTTCCAAGGGAGTTTCGAGAGATTATTCTTGAAGACGAAGTCTGAACAAGATCCTGCTCATCAGAGAAGCAACAGTTCAGAATTCTACGCCGTCCCTCAGTCCTAGCAACAGGACAGTTCTAAATGTTCAAGGACGCTCAGCGGCGTTCTATGGACTATTCGCTACGCGTAAAAGACGGGGCCTAATACTCTTTCTATCAGTTGGCGTAAAGATTCAAACGTGTCGAAGCTGCACATATCCAGACTTCACAGCAACGTATGGCAAAGACGATCATATGCAGAGAAGAAAGACGACTTTATTTAAAATCACAATTACATATGAGGGAAATCCTGTCTACAGGGGTTTTTCTTCATTTTCGTGATTACATATGAGGGAAATCCCGTCAACAAAGGATTCCCCCCATCGTCGTCTGAAGATCACACCGAGAAGCCGCTCTGACGGGATCTCGCGCTGGTGATGGTCTTCCTCTTATTCCAAGAAGATGATCGGTGGCAGGAGGATACACAACTGGGCAGATGACCCATCCTCCAAAGCAGGGTAACTCTGCTTTCCTACAGACCACCGCCACTCTGGCCGGTCTGTCTGCCTTTCGTCACCAGAGGTAACGAGAGGAGGCGCCACTTGCAAGCGGTCTGGTCTAATACGACCCTTCCTCTCTCCTGGTGCAACGCCATACAAAGTTGCTGATTATCCCGAGCAAGGGAGGCTAAGATATCCTTACATGATCCATCGTTGCAATGGACACTTGCTCGAAGACGCCGTCTTTTTCGGCTCCTTACATGCTGGAAGAACATGGTCTTCTTCTTCCTCAGGTCGACCCGACGAACTCCGGCGATCATCCCAGCATGGTGAAAGGAAATGTGGGAAGAAACAGGTTAACTCCTCAGCCCTTTTATAGGCAAGCGAGGTCACACCTACCCCCAATAAATCCGCCATCAAGACCGGCCTGAAAGAACGCGTCAAACTTGACCGTTTCCACGCTCCACTCAGAAACGTTTCGGGTTACGAGGGGCCATTCATGCTTCATTCAAAGCATTTCAAATTCCGAGGAATTTAAAAGCTTTGAAGGGGGTCTTGTAGAAGCATGAAAAATACGCTGGGAGGATCCACGCGGCATCTTAATGCAGAGCAGCGTAAGCAGAGGCCTCCAGAGCCGTCGAACATGCAACAGAGCTCTTCCGCCAAATACAGCGTGAAATATGAGCTCAAAGGACCATCCGCGTAAGTACGGTACGTCCAGGCCGCCCCAGCATAAACAGAGTTCTTTATCGCCTCCATGGCGTAAAACTCAGTCGCTCTCAAAGCAGCATTAATGCGTACGAGGAATGCTTCGTCTTCCCCGAAATGAACCTGTCAAGTCACGCGGTGAACCTGGCCTCTGACTCCTGACAAAAAAGTGCTGCACGGCTACCCAGACGACGGCTGGAAACGATGGCAGACCCCTCGGGACGTACCCTACAGTATGATGGCGGATCTCTGCATTTAATACAGAAGATTTGGTTAAAATATCACCAAACCGTCGTTTACCAAAGTCCCCCCAGCGTAAACTGCTCTTTCGCGTACAAGGTAATACGCTGCCTTGCTTTACACAGGCAAACATGAGCTGTTTTACGCTCCGCAGTAAGACAAACCGCTGCCACGTCAAAAGCTGCACTTCATACGGGGCTCGAGGCACGTCTCTACGTCTAATTACACAGAGCAGTGACAGTTTCCATCAAGGCACGTCTCTGCGACGGATGCACAGAAGGGCTGCAGACCTTCAAAACACGTCTCCGCATTTAATGCACAAGATGATGGCAAATCTCTGTAGAAGATATGATTATATCTTCGAAAGCCGTAATTCCGGCTAAGACGTCCACATCAGCACTTCGGCACGGTACGCAGTGGCTTCTACGCCCGCTCAGGATCAGTGCTCCCTCGGCTTCCAACGCCCTCTCAGTCTCTACGACCATTCGGCTTCTATGCCCATTCGGCTCCTATGCCGATTCGGCTTCTATGCCTGTTCGGCTTCTATGCCTATTCGACTTCTACGCCTGTTCGGCTTCTATGCCTATTTTGGCTTCTACGCCAAGGTGACAGTCACTTGGCTTTTACGCCAACCTCTGCTACACAAGGGATACCTACCTACGTGGCTTCTACGCCGTGATCTTCGTAGCAGATATACGCGTTTTGTCCCCTTAGTTGGACACCCGTCACATGCTCACTCAAAAGGTCATTTACACGCAGGCATTGGTTATTTTAAACCGTTGTGTAAAGGGGTGCTATACTGTCCACTCCTCGGTTGTTACACCGACGGAGTGGTCACTGTCACCAAAACTCTATAAATAGAGACCCCTATCAATGGGGAGAAAAAAAAAGAAAAGGAGAGGTCGAAAAACTAAAAACTCGAAGATCGGACAAGGTCATCGAACCAGAGATCAAGGAGGAGAGATAGAGAGAGAGAGAAGAATCCAGAGCTCGGGCAAGGAACAGGGAGCGACGACCTTCAGCATCGCGCATCCACCCTCCTTTGCAACCTCCGAAGCTGCATCCTGTCTTCCACGGCACTTCTTCAACATCGTGTAGTCCAAGGGCTAAAGTGATCGACCGCAGATCAGACACCTATAGCAATTTATACCCAGATTAAATAAATTGTACTCCCACATCCTCGTATAGGATTACATTGTACAAGTTTGTTTGTAAACCAAAGGGCACGGGTCTCTTATAAACCCCGTCATTGAAATACGCTTTCATTCTTTCGTTTAATACCATAAACAGCGTCACAAACCATATATACATAGATAATCACGAAGCTAGTAATATAAAATGAAGAACTAGCAGAGTATAAGTCATACATGATCAGTACTAGCTGCAAACTAGATAAAATAAAATCATGTTATGCCGGGTAGGTAGAGTGTCAAATCCAAAATATGAGCTAACACGTGATCGGTGGCTAAATGCCTCAAAAGAATATGCAAGTACGGGATCTACTGGGTGAACTAGTAGAACCCACTCAAGTAGTTTGGTGCTCTGGGTGGTCACCATCCAGCGAAAGGTACGAAAAGTTCTCTGGTTTCACTACGAGATCTGGCCATGCAAAACCAGTGGGATCAGACCCCCAATAGCAAGTACCACAAAGGAAGGCCAACATCTATGAACTAAAACCAGCAATAGCATACATCTACAATACTAAGCAATATGTAACCACATGAATATAAATAAGGTGCTCTGGGAAACATAAAAATAAACTGGTGACATAAAAAGTAAAACTGGATAGGTAGCAATAAACATGTAAGTAACAATAACCAGTGAAAAGAGAAAACACGTAAGGTGACAATAGCCATGAAAAGAAAAAGATAAGTTGGCAAGGAACAAGAAGATTCGGGAACTCCTCGAAATAGGAACCATAACCTTTAAACCAAACAAGGACCAGTATTATGATTCTTTTCTCAAGTCGTACATAGTCTCTAGTCACTTACCGGAAAGCATAACAATACGAGAAAATAAAAGATACTAGGCAAAAAATAGTAACAATCAATAAAGCATGGCCAAGCAATGTCTACAGCTTGATATCATTAGCTAACTAAGGTTTGTTTGATAATAAACGAAAGAAATTAAACTAGGTTTATACGAAATTATTTCTTTGGTTTACAAACAAGAAAAAGAAGTACTATTAATCCTATGCGAGGATGTTAAATACAAAAGTTTGAGTCTGGGTAAATATTGCTATAGGAGTTTGATATGCGGTCGATCACTTTGTCCCTTGGACCACACGATGACGAAGAAGTGTTGTGGAAGAAGGAGAAGCTTCAAAGGTTGCAGGAAAGATTGGATGGTCGATGCCAAAGTCGTCAATTACTACTCTCTGTCTGTGCTCTAAACTCTTCTCTCTAGATAAAAATCGATCTCCCCAATAAAAATTCGATCTTCAAAAAATCCCCATTTCTCTTTTAATAGAGATATCTATTTATAGAGCCCAGTTGCAGTAACCGTCCAGTCGGCGTAGAAGCCGAACAGTGGAGAGTATGACGCTCTTTACGCGACGGTTATGATAACTGCTATCCACGTCTGAATGATCTCCTAAATCCGCGTGTGACGCGTGTCCCATTATGAGGTAACGCGTATAATTGATGCGAAGATCACGACATGCAAGCCACGTAGGTAACTGCCCCTCGCGTAGAGATGATTGGCGTAGAAGCCAAATAGCTGTCATACTGACGTAGAATTCGTCAAGTTGGCATAGAATCCAAGTAGGCGTAGAAGCCGTCAAGTTGGCATAGAAGCCAAGTAGGCGTAGAAGCCGAGTAGGCGTAGAAGCCTGATGTTGCATGGATAGGTAGCAGACGGAAAGACAGCCGATTATCCTTCTTTGACTAAGGTCTTGAGCGTATTCCGAACCAAATAGCCTTATCACGCCCCTTTGCAAATATAGCCTGAGTTGGCGTATTCCGAGGAGATAGCATACGGCGTACTCCTATAATTAAAAATAGCCAGATCGGCGTATTTCAAGAAGATAGCGTACAACGTGCTCCTATAGCTAAAAATAGCCTGGTTGGCGTAATTTGCGGGGATGGTGATGTGGACATATTAGCCCTAATTATGGCTCACCCAGTCGTTAAAAGTAGAACCAATTCTCATGCATTTAATGCAGAGATCTGCCCCCATCACGCGCATTAACTGCAGAGACGCGCCTCGAGTTCTGTACGAAGAACAGCTTTTGACGTGGCGGTTGATATCATCTCATCCTGAGCGTAAAAGCTCATGTTTGCCTGTGTATAATAGGCTGTGTATTCCCTGAATGCGTAAACGACGTCTTATATAAAGGCTTTGTCACTAGACGACAGTCTGGGGCTCTGTGCAGAATCATCATGATAGCCGTCCTCTCGGTCGTCGTGCAGTACTCTTTGTCAGGAGTCAGATTCATTGTTTGATCTGACATGTTCATTCGAAGAATACGAAGAGTTCCTCGTACAATTTTCCGCTGCATTAAAAGCAGATGGGTTTTACGCCAAAGTGGCGATGTAGCAACCTTTTTAAGCTGAAACAGTCTGAAAATACTGCATTACGCGGGTTGTTCTGGAGCTATATTTTACGCTTAAACATCGTTGAAGCTCCTCTGTACGCCAATGGCTCTGAAGTCATGTCTTACGCCACCCAGTGCTGGAGCTTTGTTTTACGCGGCTTCCTGCGGGTTGAGGGGTTTTTATGCGTATACTTTCTCAGCGTATTTTTCATGCTTCTACAAGACCCCCTTCAAAGTTTTCAAATTCCTCGTAATTTGAAATACTTTGAATGAAGCATGAAACGGTCAAGTCTGACACGTTCTGCGAGGCTGATTTTACGACAAATATTTAGGGATTTGTTGGGATTTGGTGTGATCTCCTCTGCCTATATAAAGGCGACTGAGTTAACCTGTTTCTCCCACACTTCCTTCACCACCAAAAAGAGAGATAGTTGCCTATGTTCGTCTTGCTGACTTGAGGAAGAAGAAGATCATGCTCTTCCAGCATGTAAGGAGCCGTAAAAAGATGCGTCTTCGAGTAAATGTCCTCTGCAACGATGGATCATCGAAGGATATCATAGCTTCCTTTGCTCGGGATGATCAGCAATTTCATATGGCGATTCGTCCAGGAGAGAGAAAGGGTCTCATTTGGCCACACAGCTTGCAAGCTATATTTTCTCTCATCATGGCGCTGGACGATAGTAGGCAGTCTGGCCTTGTCTTCCAGTATTGAGTTGGGTTTGAAACCCCAACTCAGTCTGCCATTGCGTATGGAGGGTGGACTTGAATAATTTACACAAGCCCAATTGTGTATCCTCCCGCCATTAATCATTTTCTTGTTAATCGGCCGCGAAAACCGATTAACTGCTGTAGAAGACGACAAAGATCTCCACCAATATGAGAACCTGGCAGAACAGATTCTCGGCGTGATCTTCAATGAGAAATCCTTTGTAGAAAAAGGATTTCCATCATATGTAATCATGAAGATGAAAAACCCTTTGTAAACTGGATTTCCATCATATGTAATCATGATTAATAAAATTGTCTTCTTTTACGCATCTGATGATATGCCATATTTGCTGTTAGGAAGTCTGAATATGTGCAGCTTCGGCATGTCTGAGTAATTTTACGCCAACTCTGATAAAAGAGTATCTGATCTTGTCCCGTCTTTTACGCGTAACAGAAGACGCGTAGAAAGCTGCTTAGTATTTAAGTTGAAGATCCAAACTGTCATGTTGTTTTCTTGAATGAGAGGTCGCGTAAAATGTCTGAACTGTCACTCCTCTGATACGAAGAATTCTTTTTCCGATCGTCATCTTCAAGAATGTTTTTCTGAAAATCCCTTGAAAAAAAGGGCAAGAAATGGCCGTCAAATAAGCCGTACTTGAACTTGTGTAAAAGATTGGACTTCGGATGAGCTTCCAATCGACCCGGGAAGAAGAGTCATCTTCAATGTTGAACTCTGTATGTTTTGGGCACTTAAAATATTTTGTAGCCAAGAAGGAGCATTCTCTGCGTAAACCCTTATCATTGGCTATCTGTAGCTTTCAAGAGTAGAATCGTAGATTTGTAGCCTCTGAGCATAAAAAGCTTCTGAGCGTGAAATCATGGATTTATATCTTCTGAGCGTAAAATCGTAGGTTTGTTGCCTCTTGAGCGTAAAAGCTCGTGAGCATAAAAGCATCTGGGCGTAGAACCGTAGATTTGTAGCCTCTCGAGCGTAAAACCGTAGATTTGTAGCTTCTCAAGCGTAAAATCGTAGGTTTGTAGCCTCTTGAGCGTAAAAGCTCGTGAGCATAAAAGCATCTGGGCGTAAAACCGTAGATTTGTAGCCTCTGAAGCGTAGAAAGCTCTTTAGCGTAAAATCATAGATCTGTTCTGCGCATAGAATCTGGATCGACTGACTGTCTGTCTTCTTTTTCCAAATGATAGGCTGACGTGACTCCAAATCATAACCGAATATTAAATATCGGATTTGGTTAGGAATTCGAAGAGTTATCTGAACTCTATAAATACCCCAAGGCCTTTAGAGAAGAAACCCTTCATCTGTCTTTTGCAAAAAAACTTTCGTCTCTTTGAGAACTCTTCTTCTTCGTCTCTTTCTCTGAGAACTTAGAATCGTCATGGCACCCAAACAGGCTTCCGCTGCCAAGGGAAAGAAAGCTGCCTCTTCTTCTCGCTCCTCTGCTCAAGCACGAGCAACTCCCATTGGGCTGAGCGAACCCCGATTTGAACGAAGTATCCCACCGTCAAGTTGTGCACCCGGAGTCATAGATAAAGTTTTTGGGAGGAGAAAAACCCTTCGCACACGTTGTACGTGATCGCGCTAGGTCATCTTCTGTGCTGAGAGCCTCTTCGAGGAAGATGATGCACAGAGATGTTTGATCATTACGCCCACATTCCTAATGTGTCAGCGTAAAAACTTCATATTTTCACAGTTTGGCGTAATTTGGTGTATACTTCCAACTTTGGGTTTTACGCGCAGGATGAAAATTCCGGCGTAAAAACTAAAATTTTGGCAGTCTGGCATAAAAACTCAGACTTTTAAATTTTGGCGTATACTACCAACCTTAAATTTTACGCCTCGGAAATAGGTTCCAGCGTAAGACTCAAGTTTTTGCAGTCTTGGCGTAAAAGCTCAGACTGATAATCTTTGGCGTAAACTGCAAGAATGTAGCGTCTAGTGTAGAACTGACTTATTTTTTTTGCATTTTGCAGTAGACTTGCAGATCCCTCATTTGGCTGAAGTAATGGGTTCTGCTGCTGGGATGTTGAACTCAAACTATCTGGAGGATTTATCCCACGTGACATTCCCTATCTCTGGAGCTCAGTATCCTGAAGAAAGGGGCATTCTGATATCGTCTCAAGGAGAGGGCATGCTATTGAGTATGATCAGTGGGGAGCCCCTAACGTATATAGATGGGGCCGAATATAGGAAGCCATCTTTCCTATTCGGGGATATGATTGATAAACAATCCCAAACAAAATCCAAGAAGGAAGATTGGGTGTTTACTGCTGAGGGCATGGTCATGTTCCTGCCAAGGATGCCCAGAGACTACCTTATTTCGGTATTCTTCCATGCCACGCATTCCAGGAAGATGTCGTGGACCCTGACTCCTGATCTTCACGGCCAGCCGGGGAAGATATTTTATCAGAAAGGATCAGGCCAAGGATTATTTGTGAGCCGTCCTTCAGGCCCTGTTATGCCTTTCAAGGGGTTACTGCCGGGCAGCATCCCGAGTGAAGACACTTCACTACTCCAGCCGGTTCAAATATCGACTTTTTACAATGACTTCATGGAGCATGGAGGAGTATACCCCAAGGTTAATCCTCGGACCAGCGGGTGGCTTAGCCCCGAGAATCTTCGATGGGCCCGCTTAACTGCCTGGGCTTTGAAGCACTTCCAGGTAGAGCTGGAAGGTATTGGCTTGTTCGCGGCCGTGAGTGCCACCAGTGTTGGGCTGCCTCTCAACCCCAACCTATTTTTGGCTTTGATGGAGCGGTATATCTCGCTCACTGAGACTTTCGCCACTCCACTAGGGGAGTTGGGATTGGCCCTTCACGAAATGGCAGAGATTTCAAGGCTGCCAATGGGGGATACTCCTTATGAAGAGTATGTTCCCACAAACAGGGAGCTGAGGGATACAAACCCTCGGACAGTAGCAGTATACCAGGAGCTGATGAGCCATTATCTTACGTGCACCACCTTCTATAATGAGCCATCTGATTTGGCTCATACCAACAAATGGGCATCCTATCTCTTCTTTCATCAGGCCAGAGATGTTAAGCCAGACAAGGTTGTGGATAGCAGAGATAAGCCCTTGAATCTTCTGGGCATGCTTAATGTCCAAACGGTCGATGATCTTATTGAAGACTCTGGGGATTCAGATCATGTTCTTGATGAGGAGATAGGAGGTTATCCTGCAGGCACTAAAGCCTACAGTTATATGAAGCATTGTCGCAAGCCTCCTCACTCAAGGGAAGCTCAATTGGCTGGCTTCCTCTCTGTATGGTTACTGTCATGTCCTGATCTCCCGCAGGCTAATCGGCCGTCCCCGCTAGGCGGGAATCACCCTCGCCAGCGCTCCTGCGGGACGATCGCTTTGACCCATCCGAACGTGATGCCGCACGAGCGTGATCCACGCCCGTGCAAGTTCGTGGTTCATTGGCTGGCGGTAAGAGTTCTAAGCCACATAGTCGCACAGATTGTCCGAGTGCAGCGGAGTCATGAACGCATAGGCGATCGATAACAAGTTCACTGAGTTGACAATATAGCGGAAGCATTGAATAACACAAGTTGAAGTAAAGCCAGCACTTTATTGATATAAACATGTGTTACAGGCGGCGCTTCGCCGAGATTACAAGTCGCTCAAGCCTCTCTCTCTGAAACAGTAAAAGCGTGCCAAGTGGCTACAATTGTGGAATGATTGTACAGGCGATGTTCAGGTAGTTCCAACATTATGTCTTGTATATGTGCTTCTGTTCCGGATGCACCGTTGCTTCGGAGTGATCTCCATGCCTTAGCACGCACGAAGGAGGCATCCGCACCGAACGAGGTTCTCCCGTACCCTGCATACAAACTGGTGGATTATCAGTACATTGAATGCACTGGTGGGGAAGCTACTCGCCCGCTCGACAAATCCAAACACGTAATACAGGTTCCGTGCACCAACTATTAATTTATCTTTCTAGTTGCCTTAGGATCAGTTTCATGCAAATATTGAATAGCCTAATTCGTGTGGTAGTGCGCCGTGCAACATGAGAGGAAACACGGTGAGACTTACCAACTTACCATCTCCTTCCCTGTCCAAGGCAAACATTGAGACAAATATTGTTAATTCAAGCACGAGCAAGTATAACATTCAGGAGGCATAGCATATGCAAACATGAGGGTCGTTATAACATGATCGTTCAGGTGTTCAGTTGTTTCTTGATGCGATGCAATGACTCGCACACGGATTGCCGCTAAGCGAGGATGACTTATCTATATGAACACGAGTCGCTGGCATAGCCATTTAGGACGTAGTCGAGGACAAGGATAGCATGCTACGAGAGTACACGATGCGCTGTAAGCTACCCAGTCCCGAACACGACGACTACACACGAGCTCCATCCGGATCGGATCGGCTCCGGTGCCCCGGTGACCGTCCGTGGAACAATACCTCGGGTCCGAGTTGTCCGCGACATGCAATCATTGGGTCTTTCAATTATCACGAGATACACGAGAACACGAGAACACGAGTGCACATGAACACGAGAACACGAGTGCACTGGAACACGAGTACACGGGATACTTGAATCTTGTTTATGTACAGTGAATAACTTGCCTTGATGCATTCCCCTGGTTCGGGGCTGCCTGGTGACCTAACGGTCCCGGATACTTGCAGGTTCAATCATGCACGGGACAACTACTCAGTAGTCTCCCAGGGTTGGATGAAAATAAGGCAACATTACAAGCAGACAAGCATGCGTTTCTAAGGAGCATAAGGAAACACGTTTGCTCGGGCCCGAAGGTAAACCGAGAGTTAGATCGTTAGGGGACTTGGCATGCGAGGGTCTGAATATAGGCAGTATTTCAATTTTCATGTTCTAGCATAGCAATACAAGTTGGGATTATTCCCTTAGCTAGGTGCGTTGGATTCTTATTAGCATGCAGGGGGTGATTCACCTAGCGACTAGCATGAATTATCCATGTTTTATGTGTGCTGGCTAAGCAAAGACAAGTTCACCGTAGCCATCCACCTTAGCGATGATTCGCCTCGGTAGAGCGATACGTCAAGCGAGCCTCTGAAAGCCTTAGCCGGGATTCCTGTAGGGACAAGTCTGGATATACTTTGTTTCTCGTTGAGACAAGGCAGGTCGGGACAGTTGCACTATTGCCGTTTCAAATGGCAGTCCGCTTGAGCGAAACGGGGTGTTACATCCTACCCAACTCAGAAAAAGTCTCGTCCTCGAGACTTACTGAGGACAAGCAGTAATCTAGGGTTGAGGCAATCCTAGACAAGTCGTTGTACTTGTTCATTTGGTTATTCACTTGCACAAGCGTCGAAATCAGCATATCGCTTAGACTGGATCGTGCGCTCTTTCGAAGTGCACTTCTAGCGTGAGCACGTCAACCAGCTTAGTGATAGCGAAGTCTTAGCACTCGAGTTTCACACCTTCTTGAGTCTTGGATGGTGCACTAGTTCAAGGCATCCCTCGAATAGATGCATTCAACCAAACTTAGAGTTAGTGAAATCGGACAAGCTACTAGCAATACTCTCAAGGGTTCGCACAAGTTGGCACAAAGGCCACTCGCAGCACATCTTCATACAAGCAAGCATATCATATCATTCAAAACGCATTTTGAAAGTATTTAGACTTATTGTTGGAACATTCCATCGAGGCATTGAGAGAGCGTGCACATAACCCACGAACGAACTTTCGAAACAGAAATAATCGAAATAAAGTCCAAAGGCGTAGAAGCCAGGCTCTGATACCACTATGTCACGCCCCGATCTCCCGCAGGTTAATCGGCCGTCCCTGCTAGGCGGGAATCACCCTCGCCAGCGCTCCCGCGGACGATCGCTTCGACCCATCCGGGCGTGATGCCGCACGAGCGTGATCCACGCCCGTGCAAGGCCGTGGTTCATTGGCTGGCGGTAAGAGTTCTAAGCTACAGAGTCGCACAGATTGTCCGAATGCAACGGAGTCATGAACGCATAGGCGATCGGTAACAAGTTCACTGAGTTGACAATATAGCGGAAGCATTGAATAACACAAGTTGAAGTAAAGCAAGCACTTTATTGATATAAACATATGTTACAGGCGGCGCTTGGCCGAGATTACAAGTCACTCAAGCCTCTCTCTCTGAAACAGTAAAAGCGTGCCAAGTGGCTACAATTGTGGAATGATTGTACAGGCGATGTTCAGGTAGTTCCAATATTATGTCTTGTATATATGCTTCTGTTCCGGACGCACCGTTGCTTCGGAGTGATCTCCACGCCTTAACACGCACGAAGGAGGCATCCGCACCGAACGAGGTTCTCCCGCACCCTGCATACAAACTGGTAGATTATCAGTACATTGAATGCACTGGTGGGGAAGCTACTCGCCCGCTCGACAAATCCAAACACGTAATACAGGTTCCGTGCACCAACTATTAAGTTGTCTTTCTAGTTGCCTTAGGATCAGTTTCATGCAAATATTGAATAGCCTAATTCGTGTGGCAGTGCACCGTGCAACATGAGAGGAAACATGGCGAGACTTACCAACTTACCATCTACTTCCCAAACATTGAGGCAAATATTGTTAATTAAAGCACGGGCAAGTATAACATTCAGGAGGCATAGCATATGTAAACACGAGGGTCGTTATAACATGATCGTTCAGGTGTTCAGTTGTTTCTTGATGCGATGCAATGACTCGCACGCGGATAGCCGCTAAGCGAGGATGACTTATCTATATGAACACGAGTCGCTGGCATAGCCTTTTAGGACGTAGTCGAGGACAAGGATAGCATGCTACGAGAGTACACGATGCGCTGCAAGCTACCCAATCCCGAACACGACGACTACACACGAGCTCCATCCGGATCGGATCGGCCCCGGTGCCCCGGTGACCGTCCGTGGAACAATACCTCGGGTCCGAGTTGTCCGCGACATGCAATCATTGGGTCTTTCAATTATCACGAGATACACGAGAACACGAGTGCACATGAACACGAGAACACGAGTGTACTGGAACACGACACGGGATACTTGAATCTTGTTTCTATACAGTGAATAACTTGCCTTGATGCATTCCCCTGGTTCGGGGCTGCCTGGTGACCTAACGGTCCGGGATACTTGCAGGTTCAATCATGCACGGGACGACTACTCAGTAGTCTCCCAGGGTTGGATGAAAACAAGGCAACATTACAAGCAGACAAGCATGTATTTCTAAGGAGAGTAAGTAAACATGTTTGCTCGGGCCCGAAGGTAAACCGAGAGTTAGATCGTTAGGGGACTTGGCATGCGAGGGTCTGAATATAGGCAGTATTTCAATTTCCATGTTCTAGCATAGCAATACAAGTTGGGATTATTCCCTTAGCTAGGTGCATTGGATTCTTATTAGCATGCAGGGGGTGTTTCACCTAGCGACTAGCATGAATTATCCATGTTTTATGTGTGCTGGCTAAGCAAAGACAAGTTCACCGTAGCCGCCCACCTTAGCGATGATTCGCCTCGGTAGAGCGATACGTCAAGCGAGCCTCTGAAAGCCTTAGCCGGAATTTCTGTAGGGACAAGTCTGGATATCCTTTGCTTCTCGTTGAGGCAAGGCAGGTCGGGACAGTTGTACTATTGCCGTTTCAAACGGCAGTCCGCTTGAGCGGAACGGGGTGTTATAGTTACGCCGATTGGTAGTATCTGCCATCGCGTCTGCGGATCGCATTCATCGCAACACCTTATGGCCTGCTGTGCGTTTGGTGTTTGGAGCAAGATTGGGCCTGCTCCCTGCCATGGTATGCCGGATACAACCTGGCCTGAGGGCTATTACTGATGGGCTGCTTGCAGATGAAACACGGCGTGAAGGATTTCCCAGAGTGGAGTTACCATTCCTATATCTTATGGGATGGTTAATCCTTCATAACCCCAGGTTGATGTCTTCCGGCTCTGCTAGTAATTCGGGGAATAATTTCTTGTTGAATTACAAGAATTTCTCTTGGAATGTGACTACCGTCGTAGACTGTCGGCGAGCATTAAATTTTGCTCATAGCTGGAAGCTCTTTTGTATCGTCCCCACTGTACATATCAATCAACAGGGGACGAAGCTTCAGGATTCAGGTCACGGGAGGACTGTTCTTTCTCCCGAAGCTTTCTACTGGTTGGTCTGCATTAGACCTTCTCACCTGCTGTACAGGAGTGAAGACCACTGCTATTTGGAGCCGTATCTGCCTAGCCGATTCGCCAGGCAATTTGGGTACGACCAGTTGCACGTAGGGAATGCTATCACCAGCTTCAAGTTCAGAGGGGGACTTATCGACGGAGCCAGAGGGTGGCGGTACTTCATAATGGGTTGTACTGGAACAACCTTTACTGTACCCGCGACTTCTCTCCATGGAGTTGCGCATCCTCCATTCGTATGCGCAATTTTATGCATCCATAAATATCTTCCATCGTGATTTTAATATGCGTGGAAGTTTTAGGATGCCTTCTCATAAGTCCACTGGAAGAGGGGAGATCCCATCAGTCTCCTCTGATGAAGGTGAAGACCCTGTCGGTCCAAACGAACTTTTGTTGACAATACCGAGAGGTATAATAACTCCGCCTGCAGAGGCTCTTGTTATCTCCAGTAAGCGAATGGCTCATACTCTGAAAGAGCCTTCCCCTCACAAGAAAAAGAAGACTGTCGGTGGTCCTAAAAGGACTTCCAGCCATGAGGCTCCTAGGAGTGAGCTTGTTGCTTCCCCTGTTGGGGATGATTCTTTGATCAGAGGTCCTTCGCCTTTTAGAGAGGGAACCTCTGCAGTTCCGGCTGACAGTGTCGGAGATTCTTTGCTCGGGACTGGTGTGGCTACTACCGCTACTGGTAGTGCAGTGAGGTCGCCTTCGAGGCCGAGCGTATTAAGGATATCTTTATCCAATATAATGGATCCAGCCCCTTCTTCATCTGTGAATATTTCCAGCGAGATTCCACCCGATGAGCCTCGAGTGGATCTTGGTGAAGATTGGGAAGATTATCTGCCAGTGTCAGTTGGCGCACCCCCTTTTCCAGGTATGACAGCTCACCTAGCATCATTAAGAACTGATTTAGCTGTACTGGCTGCGGACGTGACATATATACCATCAGCCATGGGTAAATGTCGTCTTTACGCCTCTTTTAGAAAAATTAACATCAGGTTGATATTAACTTTCTCTTGTCTTCTTCAGGTGCAGACATCTCAGGCGAGGGCGGAATTGACGCAACCTTCAACTTTGTTACGGGCCAAACATCTGAAGTGGCGGTGTCCGACATTGAAGGAGCAAGCTTTGATGCTGCCACTCTTTCGTCCGCAACATTCTCGGATGTTGTTCCACCAGTACCAGTCCAAATAATATCGGAGGAGGATGAGCAGGTTGTCTCGACTGTGCCTCCTTTGCCGAGCATGCCAAAAACTTCGACCGTTGTTGGTGCCTCTACTTTTGTCGCACCATCTGTTGAAGCGACTACTGTGACGACACCCTCTGCCGTCGTTACTGGAAGGGGATTCACCGATATTGTAGCCACTCCCAGCGTCCATTCGAATCTCGCCATGCTAGTTGAGCAGTTTACTAGCATTTTCTACATCACTTTGAAAATGCTGATATCGATGGTGCTGGAGAAGAATCTAGGCTTCGAAGCTTTGAAGATGTCCTCCAATCTTATTGTAGCGCAGATTAGGAATTTCGGTGACGCTGAAAGGGCTAATGCGCTAGAGCAAATAGTTAATGGTTTAGATTAACCCATTAACGAGTATTTGCAATTATCTCAAGGCAGCATCGATGACCTGATTCAGGCTGAATATGAATCCCTGACTGCGCAGTTTGCTGAACAGATGGAACGCTTAAATAAATCCATCCAGACGCAGCAGCAGAAGATGGATGAAGGGAAGGCTGTCTTGGAGGAGGTTATTCCTCTTCAAATAAAGTGCCAGGACGAACATGAGGGGAATGCAGTGAGGGTTCGCAAACTGGAAGCTAAACTTGCTCAGGCAAAGGAGTGGGCTTTCCAGTCATCGACAGCTCTAGATGTGGTGAATGGCCGCCTGGATACAGCTCAGCAGAATTTGGCACGTGCAGGAGTCTCCTGCGCCGGTTTTGTTCAGGCTCGGTCTGAACTGCCCCTCCTGAGCAATGACGAGGCAAGATTGGAGCGGGCTCGCGCTAACATCTTGAACTCCAGGGATGAGAGGATGGCTGCTTTGGCACGACAGATTCGCGATTTAACTGCTCTTCCCCAATAATGTACTCTTCGCTTCTTTATGTAATTTGCTCTTTTCCGAAGATAAACAAAAGGCTTTATCTGACTTTGTGGACCCATCATTTTGGAATATGAGAGGCTAAGGTCAAAGTGATATCAGAGGTAATATGGACGTGATATACTTTCAGTAAGCTTCAGCTGGATATATCTATTCAGAGGTTATATGGACATGATAGAATATGATCCAACTAAATTTGTGTACAAAATACTATCAGAGGTAATATGGACGTGATAGGTTTTGACGTTTCAAATTAGTTAAACATATCTATTCAGAGGTCATGAGAACATGATAGAATATGTTCCAACTAGTTCTTTGTACGTAGTATTGTCATAATGAGATCTTCACCATATTCCTTTGAGCAAAGGAGATTAAGCGTAGTCCTCTTTAGGAATTTGTCGTTGATAGGAGCCATTAACAAGTCTCCATTAGGCTTAGCTAATCTGTAAGCGCTATTTGAAAATGTCGTTTCAATCACATAAGGGCCCTCCCATTTGGGCTGGAATTTACCCTTACTTTTGTGCGTAATGATCATTGGCCTCTTCACAGCTAGAACTAGCTCGCCAACTTTGAACACTCTCTCCTTCACTTTTCGATCAAAAGCTCTGGAGATGCGCGCCTGGTAGAATGCAATGCGCTGTTGAGCTTGAAGGTGTTTCTCGTCTAATCCTTCTAGCTCTTGAAGCCGTAATTGGTCATTCTTTTCCTGAGTCAACTCATTAGCTACTGCTATTCTGAGTGACAAAATTTGGATTTCAATGGAGAGAACTGCTTCACACCCGTAGACTAATGAGAATGGGGTACAACCCGTCGGTGTTCGTACCGTTGTGCGGTATGCCCAGAGGCACTCTCCCAGCTTCTCATTTCAGTCTCTTTTGTTCGAAGAAATGAACTTCTTCAAGAGTTTAATGATGGTTTTGTTGAAGGCTTCCGCCAAACCATTAGCAGCAGGATTATATGCCGTAGAGGCCATATTTTGTATCCGATTTTTATCGCAAAATTGGTGAAAAGCTTGACTGATGAATTAAGGCCCGTTGTCATGGATTATCCTTCGGGGTACCCCAAAGCGATAAATGACATGATGCTTGATAAAGCTGATCACGTTGGATGTCTTTACCTCAGCAAGAGGGATTGCTTCTGCCCATTTGGAGAAATAATCGGTGATAGCCAATATGAACCGATGTCCCCTAGAAGACGATTGGTGAATCGGACCAATGATATCCATACCCCATGCTTCAAAGGGCCATGATGCAATAGTAGGATGTAGATACTCAGAAGGCTGATGTATAAAATCCGCATGAACCTGACAAGCTTTGCATTGTCCTGCATAATTCACAGCATCTGCAATCATGGTAGGCCAGTAATAGCCCATTCTTCTGATACAATCCTGTAACTTAGGACCGGGTTGATGTGCTCCACATACCCCATCATGAGCTTCTCGGATAACCCATTCTGCATCATCGTCAGAGAGACATCGTAACAATAGTCCATCATAAGTTAGGCGATACAGACTTTGTGAAGAAGCATCAAAATAGAAGCGTAGTGATCGTCTTTTAACTGATACTGCTTCTTTGGGATCTTCTGGTAAGATTCTGTATGCTGTAAAGTCTATAAAGGGACTTCTCCAATCTCTCTTAGGAGGAACCGTATTTATGGCGTAGCTGCGTTCCATGTAAAAATTATTTTTCACACAAAACAAATCTCTGTTAAGAAGGATCACTGAGCTCTGCCTTCTTATAGGAATGGCTAGATCTGCAGCTAGACTGGCTAGAGCGTCAGCTTTCAGATTTTGAGATCGAGGCACATGCTCTAAGAAGAATCCTTTAAAAGACATGGCTATCTCGATCGTTGCTTGGTGATAAGGAATGAGGTCTGGATTGCGGACTTCATATATTCCTCTAACCTGATTGACGATTAGCTGAGAATCACCAAAAGCTTCCAAGTATTCAACATCCAATTCTTTAGCGACTTGAAGCCCGATGAGCAGGGCATTATACTCTGCCACATTATTAGAGCAGGATTCGCTAAGAGAATATGCTCGATAGATGACGAGTTTGTCAGGAGTTACCAGAACAATTCCTACTCCTGAAACCACGTTTCCCTTGGGACCAGTCCGAGAGGCACCATCGAAGAATAGCTGCCATATATCATCTTCCATTTCAGAGTTACATTCTGCAACTTCGTCGGGGATGTTCTCGTAGAGTTTGGATGTTTCTAGAATTGGATGGGCAGCTAAGAAATCAGCCAAGGCTTGACCTTTTATGGACTTATGAGGGACGTACACCATATTATACGGTGTTAATAACATCGCCCAAGTCGCGAGTCGGGAATTAAGAACACTCGGCTTACTCATCAGTACCCGAAGAGGATTGATTCTGGAGATGATATGAATAGTTTGGCCTATGACGTAATGTCGCATCTTCTGAATAGCAAACATTAGGGCCAAGCATTCTTTTTTCACTGGATTGTACCGGTGTTCAGCTCCGATCATCATCTTGCTTAAATAGTAGATAACCTGTTCCTGACCATCTTCATTCTTCTGTGCGAGAAGGGCCCCTAAAGAATGATCCATTGCTCGAACATACAACAAAAATGGTCTTCCTATGACGGGAGGTACCAGAACTGGAGGATTAGTAAGGTAGCGTTTGATATCGTCAAACGCTTGCTGACAGGCTTCGTCCCATACGAAAGATACCCCTTTCTTTATTAGGCGAGAAAAATATTGACATCTCCCAGAGAGGTTGGATATAAATCTCCTGATATAAGCCAGACGACCTTGAAATCCCCTGAGTTCCCTCAGATTACGGGGTGGTCGCATTTCTAAGATAGCCTTTACTTTATCAGGGTCAACTTGAATGCCTTTGGCGGTAATGACAAATTTCAGGAATTTGCCACTGGATACACCGAGAAAGGACTTTGTAGGATTCATTTTGAGCTGATGTTGGTGCATCAACTCGAACACCATCTTCAAGTCTTGGATGTGAGTACCCTTGAGGCGGCTTTTGATAGCGATATCGTCTACGTAACACTCCATTATTTTGTATAGATGCTCATAGAATATGTTACTCATGGCTCGCTGATATGTAGCCCCGACATTCTTCAATCCAAAGGGCATGACTGTGTAGCAATATACCCCCAGTGGTGTACGGAAGGCAGTATGCTTTTCATCTTCAGGATTCATCTTAATCTGATTGTATCCTGAAAATCCGTCCATGAAAGACATGCGTTCAAAACCGCATGTATTGTCAATCATGACATCCATGATGGGAAAAGGGAACTCATCCTTGGGGCAGGCTGCGTTCAGATCTTGGAAATCAATGCAAACACGTACTTTTCCGTTTTTCTTCATGACTGGGACGACGTTGGCGACCCAATCAGGATGTTGTTCTTCCCGGATGAACCCGCAGGCTATCAACTTCTTGATTTCAGCTTCGATGGCATCCATCATGTCCGAGCGGAACCGACGTTGGTGCTGCTTTACAGGTTTTGAATTGGGCAGGATGTTGAGCTTATGAGTAGCCACTTTCGGGTCAAGACCTAGCATATCCTCATAATTCCACGCGAAGACATCGATATATTCTTTTATCAGCTGGATTATTTCTTCCCTTTCTTCTTCGGAAAGATTATTGCTGATAAATATTGGCTTCGATGAAAGTTCATCCCCAACATCGATTTGGATAACTTTATCTTCAGTGGGCGGTTCTCTCTGCTCAAACCGGAGTTCCCATTGTGTATCCATTTGCTGAGCCCAGGATTCATCTTTGAATGGTTCATATTCTTGTTCCTCTGCTTCAAGAGAATCTGTCAACACCATATTTACTGATAATACATGCCCAAGATCAGCATATGAGTCGGAGGACGACAAGGCATTCTGAGAAGAGGAAAAGATATTATCTCTTGACTCAGATTTTGCTAAAGACGTGGTATACCCTAACCCAAAATGAGTTCGTTGACAGTAGGGATCACCATGCAACGGTATTCGTCTGCCTTTTCCATAGTTGAGACCAGATTCCAGCTTTGAGTCATAACCCATACTTTGCATAATCTTCAAAGCCTGTGGGCTATATCTGTGAATCTGCATTTTCCCAGCATCGGGCTCGTGAGATTCTTCTTGTACAATCGGCTTATTGCGCATGTGACCGAAGACTATTGGATGCTGATCTTTACGGGTAGGTGGCATAATGAAGATAGAATCTTTATGTGGCCCACATGTCGTGATGACATTAGATGTTGATGCCACTTTCCATACATACGGTTGATAGAAGTCCATAGCTTTCAAGAATTTTTGTGCTATAGGCTCTATATCGTTATGGAGGGATAATTCCTGATTAGGAAATTGGGCGTCAATATACTGGAAAATAGGTTCTTTATTATCATCAAAAACCATGTTCCCGGTTGTATTTACATCAATCAGATGTTTGTTGCGCCGGAGGTTGATAACCAAAGGTGGAGGCTTCTGGTTCAAAGTGATAACTAGAGGGTCACTTCCTCCTCCTGATTTGGTTTTGTTCAAGTGAATAGCCATGGGTTTCATGACTTTTGGACGAGTATTTCGCCTTTTCACCTGGATTGATAGAGGTTGCTCAACAGATGATTCTCTTGGCTCCGGGTGGGATTCCTCTTTCGTCTTACCCGATACCTCCTTCATGTAGTCTTGGATATACAACATGGCATCGGAGTAGTAGGACTCAACTCCTTTGAACGGGTTGAGATCAGCAAACTCTGTCTTCACTGTTCCTTGGGAGTCTACATATTTGAAGCATTGATGTAGAGTGGAAGGAACAATATTGTGATCGTGGATCCATGGTCTGTCCAACAGAATGTTGTAAGACACCTCTGAATCAATGACATAGCATGTAGCCACTGATCTAAGGTCACCAATTTGGATCCTCAGACGAATTTTCCCAACGGCTTGCTTTTCCTGGCATTGAAGCCCACGATTGTAGTGGTAGTGTAAGCCAGTTCGCTTGTAGGAATCCTCACCGGCCTAAGCAGACTATGAGGAATGATGCTGATCGATGATCCCGGATCTATGTGAATTCGGTCTACCTCCATGGAACCGACGTATCCGGTGTAATAGAGGGGCCTGTCATGCTTGTTATGTTTCAACAGCATGTCATCTTGAGTGAAAGTGATATTGGGGACCACTTCCATCACACTGTGGCATTGAGGACATGACACGGGCTCTTTATCGGGAGTCTTGAGCTGAGTCAAGCATGCATCTGCCTGCATTAGCGCTTCACTCAAGGCCTGACGAGTGTCTTTTGATAGCCTGAGTAGCTCAAAGATGGACAATCTGGCTGGAGTATTAGCCAATTGGATCAGGATGTCGAAGTTATATGGTTTCTCCAAACCCTTGTTTTGAATGTTCTTCAAAGGTTTATCGAAACGCACTTCTTTTTGCTTGTCCTTGTCCGCCGAAGTTGGTCTAGAAGGACCTGCCTCTGGTATGTCAGGTTCAGGTTCTGAAGGTTTGACAGCTGATGTGTCTGCCGTTGCTTCTTCCTGATTTCCTCCATAGTCTTTGAGGTAGGCTTTACCTGACCGAGTTCCAGTAGCCAAAGCCTCTTCTTCTGATGTCGGAGATATTGCAACCATATGGCATGGTTTGCATCTGGAGTTCTTTTTAGACTTAGCCTTAACAGCTTGAGTCTCTTCTTCAATCTCTGACACTAGATCAGGATGAACCCATATAATCTCACCACGCTGGGTAGTTAAGGGTACTAGGTCATGATTTTGACCCATGGTCGGAGGGAGATTAACAATATTCATCATCATCCGGGAAATAGGTACAACCCCATCCGAAACTTCTTGCGGAGGCAGATTGCCAAATTGGAGAGAGATCATATTGGCAGTGACCGTCTTCTCGCTGTTACGCAGAGTGATGGCCTTGGCATCGATCAACTCCTGGATTTTTTTTTTAGTACATAACATGCCTTTGTGGGGTGATGTATGTACCTTTGGAAAATGCAGTACTTAGGATTATTGGTACTGCCGACTTCATTTGGCCGCTTTACTTCAGGGAGAGTGAGCTTGCCACTTTTGACTAGACAGTCGAATATGCTCGGAATGTCATCATCATCAAAAGAATATTCTTCTATGGGTCTAGAAGTCCCAGGTTTCGTCTGCGTAGTTGCTGGGGTAGGTTGTCTGGACGTGTTAATCGTCAGAGCCTCCTTTTTTATGGAACCACGAGGATGGTCGATATTGGAAGATGACTGTTTTCCTTTGTCAGAGGTGGAGATCATGATTTTATTGTCACGTGCCTTCCGACTGTTGTCTTCGGCGGCTACTGCTGATATGATAAACGAGGGCCAATCATGGAACTGATATTGTCCCATGAATACCGAGATCAGTGGGAGAAGGTTCTTCCTGTAAATGTCCACCAAGGCAGAATCTGGAACTCCGGGAGGCATCTGCAAAGTGGCCTGACGAAAATGTTCAATGAAAGTGCGAACGTTCTCCTTCTCCTTCTGCTTCACTTCGATGAGCGATGACATAGACATGTCCATTCCTCCCTCGTAGAATCGAGCGAAGAACAGAGTCTTGAAATCTTCGAAGGAAGTAATGCAATTGTCCGCCAGACTACGGTACCATTGATAGGCTACGCCAGACAGACAACCTTTAAATACCCGGGTGAGAAGGGCGTCATTCTCTTGCAGCAACACCGTCATCATGCTGAAGTAGTTCATGTATTGACTTGGTGACGTCTTTCCCTCAAACAAAATATAGCCTGTGGTTTGTATTTTGGAGGGAAAGGGATCTCGTCCCAGATAGCTGGATAAGGCTGATTAATTCCCAATTTTTTGAGCTGATCTTTGTGCTTCAAGGCATCAAATTGGGCTTTCAATTCCCTCACTGCCTGTATCGGATCTTCCGCTGGTAAAGGGACCGCTGAGTGGTGAGAGATCGGTTGTATTGTAACTCCAACAGGAGGCAATACATTTTCCGAGTTAGGAAGTGGAGGAATGGACATGTCTATGAGATCGGTTGTATTGTAACTCCAACAGGAGGCAATACATTCCCTCACTGCCTGCCTGACTCTTGATTTAGAACAGGCTCCTGGTTCGCATTGGATGGTGGTAAGTCCACCCCCACACGTATTTGAGTCGGAGGGACCGATGCTTGAGCTATAGCAGCTGTATGTTGAGTCAGCATCATCTGGTGCATATTCTCCATCATGGAATGCATCTCTTTCAGTGATGTCTCCAGTACAGCGATGCGTTGCTCAGTACTTCCTAATGGGGAAGCCTCTTCGCGTTCATCTCCAATGGCATAGACTCATATTTCTCTGGATGTCATTGAAGGGTTAGTATAGGTCTCTATAGAGATCGAATCTATACTTTCAGCATCCGATTCGGGAAACTGGCGACCCCCAGTGTCAGAATCAGAAGAATACGAAGCCGGTTGTCGTGACCTCGAACGGGTATTTCGAAATACCCCAGCTTCAATATTCTCAAGGAGCCTGTTGAATCTCCTTTGGCTTGGAGTTCTAGAGGGATTACGTCTGGAATTTGACCTTCCTCTAGGAACGTACGAAGCCATGTTCACTTATGCGAATGTAAGCTCTTCTTCCTGTAAAGGCAAAGAGTAGTTCAATCGGTCGAAAACTGACCGTTTTGCTTTAGAACAGCAGTAATTAACTACAACTTTGTGACTATTATAACAGTGCTCCCTAGGGGGTGTAATAGACATGTTAGAAGATCCCTTATCTTTGCGCTTCTGGATCAAGAGATTACGCAAGTCGGGAGGATTAACAGAAGAAGAAGAAGCAGGCTTATTATGCCTTTTTACATCAGTTGGAATGCGGATATTGGGAACCATAACTCTTTCCCTGCCATACGTATACAGCAGTTCAGCCATGTGAGTAGCACATGATCCATGAGGAGCGTATCTATCAACAAACTGGGCCTTCTTTACGCTGAGGGGCTTGGCCTGGCGTATTCTGGAACTTTGCTCAGGCTGGCGTAAAACTGAGGACGTCCTCAATCGGCCATCAGTATCTCGCATAATCTGGAAAGCGGGCAAATTCTTCTCTTGATGGCGTAAAAGCCGAGAGGTTGGGAAATCCGCCACTTATTTTTCCTTGCGGAGATTGCAGGGACTATCTACCCCATTATAGGCGGGAGATGTATTTTTACGCGCAGGGCGCGTTTGAAATTTCTGACTTGGCGCTGAGGCCTTACCAGAAATTATGTCAGCCACGTCAGCGACGGGAGACGGGTTTTTACGCACAGAGCGTATAGGTTAGGATGCCACAACCTTGTTGATCGAAGAGAGAGAGCTTGCAGGACGGGTAGAGGATGTCCGGGGCATCCATACTTTACGCAGCTTCCTGTTGTCCTGGACAGAGAGGGAATGAGAGCTACCCCCGCGCGAAGCATGTCTTCATAAGCAGATTGGTCGAATTGGACGACCAAAGTCTTCTTCTTTGATCCGACGGATACTGCATCGTATTGAGCAATGATTTTCTCATCAGAAGAGAAAGTAGTCCCCAGCAGAGTCGTCATCTTGTGTTTGATAATAAACGAAAGAAATTAAACTAGGTTTATACGAAACACTTTCTTTGGTTTACAAACAAGAAAAAGAAGTACTATTAATCCTATGCGAGGATGTTAAGTACAAAAGTTTGACCCTGGGTAAATATTGCTATAGGAGTCTGATCTGCGGTCGATCACTTTGTCCCTTGGACGACACGATGACGAAGAAGTGCCATGAAAGAAGGAGAAGCTTCAAAGGTTGCATGAGAGATTGGATGCTCGATGCCAAAGTCGTCAATCACTACTCTATGTCTATGCTCTAAACTCTTCTCTCTCGATAAAAATTGATCTCCCCAATAAAAATTCGATCTTTAAAAAATCCCCCTTTCTCTGTTAATAGAGATATCTATTTATAGAGCCCAGTTGCAGTAACCGTCCAGTCGGCGTAGAAGCCGAACAGTGGAGAGTATGGCGCTCTTTACGCGGCGGTTATGATAACTGCTACCCACGTCTGAATGATCTCCTAAATTCGCGTATGACGCGTGTCCCATTATGAGGTAACGCGTATAACTGCTGCGAAGATCACGGCATGCAAGCCACGTAGGTAACTGCCCCTCGTGTAGAGATGATTGGCGTAGAAGCCAAATAGCCGTCATACTGGCGTAGAATTCGTCAAGTTGGCATAGAATCAAAGTAGGCGTAGAAGCCGTCAAGTTGGCATAGAAGCCAAGTAGGCGTAGAAGCCGAGTAGGCGTAGAAGCCTGATGTTGCATGGATAGGTAGCAGGCGGAAAGACAGCCAATTATCCTTCTTTGACTGAGGTCTTGAGCATATTCCGAACCAAATAGCCTTATCACGTCCCTTTGCAAATATAGCCTGAGTTGGCGTATTCCGAGGAGATAGCATACGGCGTACTCCTATAATTGAAAATAGCCAGATCGGCGTATTTCAAGGAGATAGCGTACAACGTGCTCCTATAGCTGAAAATAGCCTGGTTGGCATAATTTGCGGGGATGGTGATGTGGACATATTAGCCCTAATTATGGCTCACCCAGTCGTTAAAAGTAGAACCAAATCTCATACATTTAATGCAGAGATCTGCCCCCATCACGCGCATTAACTGCAGAGACGCGCCTCGAGTTCTGTACGAAGAATAGCTTTTGACGTGGCGGTTGATATCATCTCATCCTGAGCGTAAAAGCTCATGTTTGCCTGTGTATAATAGGCTGCGTATTCCCTGAATGCATAAACGACATCTTATATCACGGCTTTGTCACTAGACGACAGTCTGGGGCTCTGTGAAGAATCATCATGACAGCCGTCCTCTCGGTCGTCGTGCAGTACTCTTTGTCAGGAGTCAGATTCACTGCTTGATCTGACAGGTTCATTTGAAGAATACGAAGAGTTCCTCGTACAATTATTCGCTGCATTAAAAGCATATGGGTTTTACGCCAAAATGCCGATGTAGCAACCTTTTTACGCTAAAACAGTCTGAAAATACTGCATTACGCGGGTTGTTCTGGAGCTATATTTTACGCTTAAACAGCGTTGAAGCTCCTCTGTACGCCAATGGCTCTGAAGTCATGTCTTATGCCACCCAATGCTGGAGCTTTATTTTACGCGGCTTCCTGCGGGTTGAGGGTTTTTTACGCGTATACTTCCTCAGCGTATTTTTTATGCTTCTACAGGGTTATCACAGATCATAGTTACTAATAAATGCAATATGAGGTTCTCCTATTGGTCGCAAGCACTGAAGTCTATCCGAAAAATTCAGGCGAAAGTGACATTAAGTAACAATATGTCCCACTCGACGGTGAGCTGGATGTGCCATACTCGACGACATGCTACAAATCCATAAGTTGGGGCCGGGATACCGGGATCGCCTACAACCAGGTAACCTCCTCTCTTAATGATCTATGTTGTTAATCTAGTCATTAATCCTTAGCAGTTTTAGTTCAGAATTTTGGGTATGGTATTTCGTAGAATCTATCCTAGACATGTTTGCAAGACAGTATAGAAGCATAAAAAAAACTTAGCTCCATGCTCCTCAGTAACTCAACTCCACGCGCCTTGGTGACTCAGCTCCCTGCGCCTCAGTGACTTTGCTCTACGTGCCTCAGTGACTCAGCTCCATGAGCCTCATTGACCCAGTTCCATGTATCAATAGTCTAAGTGGTGTTTCATGTGCCTGTAGTACCATGCACCATTATACAACTTGGTGATTCATGTGCCCGCAGTGCCATGCACCATTATGTAGCTTAGTGTTCTCATATGCCCGTAGTGCCATACTCTACTATGCATCTTAGAATGCGCCTGCAGTGTCATGCGCCACTACCACTTCAAGTGCTCTTCATGCACAAAGTGGAAGTATTCCCAAGGTTCAGTCACAACTATCCAAATAAGGGCATGACACGTGTCACGAGTATTATGGGCGACAACAATCCCAGATCTTGGCTTGACATGTGTCAGCCTTAACGCTGTATGCGCCTGCAGTGCCATACGCCAACATGCAGCCCGCATATACGCGCCTATGGAAAGCCTTCCTAAGGCTATAAATAGTGGGTGTCTCCCACATACAAGCAGCAGCCGTATCTACGCATAAAAGAGACACATGTAGAGACAACGTCTACACGTGAAAGAAGAGGAGAAGAAGATAGAAGCACTGCTAGAAGCCTCGTTAACCTCCTTGGTCCCAGATCGTCAACGGAGTAAATGAGCCGTTGCAGTACTCGATCTCCACCATCACACTTGTCCAGATATTTCTTTTTGTACTTATATCCTCTTGTATAGGGACTCTCTTGTACTCTTTATCAATTTGTAATAAATAAGAGTTTTATACCCTCCACCCAAAAACCTATTTTTGCGATATCGACAAAAATGGTGACTTTGCTGGGGAAGAGCTTCTTCTCCAACGAGAAGCTAGTGATGTAATCTGAGGTGACCAAGTTAGGTTTGAC
Organism: Iris macrosiphon; assembly: GCA_036927795.1. NCBI lineage: Eukaryota > Viridiplantae > Streptophyta > Magnoliopsida > Asparagales > Iridaceae > Iris > Iris macrosiphon. The sequence continues at coordinate 48,238,193 of JAYESA010000003.1, forward strand.
TCAGAGGATGATAGTTGTTCACTTCGACCAACAGGCATTCGAAGATATGCTGGATAAGCCGAGCTCGCCAACGAGGCCCGTATGACCTCGCAAGACTCATAGAATTTGGGACGTTAGTGCCATTGCGCCAAACCCAAAGTCGGTGTCAGATGCATTGTCAACACATGCCACAGTTGCACCAGCGGTTATTTTGCTGACAAGACGAGTCCCTTACTGAAGCCAACACGACCTCAAAAAGTTTGAAGGATGTGGGTTGCTAAGGCTGTTGTGCTGAACCCCGAATTCGCTCCATAAGTGCCACCAACCTTTGCCGCATGTGCACATAAGTTTGGCACGCATCCTGTCTCCATCTCTGAAGCTGCGCTCAAGAAGAGCTGCGCCAAGTCCCATGATGCACACGCGCATCGCCATTTAGGCCAGAAAAGATACGTTGATCACAGGCGTATGGAACCTCGTCAAAGCAAGGTTGCTGCTAACAAAAGCTCGTGTATCCCTATACTGGATTCCCTGTACTATACGCCCAAGTATGCTGGCGCAAGGAAACCCAAAATATCCTGAGACATGCGCGCTCTAGGAGCTGTACCGTCTTCTCTCCAAAAGCCTTCGCCTTTGCTCATGACACGTACTACTAAAGCAAGGATCTATAAGGAAGACCCAGGTGCTCATTCACCTGAAGTGGGTTGACCCTTAGAGCCTTCTCGAACCCACTTGGATGTCGTAGTTGCACCTAAACCAAGTCGGGAACAAATATTGTGATGACAGACCCATGCGTCCAGTCTACCTATGCGCATGTTGTGATGACAGACCCATGCGTCCAGTCTACCTATGCGCATGTAGTGGGTCCATCTCTCCTTAAGTCTTCCATCAATGATCCAGTTGCAGTTTCTACAGAAGAACTGGCTCAGGGAGAAAATATACTACTCTCGCCTCTATGCGCAAAGCTCGCCCGAGCGGATGAAATTACGGTAAAAGTGAAGCTTCCATTATCTGATTTACGCAACGTGATTTAGTCACAAGCATAAGACGAGAGAGGCGACCCTCATACATGATTTTTCCTCTCACAGACATACTAGTGCCAATATCACCATCAACTGTTGTTGCTCTAAAGCACTAGTTCCTGCAGCCAGATAGTCGGTGTTCTAGCGGCTACAACCAGCGATGCCAACCCAACAACGTCTCTAGAGACCTCTATATGACGAGGAGGAACTGTCCATAGCCTCGTGTTGCTAAACATGGAGGTCTTCTCCCATGAAGAAGATCTCAAAAAAATCTCGCTTAATCTAAAGGTGTCGGTTAGTACACCGCAAAGCCGTCCAAGGAATAGCAAGCAAGTACCCACATTAGGGGTATTTCAATATACACGCTCGAGAACAAGGGCTGGGGGTAGTCGTGCCTCCCCGAATCAAGTTGCAACCGGAGCTGGGGGTAGGAGTCTCCCGGTGTTCCATGATAACCCATCCTTCCAAGAGGACAGTGAACCTCTGCACACAAATGATAGCTTAACTAGGGGTATCCATGCCTCCCCGAATCAAGCTTCATCCAGAGATGAAGGTAGCAATCCCCTGGTATTCTATGACAATCCATCCTTTTATGAGGACTGTGAACCTATGAACATGGATGACAACTTAGCTGGGGGTAGCCGTACACTCCAAGATGAGCCTACAACTGAAACTGGGGGTGGCAATCCCTCCAATAATAAAAGTGATGTGACACCACCTACTCTCCCAGAGGACAGTGGTACTCAGACATCGGAGGCAAAAAGTGAAGCATCTACCTATTCGTCCGTCTCTTCTCACTTAATGCCAGTATACGTGGAAGGAGACGAACATGGCATCGAATCCAGTAACCAATAATGCCTCGAGACACTCAAAGGCATGATGCATGCTTTGAGTACTTCAATGCAGACTCTGACTCACATAGTATTGGAGCTCAGAGATAGTATCGCCCCAACACAGCCGCAAGCGTCGTGACAAAAAAATAAGGAACCCGATGTGCCTGATCCGGCTCTTCAGGTTACAAGCAGTCATATAATACCTCGATCCTCTGCTCCCCTTTTGACAAACGATATCCAGGAGACTCTCAAGCACCTGCGTGCCTGCATCGATGCTCGAGACAACCAAGACAGGCTCCAGAAGCTCAGGATCCGACAACCCGATCCTTCTGAATGAGACAACGTGGTATACCCTCCCAAGTATAAGCCATTATCTCTGGATTCATTTGACGGGAAGACCTCACCTCGTCAGTACATGAGATACTTCCAGTCGACAATATGCCATTTACCTCGGGATGAAGCCTTTTTACCTCAGGATTGCGCCTTACTCACCAACTTGTTCGTTGGGGCCCTATCTGGCATCGCCTTTGAGTGGTTCTGTAACCTCACAGATAAATGTATCTCCTACTTCGAGGACCTGAAGTCTCTGTTCCTCACACAGTTCTATGAAGGAGGAATGGACATGTCCTCCCTGATGGACATCACCCAAAGGGAAAGGAAACTCGCAATAAATTACATCAAGCGTTTTCGGCAGGCGGTAATGGAACTACCTTCGAACATTCCTGAATCCACGCTGATGGACACATGCCGAAATAATTTTCTACCAGCAATAAGATTATGGACGGTTCCTGACCCATTCAATGACTGGACAACATTTATCATAAGTGTTGTTGCTGCAGAGAATAGCGCGAAAGACGCCCGCTTATTGGGATTCCAAGCTCCTAACGCTGAATACAAGGAAAAGCATCCTTTCACAGTCACCGATAATCGCGACGGTAAAGGGAAGCAAGCTCTAACGGTCAACTTGTCAGGAAGACCGACCTCACCTATCACTAAGCCAACAGAGCCACCTACAGTACAAGAGACTTATTTCTTTAATGATGATGATGATGTCATGAAGCTCTTTGAAGTGTTGATGAAAAGTAACAAGCTCAAGCTTCACGACATCAGGCGCCCCAGCGAGGCAGGCAAGGCGACAATCCTAAGTAGTACTGCCGCTATCATCAATATGTTCACCATGCCACGCGTGACTGTTATATATTAAAAATGCAGATATAATAACTAATTGACTCTAAAGCCCTCTATCTGGACTATGGGGACTGTCACGCCCCGATCTCCCGCAGACAAATCGGCCGTTCCCCCTAGACGAGAATCACCGCGCCAGCGCTCCCGCAGAACGATCGCTTTGACCCATCCGGGCGTGATGCCGCACGAGCATGAGCCACGCCCGTGCAAGGCCGTGGTTCATTGGCTGGCGGTAAGAGTTCTAAGCCAAAGAGTCGTACAGATTGTCCGAGTGCAGTGGAGTCATAAACGCATAGATGATCGGTAACAAGTTCACTGAGTCGACAATATAGCGGAAGCATTGAATAACACTAGTAGAAGTAAAGCAACTCTTTCATTGATAATAACAAGTGTTACAGGCGGTGTATAGCCGAGATTACAAGTCGCTCAAGCCTCTCTCTCTCTCTCTGAAACAGTAAAGGCGTGCCAAGTGGCTACAATTGCGGAATGATTGTACAGACGATGTTCAGGCAAATGTTCACAACATTATGTCTTGTATATGTGCTTCAGTTCCGAATGCAACGCTGCTTTAGAGTGATCTCCATGCCTTAGCACGCACGAAGGAGCATCCGCACCGAACGAGGTTCTTCCGTACCCTACAAACGAACTTGTGGATTATCAGTACATTGAATGCACTAGTGGGGAGGCTAGTCGCCCGCTTGACAAATCCAAACACGTAATAAAGGTTCCGTGCACCAACTATTATGTTGTCTTTCTAGTTGTCTTAGGATCAGTTTCATGCAAATATTGAATAGCCTAACTCGTGTGGCAGTACGCCGTGCGACATGAGAGGGAACACGACGAGACTTACCAACTTACCATTTGTCCTTCCCTGTCCAAGGCAAACATTGTTAATTCAAGCACGGGCATGTATAAATATTCAGGGGCATTCATAATGAAAACTAAGACAATAGCATATGCAAACACGAGAGTCGTTATATCCAGATCGTTCAGGTGTTCAGTTGTTCATTGATGCGATGCAATGACTCACACGCGGATAGCCGCTAAGTGAGGATGACTTATCTATATGAACAGGAGTCGCTGGCATAGCCATAAAGAACAGGTGTAGCACATGAAAGAAAATGAAATGCAATGCACGGATCAGGAGCGCTACAGGTCATTCCTTCCGAGGCAGGCGGCTACTTAGTCTGGGAGCAAGAATGGCGTGAAGGATAAGTTCACAGGCGCTACACGTCATTCTGCCCGAAGCAGGCAGACTAACAGGGTTTTTGTCCGCATCGGATCGGCCCGGTGCCCCAGAGACCGTCCGTAGGAACAGAGATCCGAAAATCTCACTTGTTGACAAGTTGTCCGCGACATGCAGGTCTCTAACATCAGGTCTCGGGTCAGGTGCAGGAACAAGTTCGAGGCAGGATATATATATAAATGAACAAGTTATATGGAATAAGTTCGAGTCAGAATATATATATATATATATATATATATATATATATATATATATATATATATAGAACTTGTTGAGGCAAGATCGTTCACATTAGTGTATTCTGGGATTCATTCATTCATGGTGCAAATTCCCTGGTTCGAAAATTGCCTTAGCGACCCAATGGTCCCAGATACTTTCAGGTTCATTCATGCACGGAACGACTACTTAGTAGTCTCCCGGGGTTTACATGAAAACAAGGCAACATACAAGCAGACAAGCATGCATTTGCATAAACACAAACGTTCATGCTAGCTCGGGCCCGAAGGTAAGCCGATGAGCGAGATCGTAAGGGACTTCCCGAGCGACACGTTCTAGGGTAGCATGTGAGGGTCTGAACATATATATAAGCAATATTTCATTTCCATGTTCTAGCATAAGCAATACAAGTTGGGATTATTCCCTTAGCTAGGTGCGTTGGATTCTTATTAGCATGCAGGAGGTGATTCACCTAGCGACTAGCATGTATCATTCCAGATTTTATGTGTGCTGGCTAAGCAAAGATAAGTTCACCGTAGCCACCCACCTTAGCGATGATTCGCCTCGGTTGAGCGATACGTCAAGCGAGCCTCTGAAAGCCTAAGCCAGATCCTGTAAGGACAAGTCTGGATATCCTTTGCCTCGAACGAGTATTCTCTCCTGAGCAAAGCGGGTCGGGACATGCACTTTTGCCGTTTGAATCGGCAGTCCGCTTGAACGGAATGGGGTGTTACATCCTACCCAACTCAGAAAAAGTCTCATCCTCGAGACTTACTGAGGACAAACAGTACATTTTAATCAATTTTAATTTAACGATACAAGGCTGAGGCAAACCTATACAAGTTGTTGTACTTGTTTATCTGGATATTCACTTGCACAAGCGTTCGAGATCAGTATATCGCTAGTATGGATCGTACACGTATTCGTAGCGCTCCAAACACATGCACGCCAACCAACTTAGCGATAGCGAAGTCTTAGCACTCGAGTTTCACATTTTCTTAAGTCTTGGATCGTGCACAAGTTCAAGGTGTCCCTCAAACATATGCATTCAACCAAACTTAGAGAAAGTGAAGTCGGACAAGCTACTTGCGTTAATCTCAAGGGTTCTCACTCAGGTTGGCACAAAGGCTACTCGCAGCACAATATCATACAAGCAATCATATCATTCAAAATACATTTTGAAAGTATTTAGACTTATTGTTGGAACATCCCATTGAGGCATTGAGAGAGAGCGTGCACATAACCCACGAACGAGCTTTCGAAACTGAGATAATCGAAATGAAATCCAAAGGCGTATAAGTCAGGCTCTGATACCATTAATCTAACGCCACGATCTCCTGCAGGAAAATTGGCCGTTCCCGCTAGGCTAGAATCACCGTGCCAGTGCTCCCGCAGAACGATCGCTTTGACCCATCCGGGCGTGATGCCGCACGAGCGTGATCCACGCCCATGTAAGACCATGGTTCATTGGCTGACGGTAAGAGTTCTAAGCCACAGAGTCGCACAGATTGTCCGAGTGTAGCAGAGTCATAAACGCATAGACGATCGATAACAAGTTCACTGATTCGACAATATAGCGAAAGCATTGAATAACACAATTAGAATTTAAGAAACTCTTTCATTGATAATAACAAGTGTTATAGGCGGCGTATAGCCGAGATTACAAGTCGCTCAAGTCTCTCTCTCTCTCTGAAATAGTAAAGGCGTGCCAAGTGGCTACAATTGCAGAATAATTATACAGGCAATGTTCACAACATTATGTCTTGTATATGTGCTTCAGTTCCAAACGTAACGCTGCTTCAGAGTGATCTTCATGCCTTAACACGAACGAAGGAGCATCCACACCGAACGAGGTTCTCTCGCACCCTACAAACGAACTGGTGGATTATCAATACATTGAATACACTGGTGGGGAGGCTACTCGCCCACTCGACAAATCCAAACACGTAATAAAGGTTCCGTGCACCAATTATTATGTTGTCTTTCTAGTTGCCTTAGGATCAGTTTCATGCAAATATTGAATAGCCTAACTCGTGTGGCAGTATGCCGTGCGACATGAGAGGGAACATGGCGAGACTTACCAACTTACCATTTGTCCTTCCCTGTCCAAGGCAAATATTATTAATTCAAGCACGGGCATGTATAAACATTCAGGGCATTCATAATGAAAACCAAGGCAATAGCATATGCAAACACGAGAGTCGTTATATCCAGATCGTTCAGGTGTTTAGTTATTCATTGATGTGATGCAATGACTCGTACGCGGATAGTCGCTAAGCGAGGATGACTTATCTATATGAACAGGAGTCGCTGGCATAGCCATAAAGGACATGTGTAGCACATGAAAGAAAATAAAATGCAACGCATGGATCAGGAGCACTACAGGTCATTCCTTCCGAGGCAGGCGACTACTTAGTCTGGGAGCAAGAATGGCGTGAAGGATAAGTTCACAAGCGCTACACGCCATTCTGCCCGAAGCAGGCAGACTAACAGGGTTCCTGTCCTGATCGGCCCGGTGCCCCAGAGACCGTCCGCAGGAACAGAGATCCGAAAATCTCACTTGTTGACAAGTTGTCCGCGACATGCAGGTCTCTAACATCAGGTCTCAGGTCAGGTGCAGGAACAAGTTCGATGCAGGATATATATATATAACTGAACAAGTTATATGGAACAAGTTCGAGTCAGGATATATATATATATATATATATATATATATATATATATGGAACTTGTTGAGGCAGGATCGTTCACATTAGTGTATTCTGGGATTCATTCATTCATGGTACGAATTCCCTGGTTCGGGAATTGCCTTAGCGACCCAATGGTCCCAGATACTTTCAGGTTTATTCATGCATGGAATGACTACTTAGTAGTCTCCTGGGGTTTGGATGAAAACAAGGCAACATACAAGCAGACAAGCATGTATTTGCATAAACACAAACGTTCATGCTAGCTCAGGCCCGAAGGTAAGCCGATGAGCGAGATCGTAAGGGACTCCCCGAGCGACACGTTTTAGGGTAGCATGCGAGGGTCTGAACATATATATAAGCAATGCTTCATTTCCATGTTCTAGCATAAGCAATACAAGTTGGGACTATTCCCTTAGCTAGGTGCGTTGGATTCTTATTAGCATGTAGGGGGTGAATCACCTAGCGATTAGCATGTATCATTCCAAATTTTATGTGTGATGGCTAAGCAAAGACAAGTTCACCGTAGCTATCCACCTTAGCGATGATTCGCCTCGGTTGAGCGATACGTCAAGCGAGCCTTTGAAAGCCTAAGCCAGATCTTGTAGGAACAAGTCTGGATATCCTTTGCCTCGAATGAGTATTCTCGCCTAAGCAAAGCGGGTCGGGATATGCACTTTTGTCGTTTGAATCGGCAGTCCGCTTGAACAGAACGGGGTGTTACAGGGACAAGACAGTCACTATGAATATGGTGTCTCTCTATTTCGACACTTTTCTGACAACTGAGGCTCAAGATGGTATCGTTCCTATTCCTAGGACAACCGTGGAGGTCGTTAACCTCCCTCCAGCCCTGGCAGATGGTTTAGCTTCCCTTACTACTCTAAGAAGCGAAGTCATATAGGTTTATCCCGACCTCGTCCACGAAATAACACAGCAAGCAGTTCCTTCTATTTTTAAATCTAAAGGAAGGAAGACCAAGTCAGGTCATGCGGTCTCTCCATCCACAGATGAAGTTCTCGCTGGCGTAACCAGATCAGGCCTTGCTTACCAATGCGACTATAACACTCCTAAAGATGGTACATCCCCAACAGTTCTATCTCTTACCTATGATTCAGGTCCATCCCAAATTCTCGCAGTGGACAAACAAAAGCAGACGGAGACGCACTTCGACAAACCTCTGCGAAAGGACACGACTCAAGGACTGGAGAAGCCGTACAACTTTGATATTTTGGTACAAATTGCCAACACTCCTGTGAAGTTCTCTCTTTGAGCTCCTACGTCTCTCCAAAGAGACTCGTCATGCTATGAGTGAGGGATTGCAAAATACTGACTCTTATCTGACCCGAGTCTACCCAACGTCCGAAGACCCTGTTGTATATCCACACTACAACAGTATGATGGAGACGATCCCTAATATCACATTCTCTCAGCAAGATATGTTACTAAAGAACAACATGCATGATCGCCCTTTGTATTACACGGGATATATCAGAGCCATTAAAGTGGATCAAATGCACATTGACCCCGGCCCGTCCCTCAGTATTATCCCACGGAGTCTGCTACAAACCTTGGGAATACCGATGCATCAGCTAGCATCTATCAATACCACCATCAGTGGCTTAAACGATGGAAGAAGTTACCCTCTAGAAAAGATTCGTCTGAAGTGTCAGATAGGTGATCTTCGCATATAGGTGACCTGCTATGTTATCGACGTAGAGATGTCTTACAACGTCCTGCTATGACGCCCGTGGATACACATGCATATGATGTGAGCACCCTAATTTTTTACATAGGGTTAGTTCGGCAATTATTAATTATTTTTTATTTTAATATTTATTCGATAATTTTATCGAACTTTGGAAACCAACCCCCATGATTTTAAGATCTTGAGTGCAACACTAGCTTTTCTCTTCCAACCAACCTAGCATGCTCGACTTAGATGAGTCAAATTAGACTCCTGCCATGACTATCCCTCACAAATTCGCAATCACATGCCTTGTTTTGGTCGCACAACTTTTGCGACACAATTACGAGAAAACGATGATTAATTAATCTTTTTAGTCACAGTGAACGATTTTAACACGCCACACTAACCCATTGATCCCAACTAAATCCATGCTATGAGCCTAACTGGTCCTATTACGCACATGACCCTCGAATTGCATTATTTGAACCCCCTACATGCTCCCAATATAATATTAAGTAAAAAATAGAATTTAGGAATTTATTTAATTAGTTTAATATTAATTAATATTTAGTAAATATATTTTTAATTAATATAAATTGGTTGTAGATTATTTGTTGGAGGAAATATAAATTTTCTAGAATTTTTACAAGTGCCTAATTATTTTTGAAATTTTTTCCATTTAATTATTGAATAAATAAAAGAAATAAAAGAAATGAAAAAAATGAAAAAAATTAAACCTAAACTCCTAAACCCAACACCTAAACCTAAACATATTCCCAAACCAACTTAAACTAACAACTCCCCTAACCCAACCTATACACAGCAACCACCCTTCCCCCATATATATATATATATATATATATATATATATATATATATATATATATATATATATATATAACAAAACCAAAACCCTAACCCATCCTACGCCTTCACCACCAGCACTCCGCCGAAGCGCCGCCGCCTCTAACCGACCTCCGACCGTCGCCCGTACCACTGCGTTGTCGCGTCGCAGCACCGCCATTCTCCCTCCTGTGCGCACACACAATACAATTGCGGCCCCTACTTTGTGTGGTGCCCCGTTCCTCCTATTCGGGGAGCGCGGCTAAGAAATACAAGACGGTATCGTTCGATCGGGATAGATTGAATCAAGAACTCATCTCGTTATAGATTTGTTTCTTTGGAATCAATTCCCATAATCAGTGGACCATGCCCTCAGGATCGACTTAGCGGCAGAGTTAGGAGGGACCTCTCTACTGCATCTTTTGTTGCCTCAGTTTTTGCTGTCGCTTGTTGCTTTCGTGCCTTGAGTTGGTTTTCATATTTGCTTGAGTTTTCTTGAACGATTTTGATGGATTTCATTATTTTTGTTCATTGAACTGCACTTCAATTCCGATAATGAAAAAGAGTGGAAGAGGTATTGATCAGCTGTTCGTGGCAATGCAGGTGAACTAGCAGTAGGCAACACCCGAGCGGACTCCTGAAGCACCTCTTTCCTTCTTCCTTCCAACAAACTAAGTGAGTGGCTTATATTCGATTCAGTTGACCCTTCTTCCAAGTCTTCACATCTAAATTCTTATATTCTTGCTTGTCCCGATCAAACGATACCAAGTAATAACTAAAAGATGTCTAGATAAAATAGGAATAGACTTGGATCATTATGCTTGTCAAATAAAACTTGTGAATGGTTACTTATTTGCATACTTGTTCGTTTGGAATGTTCATCATATGCATAAATACAAGTTAGAATGTATACTCTTCTTTAAATTGAGCTATGTATAGAACTCATCCTGAATGCAATAAACTGAACAGGAAGACTATGCAAAAGTAGATCTTGTCCTATTACTGTTCTATGCCTGATATTGCCCTAATTTGCCTCAACTGCTAACTTAGTGTACTACGTTTGATCACGGACAACTTGTGCACAAGGTCTTAATTCCTGCGGACGGTCGCTGGGGCACTGGCACCGATCCGATCCGGACGGAACTCCTGATAGTCGTCTGCTTCAGATGGAGTGACTTGTGGTGCCTCATGTCCTCTGCGTCGCATATTATTCCGTCCCGAGACTAGCCCGTCCATTATGGCAACGTGCCAGTGATCCCCTTGTATATTTAAACCTGGTGCAAGCTAACTTGTGTCTTCTTGGCAGGGAAGGACATGGTAAGTATTGTGCAGGTGGTTCAGACGGGCAGGTAAATGTCACCGAACGGTGGCATATTATTTCATTAATTTCTATATTTATTGCTTGCTGTAAAATGAACTAAGACAAGATAAAAAGACCACAAATAATAAGCATGTTTCATATAAATAGCGCGTTGATTGGTATAGTTGGGTTAGCTTGCCTTCACCAATACGTTTCGATGTACTGACCCTCGTTGAAACAGGTTTCCCCCACTATAGAGAATCGAGCGAGGAGCCGAAGTCATCCCCCAATCCAGTCCAGCTGTAGGCGCGTCTTGTTTGTGTCAACTTTTGAAGTATTCTGAAGCAAGGAGCTAGCTACTCAACATGTGACCTCCGAATAGATATCCTTAACTAATTTGTAAGCCTATCATGTTCATATTACCTCTGATAGTGTTTAGTATACAAATTTAGTTGGATTATATTCTTTCAGGTTCATGTTAACTCTGAATAGATTTACATTCAGCAAAGTCTTAACGAAAAAATGTCATGTTAATGATACCTCTGATATCACTTTCACTCTACCCCTATCGTTTATATTCCAAAATGATAGGTCCACCAAAGTCAGATAAAGCCTCTTTTATAACCAGAAAGAGCAAATTTACATAGATAAGCAAAAGGTACATCATTTGGGGGGGAGCAGTTAAGTCGCAAATCTGTCGCGCCAGAGTAACCATCCTCTCATCCCTGGTGCTCAAGACGTCAGCGCGAGCCCGCTCCAACCTTGCCGCATCATTGTTCAAAGCAGATAGCTCGGACCGACCATGTACAAAACCTGCATGGATGACACCCACATGTGTCAGGTTCTGCTGAGCAGTCTCCATTCGATTCTTCAGCACATCTCGGGATGCCGACAAATAGAGAGCCTTCTCCTCTGCTTGAGCGAGTTCATCTTTCAATCTGCGTACCCTCGCTGTCTCTTCCTCATATTCGGCTTCGCACTGAGTTAGCTGGGGGATGACATACTCCAATTCGGCACGCTCTTGATCCATCTCCTGTTGCTGTTCCAGGACGGATTTGTTCATAGATTCTATTTGCCCAGCAAGTTCTGCAGTTAAGGAGTCATACCTAGCTTGAACGAGACCGTCAATGCTGCCTCGAGATAGCTGCAAATAATCGTTAATTGGTTGTTCCAAACCATTAACTATCTCCTCCAGTGTGTCAGCTCTTCCAGGGTTGTTGAAGTCTCTGATCGGCGCTATCGCAAACTGAGAGGACCTTCTCAGAGCCTCGAAGCCTAGATTCTTCTCCAGCACCATTGATATCAGCATTTTTAGAGTGGTGTAGAAAATACTAGTATACTGCTCAATCAGCATGGCGAGATCTGAATGGACACTGGGAGTGGCTGCAATATCGGCGAATCTCCCTCCAGGAATGACTGCAGACGATGTTGCCACAGTCGTCGCCTCAACAGATGGTGCGACAAAAGAAGATGCGCCAACAACGGACGAAGTAACCGGCGTTCTCAAAGGAGGCATTGTCGTAATGACAGGCTCATCCTCCTCTCGAGATATCGGAACTATTTCGGGCGAGCGGTACCCGAAAATATTTCCTCTTTGAAGTCGGGCATCTCCATGTCATCGGTAGGAGCTGAAACAGAGCCAAAAGGCGCTTCAACACTGCCCTCCCCGTAGATGTCTTCCCCTGAAAGGAATACTAGAGAAAGTTAATATCAACATGATGTTAATTTTTCTAAAAAGAGGCGTAAAGACGACATTTACCCATGGCCGATGATATATATGTCGCGTCCGCAGCCAGTACAGCTAAATCATTTCTTAATGATGTTAAGCGAGCTGTCATACCTGGAGAAGAGGGTGTGTCAACCGACACTGGCAGATATTCTTCCAGGTCTTCGTCAAGATCCAACCGAGGCTCATCGGCTGGAATCTCACTGGGTATACTTACAGACGCGGCAGGGGTTTCTCCCGTTGCTGGTCTGGATAAAGGTATATGCAACCTTGTTTGGCTCGACCTCGAAGGTGATCTCGTACCACTACCTGAAGCGGTAGCAGTGACAACAGCCTCGAGCAAAGAATCTCCGTCACTGTCAGCCGGAACTGTGGAGGTTTCCTCTCTAATAGTCGAAGGACCTTCGATCAAAGAATAGTCCCCAACCAGGGAAACAACAGGCTCACTCCTAGGAGCCTCATGGTCAGAAATTCTGAGAGGAGAACCAGTAGTCTTCTTCTTCTTGGAAGTTTCCTTCAGAACAGGAGCCCTTCGCTTACCAGAGATAACCAGAGGCCCTGTAGGCGGAGGTATCTCACCCATCGGTACTGTCAGTAAAAGCTCATCTGGATTGACAGAGTTTTCACCCTCGTCAGAGGAAACTGATGGGATTTCCTCTCCTCTCGCGGACTTAGAAGAGGGCATCCTAAAACTTCCACGCATATCAAAATCGTGATGGAAGGTATTGACGGCCACATAAAACTGGGCGTACGAATGGAGGATGCGCAACTCCATGGAGAGAGAAGTTGCAGGCACTGTAAAGGCCGCTTCAGTACAACCCATTATGAAGTATCGCCATCCTCTCGCTCCATCGATAAGTCCACCTCTGAACTTGAAGCTGGTGATGGCGTTGTCCACGTGCAATTGGTCATACCCAAACTGCCTAGCGAACCGACTAGGCAGATAGGGCTCCAAAAAGCAATGGTCTTCGCTTCTGTACAATAAATGGGAAGGTCTAATGCAGACCAACCAATAAAAAGCTTCAGGAGAAAGAACGGTCTTCCCTTTGCCTGAGTCCTGAAGCCTGCTCCCCTGTTGATTGAGATGTACAGAGGGGACGGTGCAGAAGAGCTTCCAACTGTGAGTAAAATTTAGTGCCCGCCGACAGTCTAGGACGGTGGTTACGTTCCAGGTGGAATTCTTGTAATTCAACAAGAAATTATTCCCCGAACTGCTGCCAGAGCCGGGAGACATCACCCTGGGATTATGGAGAATTAACCATCCCATCAAATATAGGAACGGTAATTCTACCCTGGGAAAGTTTTTACGCCGTGTCTCATCAGCGAGCAGCCCATCGGTCATGGCCCTCAGACCAGCTTGAATCCGGCATACCATGGCAGGGAGCAAGCCCAGTCTTGCCCCAAACACCAAACGCACTGCAGGCCATAAGGTGTTTCGATGAATGCGATCCGCAGATGCAATGCCCGGTACTACCAATCGGCATAGCCAGAGGGAGAGAAAGCCAGCCAGTTGAGCTTCCCTTGACAGAGGCCTGCGGCAATGCCGATTGGTAGTTGACTACTTGAGCATTAAGCACGTTCAGAAGGAGCAGAGTCTTCAATAAGGTCGTTGACTACTTGAGCATTAAGCACGTTCAGAAGGCTCAAATCCCTATCCCTGTTATCCACAACTTTGTCTGGCCTAGCATCTCGGGCATGATGGAAGAAGAGGTAGGACGCCCATTTGTTGGTATGAGCCAAATCAAAGGCTCATTATAAAAGGCGGTGCACGCTAAATAGTGGCACATCAGCTCCCGGTACACCGCCACCACCTGAGGGTTTGTATCCCCCATCTCCCGGTTTATGGGAACATACTCTTCATAAGGAGTATCCCCCATTGGCAGTCTTGAAATCTCTGCCATTTCATGAAGGGCCAATCCCAACTCCCCCAGTGGAGTGGCAAAAGTCCCAGTGAGCGAGATATATCGCTCCATCAAAGCCAAAAATAGGTTAGGGTTGAGAGGTAACCCAATACTGGTGGCACTCACAGCCGCGTACAGACCAATACGCTCCAGCTCCGTTTGAAAGTTCTTTAGGACCCAAGCAGTTAAACGAGCCCATCGAAGATTGGTAGGGGTAATCCACCCATTGGTCCGAGGATTAACCTTGGGATAGACTCCTCCATGCCCCATGAAGTCATTGTAGAATGTAGGTAATTGGACTGGCTGGAATGGTGCAGTGTCTTCGCTCGAGACAATACCCGAAAACAATCCCCTGAAGGGCATAACAGAACCGGAAGGACGGCTTACAAACAACCCCGATCCCTTCTGGTAAAATATCTTCCCCGGCCGGCTGGGAGTCAGAGTCTACGACATCCTTCTGGGATGCGTGGCATGGAAGAATGTCGAGATAGGGTAATCTCTCAGCATCTTAGGCAGATACAGGACCAGACCTCCGGCAGAAAAAATCCAGTTTTCTTTCTTGGGCTTCGTTTGGGATTGCTTATCAATCATATCCCCGAAGAGGAAAGCCGGTTTTATGTATTTGGTCCCGTCTATATACGTCAGGGGCTCTTCGTTGATCATGCTTAACAGCATTCGCTTTCCTTGAGACGATATCAGGATTTCCCTTCCTTCAGGATATTGGGGTCCGGAGATAGGAAATGTCACATGCGACAATTCCTCCAGGTAACTTGAGTTCAGCATCCCAGCAGCAGAACCCATCACCTCAGCCAAAGGAGGTATCTGCAAGTTAACTGCAAAGTGCAAGAAAAATATGTCAGTTTCTCTACTAGACCTCACAGTCTTGCAGCTTATGTCGAAGATCAAACAGTCTGTGCTTTTACGCCAAGACTGTGAAAGCTTGAATTCTTACGCTAGAATCTCATTCCCAGGCGTAAAATCCAAGATTGGCAGTATACACAAAAAAGACAGTCTGTGTTTTACGCCAGACTACTAAAGTTTGAGTTATTACTCCGGAATTTTCATCCAGAGCGTAACACCCAAAGTTTGTAGTATACGCCAATTTTCGGCAGTCAAAGCTTTTACGCCAGACTGCGAAAATATGGAGTTTTTACGATGACACATTAGAAATGTGGGCGTAAAAGATGAAACATCTCTGTGCATCATCTTCCTCGAAGAGGCTATCAGCACAGAAGGTGACCTAGCGCGTTCACGTACAACGTGTGCGAAGGGTTTTCTTCATTCTTTGTCCCAAAAGCTTTACCTATAACGCCCGGTGTAACGACCCGTTCATCCCGTTCCCCCTGCTCGGGGAGCGCGGCCAAGAAATACTTACGACCGTCCGAACGGGACAGATTGAATCAAGATCCTTTCCTCGTTATGGATTGGTTTCTTCGGAATCAGGTCCCATAGTCAATGGATCGTGCCTCAAGGAAGGACTCGGCGGCAGAGTAGAGAGAGGCCTTTCCGTTGTGTTGGTTTTCCTTGCCCGTTTTCGATTGTCGCTTGGTTGCGTACTTGTTGGTTTTAGGACTTGCGTTTTCTTGAACGGTTTCAATGGATTTCATTGTTTTCGTTCTTAGGATTTCGCATTTCGTATCGAGCCTTGGAGACCGAAGCAGGAGGTATTGATCATCCGTTGGTGCGTGCAGGTGATCGTGTAGACGACGCGCGAGCGGAGTCTTAGGGATCTCTGCTCCTTCTTCCTATACAACCGACTGTGTGAGTGGCTCTATTTCGATAAGCACCTTCTTTCCAAGGGCTCCGTTCATAATAAAATTGACTCAGATGTGC
The DNA here is from genome assembly GCA_036927795.1 of Iris macrosiphon. Lineage (NCBI taxonomy): Eukaryota > Viridiplantae > Streptophyta > Magnoliopsida > Asparagales > Iridaceae > Iris > Iris macrosiphon. Next base: position 48,254,648 of record JAYESA010000003.1, read on the forward strand.
ATTCAATCAAACGATACCACTTAAGTAATAAGTTGGATAACAAGATAAGATAAGAAGTAGGCTTGGAACACCCATCGCTTGTCATATAAAACCTTGCATAAATTCATTGATGCATGCATGGTAGTTGGATGTTTAATGGGTTGGTATTATTGATAGTTCAAAGTACTTTTCAATAAGCTCAAAGTGTTCTTCTATAAACTGCTGCATGTTATTTCATATAACTGTTGGTTGATTGTGATAGTACAGTAAAGCAGTTTCGTAAATGATGTTCTTTAACATTGGCTAGGAAGTAAATCTATGAGGTAGAGTCATAGATATGGTCATGGAAATTCTTGTGCACAGGGGATCCAGGTTCCTGCGGACGGTTACCGGGGCACCGGGCCGTTCCGACCCGGGCGGAATCTACTTTCTTAGTCCTGGGAGCGGGGAATTGTAGCGGGGCTAGCTACCCGCACTGCAAGCGTCGCCGCCAGCCCAGACTAAACCCATGATGGCTCCTAAACAACAAAGAAAAGATGTTGTGTATATTTAAACTGTGCAGACTAACTATGTCTTCGTGACAGGGAAGGCTATGGTAAGTTGTACAGGTGGTTCAGACGGGACAGGTAAAGTCACCGAACGGTGGCACGTGAAGTTATGTTATTATGTTCTTGCATATCTGTTAAATGAAATCTGATCTAGGCAAGAATAGAAACCCACCTAAGAACATAAATATTGCATGTTCATTTAAACCCATCTAAAGAGCTTGGTAAAGTTGAGCAGCTAGCCTTCACCAGTACTTTTCGAAGTACTGACCCTCGTTGTAGCAGGTTCCCCGGCGCAAGGCAACGCGGCGAGGAGCTGAAGCTCTCTCCGGACTTTTGGGATTCTTGGCGGGTCGGGGCCAAGACTTGGAGGCTCAAGCTGGAAGCCTTCCTCTCTCTCCCGTTGCGGAATATAACGCTAAAGCGACGGTACTTACCCGCACCCAAGGAGTTTTGTGTTTTGAAGCTATGTAAAGGGACATAATGTATGGATCGGCTATCTCATTTTGCGTCCGAGTTTGTAAGCCCGTGGGGCATTTTATACTTTTGAGTCAAGCAATGTAACCGGATGTTCATTATAAATAAAAGAGAAGCTTTTCTATGCCTCAACCTTGTGTTATCTTATTTGTCTACTCTGTTGCGTTGTTCTAAAGAATATCCTTATGCCTAAGGCCTGGTGCACGCGCGCCCTACGCGTGCACGGCATCGCGCCCCTGGGACGATTATCGGTTAGACGAAATCGGGGCGTGACATATTGGTATCAGAGCATGCTTCAGATCCTTTGATCTCTCAAAAGAAAGTTTCTAAAGAGGACTTTGTTCCTTCCGAGTAGACCCTTGAATTCGCTTGGCCAAAATGAGATGCGTTCCATACAATAAGTCTGAATATTTTTGAAAAGTGCGTGGAAATTATACGATTGCTTGGACGGGATTATGATCTGAGGGCTTTTGCCCCAACTCATAGAGGATGTTGTGAGAAGAGACTCGTGTTATAATCGGCAAGTTATATGTCGATATGAAAACACCAAGCGAGTAGAGTGCGAGACGGTATATCGTTCAGACAGTAGTCGATGCACATAGCCTTTTGGCCAAATTGTGTTAAGTATCGTGCACCAAGACCCTTGGTGCTAGTGAGTTGCAGCGAGATTTGGGTATTGTTGGGATGAGAATGAAGTTGACTTGAAGGGAAATCGATAGAGACGCTATCGGATTACCGCTAAGGCGAGTAATGGAAATCGTGTAGGAATTTCCGAAAATAAGTTGGACGGTTATTCATAACGATAAGTTATGATTTGAAGCATAGTCTGTAAAGAGGACTATGAATACAGGTGTGTACGAGTCTAAGATCGCTAAGGCGATAAATAGGGACTGTGTTGGAGTCATAGCAACGGTTTGGGCTAGAGGATCGATTCCCGCTCTGAGGAACGAATTGAGCATACAAGTTAAGGATGCGAACGCGAATCAGGAGTTATTAGGACGACTCAATTCCTGAGTAGTGTATGCGATAAGTCCCCTGTTCGATTATACGATTTGGGGATATAATGAGCTGTAAAGATTCAGGGAGTATAACTCGAACCCTGAGTGGTGTAATAGGTTGGCTTAGAAACGCTTGAACGAAGTCGTGGATTCGGAGAGTTAAGCGAGTCTAGCGACAAGCGACGAGATTGGGTAAAGCCTTAGTATAAATAAGCAGTGCCTAGCAAGTAAACGAATTCGGAGAAAGCATGAAATGTTTGGTTCGAACGAGTTACAATGAGTTGAATAAGGGATAAGGCTTACATCGAATAGAAGTTCAGGGTAATTGGAATCGATACCATGGTCGGAAAAGACCTAGAGGATTGTACGAGCGAGTTTGAGTTGAAACAAGCAAATTACAAACTTGAGTCGAGATTGAATAATCTGAGATACGATCGAAGTAAGTGCAATTAGAAATAATGGAGTGAACGAATGATAGCGTGCATGGAAAATTGGGATTGAGTAGGATATCGCTCGATAGAATTCGATTTGAGTACGAATGCGATGATTTCAAATTTTGAGATTTAGACCATAACAATGGTTGGGAAATAGTATGGATTGATGCAAGTTAGTAAAAATTATGATTTTGATGGATTGAGTTAAGCGATAATAGATTTGGCTTGGAGTTCGGAAGAACGATCTTGAAATCAAATTCGGGAAGATAACATCCGAAATCTGTCCCAGCGAGAACGATTATCCTGCGAGAGTGTCGACGTGGTAATTTCACGTACGGTAGGGATAAGCAAACCCAAGAGAACAGGTTCGGTGATTATTCTAAAACGAACTCGATGAATGGAAAGTATCAATGGGATAGACTTGGGTTTGGGAATTGATCTTAGTTGTTTGAGGAATGCTAAGAGTAGACTAAGAAAAATGAGTCTAAGGATTTTTTTTTGAGGAGCTAGTCTAGAAACGTAAAGTAAGAGATGTTGGACATTTTCATGAACGGATATGTAGATCGTGCTGGACGATTTAGAGTTCATGATATACATCGATGGTTTATAAAGGAATTGTGGCTTGATGATACAGGCGTAGAAAATGATGGATTGGTGAATTCTATCAAACAGGATAAAAGAGATAGAGTATGTGAATCGATGAGTTGAACCTGCAACGTGGGCGTATCGTGGGTTCGGTTGAACGAGCGTGTTGGTGTGATAGGATGATCTGTGCTCGATGTTTAGAAATCTGAGTGAAACGAGCTTGGGTAGAATACCCGTGTAAAGGAACAATGGTTTGACCTTAGGGTATTTGGGGCGAGCGTTGTGCAACACGGTTGCGCGATGAGTCGCAAACTTGAGTTGTACCTATGACTATGTGTGCTGGCCTAGAGACTAGGCAGACGACCCTATGCCTTGAGTTAAACTGGAGTGGCTGACTTCAGAGTATCGTTCGGGAAGAATGATAGAACTGGGGCAACAAGACTTAGAGTTAGAAATTGGAATTGGGAATATACACTAGCAACGTTCACGTTGAAACAAATATAATGCGAGATAGGACTCGGGTGATAATTGGTTTGGTTGGATAGGTTACGCGACGGTAAAGGATAAGACGATAGCTGGATCGAACAAGATTTCGGTCAGGACGATCTGCGTTTCGAAAGATTTTCACGAGTAGCTTGTCAGACTTAGCTGTCACTGAGCTTGGTTGAAATACACATATTTGGGGGACGCCTTGAATATGGGTACGATCCAGACTTAGCGATATGCATAACTCGGATGCAGCTGCAAAGGAAAATGTTCGGATTCGCATGGATGAGTATGGCAACAGAAATGGTTTAGCCTCAACCTAAATTTTCATAGAGGAAAGATTGTATCATTCCTCGTGCTACCGGGATAGTTCTGCGCTAAGGCGCAGTACGAGATTGAGTTTGGGGATGAAATAGTTGAACGAATAGATCATTCGAATAAAATGACTAAGCACGCTGGCGAACGGAACGAGTAAAAACGGATAGAAAGTTAAGTTCGATTGAGCCAAAGGTGCGAAGGACTTGAGCGTACCCCAGAGGGCAATTTAGCTCTGCGCTAAGGCGCAACATAGACTGAGTCAGAAAACGTTGGTGATTGGGTACGAATTTATTTAGTGAGATTGGACGGTGACTCAGAGAGATTTGATGCAAAAACGAGATTGGAAGATTGTCGAGATTCGAGCTTTTGGGTTAGGCGTAACGACGGGTTTCGATAGGCAACGCCAAGTAATAGGCTCAATTGTGTTGGGTTCCTATGGTGATAACTTAACTAGTTGGGCAAGTCCACCCAGATTACGAATCGTAAGTGCCCGTTGAGTTTTAGAATACCATGTGCTTGGGTAATACAGCCCTGCCCCAGGTGCAGTAGATTTTGAGACGGACGTGCAATGATCGAGTTGAGTATAACTCGATAGCATCGAATGATAAAGTCGTTCGATGAGAATTGGCCAACATTGGCGTAACGCATGGTGAGAAAATAGAGGATTATAGTATTGAGACAGTCCTTGAAGGATAAGACGAGACGCATTGGGTAGTTTAGAAGTTATGCGATAGCGCGAGTTGCGCTCAGGAAGTCTCGAAGACGGAACCGTTCTGAGTGGTATGTGGTGTAACAACCTGCTCCGCTCAACCCGGAGGGCCGATTCAAACGGCACAAGTGTAGCTATTCAATCGCCTTGCTCAGCGAGATGGCTCGTTCGATGCAAAGGCTTTCACGCTGGGATCCTTAATGGAGTCAGACTTAGGCTATCAGAAGCGCGTCCGGAGTCTAGCTCGACCGATGCGACACATCGCTAAGGTGGGCGACCCCGGTGAACCTGTCTCTACTTAGCTGCACACTAAGAAAGTAAATGTTAAGTGCTAGTTTACAGGCGATAACCTTTGCATCGTAAAAAGAAGCAGTTGCGGAACCGAACGTCTGGCTAGTGCGCGTACTGTGACGAAACCACTTGGTCGAGAGTCGACCTGGGAACTTGAATCTGATATGAGGGGAAAATTTCCCTCATTACTCCTTAGTGGTAGGCTCTATTCTTAAGTTTCGGGACGAAACTTCCTATTAGATGGTTATGATGTAACGACCCGTTCATCCCGTTCCCCCTGCTCGGGGAGCGCGGCCAAGAAATACTTACGACCGTCCGAACGGGACAGATTGAATCAAGATCCTTTCCTCGTTATGGATTGGTTTCTTCGGAATCAGGTCCCATAGTCAATGGATCGTGCCTCAAGGAAGGACTCGGCGGCAGAGTAGAGAGAGGCCTTTCCGTTGTGTTGGTTTTTCTTGCCCGTTTTCGATTGTCGCTTGGTTGCGTACTTGTTGGTTTTAGGACTTGCGTTTTCTTGAACGGTTTCAATGGATTTCATTATTTTCGTTCTTAGGATTTCGCATTTCGTATCGAGCCTTGGAGACCGAAGCAGGAGGTATTGATCATCCGTTGGTGCGTGCAGGTGATCGTGTAGACGACGCGCGAGCGGAGTCTTAGGGATCTCTGCTCCTTCTTCCTATACAACCGACTGTGTGAGTGGCTCTATTTCGATAAGCACCTTCTTTCCAAGGGCTCCGTTCATAATAAAATTGACTCAGATGTGCATTCAATCAAACGATACCACTTAAGTAATAAGTTGGATAACAAGATAAGATAAGAAGTAGGCTTGGAACACCCATCGCTTGTCATATAAAACCTTGCATAAATTCATTGATGCATGCATGGTAGTTGGATGTTTAATTGGTTGGTATTATTGATAGTTCAAAGTACTTTTCAATAAGCTTAAAGTGTTCTTCTATAAACTGCTGCATGTTATTTCATATAACTGTTGGTTGATTGTGATAGTACAGTAAAGCAGTTTCGTAAATGATGTTCTTTAACATTGGCTAGGAAGTAAATCTATGAGGTAGAGTCATAGATATGGTCATGGGAATTCTTGTGCACAGGGGATCCAGGTTCCTGCGGACGGTTACCGGGGCACCGGGCCGTTCTGACCCGGGCGGAATCTACTTTCTTAGTCCTGGGAGCGGGGAATTGTAGCGGGGCTAGCTACCCGCGCTGCAAGCGTCGCCGCCAGCCCAGACTAAACCCATGATGGCTCCTAAACAACAAAGAAAAGATGTTGTGTATATTTAAACTGTGCAGACTAACTATGTCTTCGTGACAGGGAAGGCTATGGTAAGTTGTACAGGTGGTTCAGACGGGACAGGTAAAGTCACCGAACGGTGGCACGTGAAGTTATGTTATTATGTTCTTGCATATCTGTTAAATGAAATCTGATCTAGGCAAGAATAGAAACCCACCTAAGAACATAAATATTGCATGTTCATTTAAACCCATCTAAAGAGCTTGGTAAAGTTGAGCAGCTAGCCTTCACCAGTACTTTTCGAAGTACTGACCCTCGTTGTAGCAGGTTCCCCGGCGCAAGGCAACGCGGCGAGGAGCTGAAGCTCTCTCCGGACTTTTGGGATTCTTGGCGGGTCGGGGCCAAGACTTGGAGGCTCAAGCTGGAAGCCTTCCTCTCTCTCCCGTTGCGGAATATAACGCTAAAGCGACGGTGCTTACCCGCACCCAAGGAGTTTTGTGTTTTGAAGCTATGTAAAGGGACATAATGTATGGATCGGCTATCTCATTTTGCGTCCGAGTTTGTAAGCCCGTGGGGCATTTTATACTTTTGAGTCAAGCAATGTAACCGGATGTTCATTATAAATAAAAGAGAAGCTTTTCTATGCCTCAACCTTGTGTTATCTTATTTGTCTACTCTGTTGCGTTGTTCTAAAGAATATCCTTATGCCTAAGGCCTGGTGCACGCGCGCCCTACGCGTGCACGGCATCGCGCCCCTGGGACGATTATCGGTTAGACGAAATCGGGGCGTGACACCCGGTGCACAGCTCGTCGGTGGGACACTTCGTTCAGAGCGAGGTTCGCCCTGCCCGACGGAAGTCGCTCTTGCTTGGGCAGAGGAGCGAGAAGAGGAGGCAGCCTTCTTCCCCTTAACAGTCGAAGATTGTTTCAGCGCCATTGCTAAAAACTCAGAGTGCTCAGAGTTACAAACGAAGGAGAATAGTCAAAGAGACGAAAGTTTTCTCTTGCAAAAGACAGGTGAAGAGTTTTTCTCTCTGAAGGCCTTGGGATATATATAGAGTTCAGATGGACTCCTCGAATCCCTAACCAAATCCGATATTTAATATTCGGTTATGATTGGGGACTACGTCAGCTTACTACTCAGGGAAGGCGGACAGTCGGCGAATTCAAAAAGTTTTTCGTACAAAGCAGATTCGTGATTTTACGCCAAGAAGCTTTTTACGCTCGGCAGCCACAAATCTACGGTTTTACGCTCAGAGGCTATAAGTCTACGGTTTTACGCCCGGATGCTTTTATGCTCGGTAGCTTTTACGCTCGAGAGGCTACAAACCTACGACTTCACGCTCAGAGGCTACAAATCTATGATTTCACGCTCAAAAGCTTTTGATGCTCAGAGGCGACAAATCTACTACTTCACGCTCGGAAGTTTTCTTTTCAGAGGCTACAAATCTACAGTTGTACGCCCGGATGCTCTTATGTTCAGCAGCTTTTACGCTCGAGAGGCTACAAACTTATGATTTTATGCTCATCTACATTACAAATCTATGACTTTCCGCATATCTGAGAATACGCAGGCCAGAATATGCGTATATCTGAACCATTCTCAAGATGGCCAATTACAAGAATTCTACGCAGAAGATGCTCCTTCTTGGTCTTGAAAACATCCCAAGTACCCAAAGCATACAGAGTTCAGTATTGAAAATGACTCTTTTTCTTGGGTCGATTGGAAGTTCATCCAGAATCCAGTCCGAATATTTTCGCTACAGTTCAAGATGGCGACTCAGTTTCGACAACCATTTCTCGCCCTGTTTTAAGGGATTTCGAGAAATCATTCTTGAAGATGATGGAATTTTCGAGAAATCATTCTTGAAGATGATGATCTGAACAAGAATTCTTCTTATCAGAGAAGTGACAGTTCAGAATTCTACGCAGTTCATCATTCCTAAAAGCAGGACAGTTCGACCATTCGACTTAAATGCTAAAGCAGTCTTCTACGCGTCCTCAGTTACGCGTAAAAGACAGGACGGGACCAAATACTCTTTTTTATCAGAGTCAGCGTAAAGTTATCCAGACGTGTCGAAGCTACACATATTCAGACTTCATCACAGCAAAGTATGGCGAATCATCAAAAGAAGACAATTTTATTAAATCATGATTACATATGAGGGAAATTCAGTCTACAAAGGATTTTTTTATCTTCATGATTACATATGAAGGAAATCCCGTCTATAAAGGGTTTCTCATCCTCATTTAAAAGATCACCCCCAGAATCTGTTCTGTCAGGTTCTCGTATTGGTGGAGATCTTCTTCGGTCTTCTGCAGCAGTTCATCGACTTCCACAGTCGATGAATAAGAAAATAGTTAATGGCGGGAGGATACAGAATTGGGCATGTATCAATTTCGCGAGCCCATCCTCCATACGCCATGACAGATTGAGTTGAGGTTTTAGACCCAACTCATTATTGGAAGATAGGGCTAGTTTTTTTGCCCTCGTCCACGAACGACAGAAGAAAATACAGCTTGCAAGCTGTGTGGTCTAATACGACCCTTCCTCCCTCCTGGACGCATCGCCATATGAAAATGCTGATTATCCCGAGCAAAGGAAGCTATGATATCCTTCCATTATCCATCGTTGCAGATGACATTTGCTCGAAGACGCCTTCTTTTTCGGCTTCTTACATGCTGGAAGAACATGATCTTCTTCTTCCTCAAGTCAGCAAGACGAATCTCGGCAACCATCTCTGAGTGGTGAAGAAAATATGGGAAGAACAGGTTAACTCATCAGCCTTTATATAGGCAAAGGAGAACACACCGAATCCCAATAATATCCCAAAAATTCGCCAAAAAATTAGCCTCGAGGAACGAGTCAGACTTGACCGTTTCATGCTTCATTCAAAGTGTTTCAAATTATGAGGAATTTGAAAACTTTGAAGGGGGTCTTAAAGAAGCATAAAAAATATGCTACAGAGTTATACGCAGTATTTCAGTGCTGTGTGGCGTAAGACGTGAATTCAGAGCCGTCGGCGTACAAACAGAGCTTTACCGCTAGTACAGCGTAAAATACAGCTCCAAAACAACCCGCGTAATGCAGTATGTTCAGACTGCTTCAGCGTAAAAATGTTGTCACATCGCCTTTATGGCATAAAACCTATCCGCTTTTAATGCAGCGGGAAATTGTACGAGGAACGCTTCTTATTCCTCGAATGAACCTGTCAGATCATGCAGTGAACCTGACCCCTGACAATTAGTACAGCACGGCTATCCAGACCACGGCTGTAATGATGGTGCGGCACGGAGACCCAAACCGTCGTTTAGTGACATTTCCTTGGTATAAGTCGTTTTACGCGTCCAAGGAAATATGCTGCCTAGTTTTACACAGGCAGATGTGAGCTTTCACGTTCAGCAGAAGACAAAACGAACCGTCACGTCAAAAGCTACTCTTCGTACAGAGCTCGAGGCACGTCTCTGCAGTTAATGCACGTGATGGAGGCAGATCTCTGCATTTAATGCAAGGGGTTTGGTTCTATTTTCAAAGACGGGGTGAGCCATAATTACAGCTAATACGTCCACATTATCACTGTGCACATTACGCCATCAGGCTATTTTCAGCTATGGGAGCACGCTGTACGCTATCTCCTTGAAATACGCGAACTGGACTATTTTCAGCTATAAGAAGTACGCCGTATGCTATCTCCTCGGAATACGCCAACTCAGGCTATATTTGTATTTGTGCGTGATAAGGTTATTTGCTCCAGAATATGCTCAAGACTTCAGTCAAGGAAGGAGGATCAGCTATCTTTTACGCTAGCCACCTATCCATGCAGAATCAGGCTTCTACGCCTACTTGGCTTCTATGCCAACCAGACGGCCTCTACGCCTACCTGGCTTCTATGCCAACCTACTCGGCTTCTACACCAGTTTGACAACTATTTGGCTTCTACGCCATGGTGATAGTTATTGGCTTATACGCCAACCCTTTCTACGCGAGGGGCAGTTATCTACGTGGCTTGCATGTCGTGATCTTCGCAGCAGTTATACGCATTATCTCTTAATGGGACACGCGTTACATGCTCAGTCAGAAGATCATTTATACGTGGGTGACAGTTATTATAACCGCCGCGTAAAAAGTGCCATACTCTCCACTGTCCAGCTTTTACGCCGACTGGATGGTTACTGTCACTAAAGCCCTATAAATAGAGGCCTCTGTTGACAGAGGTCCAGAGTGGAGAAAAAAGGGTCGGAAATTGATTTTGGAAAGAGAGAGAAGAATTCAGAGCAAAGACAAAAAGTAGTGATCGACGATTTTGGCATCGAGCATCCACTCCCTCTTGCAATCTTTGAAGCTCCTCCGTCTTCTACAGCACTTCTTCATCATCGTGTGGTCCAAAGGATAAAGTAATCGACCGCAGGTTAGACTCCTATAGCAATATTTACCCAGATTAAAAATTGTACTTGACATCCTCGTATAGGATTAATTGTACTTCTTGTTTGTAAACCAAATAGAGGGTTTCGTATAAACCTTGTTTTATTTCTTTCGTTTATTATCAAACAAAAGCAAAATAAATATCTGTCGACAATATACCATCGGTATGCTGGAGTATGCCGGCGGTACGCCGGTCAGTGAGTCAAGTTTCGATTTTGAGAAAAAAAATCCGAGATTCCACGAGATCCAATAAAACACAGCCTAAGCTAACTTTTTCAAGAAAAAAATTTAAATACCAAAAATCCATAAAACAAAACATGTAGTATAAAATACGTATCCATATATCAATATAGATACTGTGAGACAGAGTCTCATAACTCTCCCCTCCTTAAAAAAAATTCCTCGAAATTTTAATAAGGCTAGCCGAGCTGGAACCAAAACCAAACTCCAAAAAATACAGCTATCTCAATAAAACAAAGCATGACATATATACAGGAAATAAAAGCAGTCAACAGAATAAATAAATTCACAAGCAACTATACTACCAGAAAGAAAAGCTGGAGGTACATGAATAAATATGTCTCCCGAATCAGCTAAGTAAGAATTCGTCCTCGCTGGCATGCGCTAACTCCCAAAAATGGACAAGGGTCAAGTCTTAAAATAAGTCGGTAGAAACGACTCAGTCAAAGACATGACTCTGCCCAGGTCATACCATCGTAGTCGAGATAAATGATATATATATCATGCATTTCAAGATACGCAGGAAGAAGAGTAACTCAAGATCCACTCTTAGAATATATGGGAACCCAAAAAAATAGATAAGAATGAGAAAAACTCAAGACGTACCAACAACCTGACCGCCCTCGGTCAACACCTGCTCCAAGAAGCTAAACTCTCCATGCACATGCCTCGGGACTGCTGCTCTGAATTGCTGCTGACCCTGAGCTCTGTGTACTGGTCTCCTCTGCTTCTGGGCTCTATACCTGGCCTGAACCTGAGCCAGAGCCTGCGTATACTGCTACGGCCTCTGTTGCTAGAAAGTTTGAGACTGGGTCGACAAAGGCCTCGGATCCTGATACTGCTGAACTGGTACAGGAACCCTATGTTGTGGTCCCATCGGGTTAAAAGATAAAGCTGACTGAAATAAGGAAAGTCTAGCTCTACTGGGACAAGACTCCATTCGATAGCCTGAAGCTCCACCGATCAAACACAACCCTTATGCAATACGACACTCAGCAAAAACATGTCCTGACTTGCCACAATGGGAACAACCAACTGAAGATAACCGCTCTGGATGTTGAGCATGCGTTTGTGATGACTACTGTAAGAAATATTTCGGTACTGGTCTACTCAGAGTTCCAATCTCTAATGTCCTAAATGTTGGTGCTAGTGTCGAAGACTTGGTAGAAGAGTCCCCCAAAGTAGAATGAGACCTCTTCTGACTCCCGGTCCTCTCAAAAATCCTCTAGGATGTATACTCATGCCTCTTTTCTGCCCTCATCACGACATCCAATATCTGAAACTCATGATGCTCTACCGCTAGGATGATCTCCAAGTGAAGGCTCTGCTGGAATCTCTTAGCACGATCCAACTCGATCGCCACCAAGGTAGGAGCAGCCTGAGTCGATTGAACTTTGTCGCATAGCCGTCAACCGACCTCTCTTAAATGTCTGAGGTTGTTAAACCTCTATTAAAGATCATATTATGTTACCGTATCAAAGTATTACGTCTGGAAGATCTTGATAAAGTATGCTCATAGCACTGGCAATACCATGGCATTCTACTCCGCTCTCCACAAATCTCTAGCCAAGTCCAACAACTACAACTTGACCACTGCTACCCTATCCTGAGCTGGAAGCCCTGCTACCTCAAGAATAGCCTCAGTGTCCTAAAGCCAAGCATTGGACGTAATCGCATCCTCCATATCATAGAAGTACGGGGGATGGAGATACCTGAAGTCCTTCGTTGAATTAGGTATCTGAGGGCCACCCCGCTCAAGGGCCGTCTGAACTGAGCGGGCAAGAAAGTTACTCTGGTATGGCTGCATCACCATGATATCTCTCAGAACCTCCATAAGTGTACCAATAACTCCCTCTGGCTGATCTAGTACTGCTGGTTGATCGGGATGAACATGCTGCTCTGCCATAGGATCTATCCTAGACTCTGCCCCTGAAGGTTGGGGTTGATCCCCAGGAATCTGCTGGCCTATCGAACGCTGTCCTGTCGTTGACTAAGCTCAGACAATTTGATTAGAAGGATTAGGAACACTGCCCCTGAAAGTTAAAGGACACAAGAATCAAATTATGGGACATGATAGAGCAAGGATGAAAGTAGATAACAGTCAAGGGATCAGAGATATAGTATAGTCCGAAAGGTATCAAGGAGAAACAAATTTGGATTGAGACATCTTGTAACTACCACTTTCCATGATAGAGATATTTTGGTAATTCTGTATGTTGTTAATTTTTTATATTATTTTATATTAGTAATTGTCTAGAAATATATTAGTGATAGTTAGTGGCTAGCCAATTAGAATTTACACGTATTAGTTAGTGCTAATTATTGTTACTCATGGCTTTAGCAATTAGAATTAATTAAGTTTAGTATCATGAAAGGAATATTTTTTTTAGTTGTAGAGATTCCTTCCTTTAGTTAAATTAGATTTCCTTCATGAAAAATGCAGAGGGACTTTTGAGTTATATCAAACTATTTCTAAACATAACCCTAACCCTAAGAGGGAGCTTATATATGCCTTCATTATTCATTATAGTCCCATTTTCTTTCCTCGTTAGTTCATCTCCAAATTGAGAAGAAAACCCTAATCAATCCATTACAAATCCCATTCCTCTCATTTTTTATTTTTCAAGGAATCTAAGGATCTTATAATTTCTAGAGGAAGCTTGAAGAGGAGTCTAAGTATTGAGGATCGTGTCTACTTTGTCTTTCTCGTGTCCAAATTCAGAGCTCTTCAAGGAGGTTACTCAAAACCTAGGTAATTTTTTATTTTCCACTCTATTTATGGTTAAGAATACTCATTGGACCTATAGGAACCCTCTCATAGGTGAAATTTGCTTTCTATGGCTAGATCTAGGTGCTAGAAGCCCTTATTTATCTAGGTCTATGATTTTTTTTTGTGGAATATTATTTTGTGCCTCAAATTTAGAGATTTTGGATCTATTAGTGTAATTCTTCTTAAGTTATATGAGAATGTATTTGATATGTAGATATGGTATGTATTAGATATTGGGACTGTTGGTACCTTAGTTGAGGTGTATCATGAGTTTCACATTAGTGCACTATAGGTGTTTGATATAATGCATATAGTGTATTGCATTGATTTGACATGTGTTGCTAAGTGTATATATTAGATTATGTGTGGTGTTATCGATAAGAGTGTTGCAGTTGGTATTATATGAATGAGTGTATCATGGGTTATTGGCTTGAGGGTGACTTATGTGTAAGTGTATCATGAGAAGCATCATGAATTTAGGGTATTTAGTATAAATGATATGTGTTTATATATGTAACTAAATGTATGTATAAACATATGTGTGTTATATACATTGGTGTATATAACTATGTATGTGGAGGGCAATGGTATCAGTCGAAGAGGGAATTGGGAAGAATAGAAGAGTATCAACATCAGTGATATCTGCTGCTAATAACAGCAGATGGGACAATAGAGCAACAAGCAGCAGTTGCAGCCACTTGAGATCAACCTTCAGAGTTTATGATGTTATCCTATGTGTTAGAAAGTGTAGCAGTAGCAGTGATGGATGCAGAGGTAAGGGGAGTATCGGGTTTTCTGGGTGCATGTGGCTCGGGTGGCAGTTGTAGTTGAGGGTTAGGGTGCTGTGCACCTTGATGCACAGACGTTAAGCTCGGGCAGAGTAGCTTGGGTCAAAATATCAAGTATGTGGGCAATATCTTTAGTGTTGGTGTGACTGAAATAATGAGGGGAATTCAGTAACTAGGATCTGCAACGGGGAGTTGGGGTGTTCAAATAGAACACAGCAAGGGTGGATGTTCAAGTTTAGATATTGTGCTTGTACATATGGTGATAAGGGGTGAGTTTCAGTCCAGAGTTGAGATTGAGGGGTCTGCTGTGTGGGATATTACAGGTCAGAGTAATCAGCAGTGCAAGTACTACACATTAGAAATTAGAGTGGTACCATGGTGTAGGTATCAAAGAGAAAGTTAAGGTATTGTATATACCTAGTGTCCTAGGTATTGGAGTAGTGGGTAAGGTATCAGTGTAGGCGTGGATTTTTAGTATCCTGCATGCATGACACATGTTTATCCCAGTAAGATATAGGTAATAGGTTGGGTAGTGGGGGTATTTAAGATACCATAGGTAAGAGTGCATATTAAGGTAAGTATTAGATCATGTTGGTTATTAGGTAATGTATTATAAATACCAAGAGTAGTTAATGGGCTAAGGGTACAAGTATTAGATAGGGAATACTATATGTAATATCTATATACCATATTAAATACTAAGATATGGGGTTAGGAGTCCAGGGCTAGACACCAAGGTTTGAGTTAAGGTATTGGTAACTGATTAGGGTCCTAGGTGATATTATATGTAGTACATATGTGATATATATTATATATATACTAATTAGTATGACCTAGGTATAGCCTAGTATCACCAAGTACTAGCTAGTTTAGCCGTGTTGACCAACTTAGAAGCTAGTTTGAACTTAGAATCCAGGTATTGACCTAGTGTTGACCTAGTTTGAACTTAGAATCCAGGTATTGATCTAGTGTTGACCTAGAAATTATATTCTAGTTTATTTATGCATGGATATTACTCCAATACACCAAATAATATAGAATTTCATATATAGGTCTGTGAGGCACCGATGCGGTTACGGTTTGATATTCATTGCTCTGGGCCGAAGGCGAATACATTCTCTGATAGTTTCTATTATTTGATAATTACTATATTTTAAGTATTTAGAAATGTTACATCTGATTCTTGACATAATGGTACACGAATTGGTATTGACATTGGATCATTATTCATAAGATTACCTTGACCCATCGCAATGATATCGAATACTGCTCATCATTTGGTATCAAATAACATTGGATAATATTGGTTAGCATTGGATACATTGGCTAGTAACGTATCATGGTTGGATCCATCGTATCCGTCAGGATGGGGGAAGTACTAGCAAGATATGTGATCAAGAACTATTGGCAAGTAGTGTAAATCATCGGCTATTAGCTAATCATATACTTCACCACTTCACATATGGTTGATCTAGTTTTTCCTTAGTGTAAATTATTGAATCTCCCAAGCTGACCACATATCTATTTAGTATTTCAAAACACATTGTATGTTTTAGTTTCATATTCAGTTCATAGATTACATTGCCTTGTACATGATATTGTAGTTCATTCTCTTTTATTTCATATATGTACTGGCTATACCATATTGTTTATATTGTATGTCTCCGTTTACTATTGACATTGTATCAGTTTATTATTTCTCATTGTATATAGCATCCTCTATTTACTGTTTTATAGTCTTTGTCAATTAATTAGAACTGCTATTGGGTTGTACTTTGCTCCATCCTGACTAGATATATTTTTCAAACGATGACCTAGAGGACTAGTATCCCACGTACTATGGACCACAAGAGGTGATAGCAACCATGGGCCCTGACACTCAGGAGTGATTGCCGGGAGGTCTAGTCAGAATCACTAGTTATCCTAATTAGTTTTTATTAGCATTTTTGGTACCGCATTCTGGCTTATATTTGAGACTTGGATATTGTTGATGTTATTGGATGTTGCTGATGACTAGACCTTATGGTTATGTTAGACTTCTTTGTTTTATCATATCTTGCCATTTATCCTCCTTATAGATTTTATTGTGATTGAGTATTAATTTTCATATTATCATCATCATCTTGTTCTCCGTATGAAGTTGAGATATTATTGATAAGTTTATACATGCGGCAATGGCCAGCAGCACAACTCCAATGGGCAAATCCAATTTAATGGACCCGTTAGAGTGCACTTAAGCTGTAATACATATAAAATGGTCTACAAATACCTGTCATAGTTTATATATCAAATCTCATCCACAATAAGTAACAAAATCATAAAGAGACAAGTCTAGTCGCAATAATATAAAATGATCTGTCCAACCAAAGCAATATAAACAATGTCACAGGGAACAACCTCATCAAAATATATAAAAAAATAACTACAAGTATAATATCCAGAAGTTACTACAAGATCAAATATCTAAGAACACTAAGCATAATAAATGATTGGTGAGAATATTGTGTGCTCAAGATAAGTCCTCCGGAACGACCTCGTCCTCTGCAACCTGTACATCTCCAATAGCAACACCTGCCCCATAAACCTTGGGATAGCTCTTCTCGTCTACACCTGGGGACATAATCCGGATCCAGGTCCTCAAGGGACATAACAAGGTATAATAAACACTCAAGTCAAATAAAATACAGTAAGTAAAAATATATCCTCAGGGCAAGCTATGTGACCAGCTAAGTGAAATACAAATGAGAGCATCACTAGTACTCAGGCTGAAACCACTACAGGCTCTGTGTCGGGGAGCCCATAGCAGCAAGTAGTATCTCCTAGGGCCAGTAAATATGCCAAGCTCTGGTACAGAGACTAAAGCACCTCCAGTAACATAGCATATATATAAATATAATCAGCCTATAACATGTGTGTCTTTCCCCACCCAATGTAACCTCAAGTCTCATGTCCATGATATCTCATGTCCATAACATGCAAGATCATGACCTCTAGCTAGTACAATGAGTCATAATGATATCTATATAGTATGCAGGTCTCATATCACGAATCCTGTAAGCCTATACAGAATCACCATGAATAACTCAAGAAAGATTATGTCACATAAAATAGTGTCAAGTATCCTACGGTCTAGCATACTTGGTAAAGCAAGCACGTAAAAATAGGATCATGGAATCTACTCTCTAAGTGACGTTACACGACTCCGCGTATGGCTTCGACATCCAAATCTTGTTCGGACGCTAAGCAACGTCTGACGGTCCTAAGTTGAACAGGTATATCACAAGAGTATATATATATATATATGGAAAGAAACATAAGAATATAATATAATAGGATCTACTGTAAGTTTGGCAAGGTACACTTGCCTGGGTCTGCAGTATGTAGTTGCAAAGTTGGTCCCGCGTCCACTCCTCCGGAATCCAATTGACCTAAACAATAAATTTTCTACTTTAAGTATCTAATCAAGAATCTTCTAACCGCAACTAAATTGTATAATTTATTATAAACTATTAATACCCAAGTCCAACCTTATCCTAACATATAAATTTTGATACAACAACTTACACGTTTTACGAGGTATCGGAATATAAATTTTTGATACAACAACTTACACGTTTTACGAGGTATCGGAATCTAGTTTTATGGTTTACGACTTCCAAAATTCACGATTAAGTCCCCAATCGAAGGACATAAACATAAATCATAATAAATCATGTAATCTTGATTTAAACTTGATTTATATTAATTTTTAACCATTAAATTTAGAATTGATAAAATAATCATATTTCAAGATTATGGCTACTTTAAGTTGACTAGTTTTGTCCGAAACTTGTTCGGAGCATTGCCAGTCCATGTGTATGGTTTATATTCATGAAAAATTATTTTATATCATATTTTATTCTATTTTAATCTTAAAAAATAATCACCTTTTATTTCTTCCAAAATAACCCTATTTATGGGAAAAACTATGCTACAAAATCACCCGAAACATAGGCTAGTGACTCTTATTTTTAGGGTTCAAAATTTTGATAAAAATAGCATAAAAATAATTCTAAAATACTTATTTTACTGTAATAAACCACCAATAAATTCAGTTTTAAGAATTAACAATAAGGCCTCCAAGAACCGTGTCACAGAATCTAAAACTAGCCCTACTGTTGTCCAATCTATCATCAATCTAACATAAAAAAATTTATAGATTTTTATGGTGGGAAAAGATGGCAAGGGAGGGTTCTAGAAAACTAAACTTACATAAATCTAAGAGATTTATGCCATGGGGATTTGAGAAGGGAAGATTGAATCTTTACCCGAAAGCTTCGAAGGTTTTGATGACGGTGCCTCTTCTTGTTCAAGAATGCACATTCTTGCTTGTGCTTTGTGGTACCCCATTCCCCCTATTCGGGAAGCGCGGCTAAGAAATACAAATTGGTATCGTTCGATTGGGATATATTGAATCAAGATCTTATCCTCGTTATGGATTTGCTTCTTCGGAATCGATTCACATATTCAGTGGACCGTGCCCCGAGGATGGACTTAGCAGCAGAGTCAAGTGGGACCTCTCTGCTGCAAGTTTTCTTGCCTAGTTTTCGTTGTCGCCTTGTTACTTTTGTGCTTTTGAGTTAGTCTTTAGATTTGCGTTTTCTTGAACGGTTTTGATGGTTTTTATTTCTTTCGTTCGTTGAATTGTATTCCATTCCGAGCTTGGAAAGAGTAGAAGAGGTATTGATCAGCTGTTCGTGGCAATGTAGGTGATCGTGCAGTAGATATCGTGCGAGCGGAGTCTTGAAGCACCTCTTTCATTTCCTTTCTCCAACCAACTTGTTAGTGGCTATATTCGATTCAGTTGACCCTTTTTCCAAGTCTTTATATCTAAAATCTTGTATTCTTGCTTGTTTTGATCAAACGATACCATAAAAACTAAAAGATGTCAAGATAAAAAAAAAGGAATAGACTTGGGTTATTGTGCTTGTCAATCAACTTGTGAACGGTTACCTTATTGCATGCTAGTTCATTTAGAATGTTCTGCCTATGCTTCAATTTTAGCTAGAATGTATACTTCTTCTATAAATTGTGCTATATATAGAACATACCTTGTTATGCAATAAACTGGTTAGGGAGACTATGCAAAATGAATCATGCCTTACTACTTGTCTTGTGCTCGTGTTACTTTAACTGCATAAATTAATAATTTAGTATATACGCCATTTGATTACGGACAACTTATGCACAAGGTAATAGTTCCTGTGGACGATCGCTAGGGCACTGGCATCGATCCGATCCGGACGAAACTCTATTGTATAGTCTATTGTACTGGACGAGATGGCTACCTTGTACTTTCATTGCATACCATCCATGCCAGTGATCTTCATGTATATTTAAACTGTGCAAGCTAACTATGTCTTCATGGCAGGAAAGGTCATGGTAAGTATTATGCAGGTGGTTCAGACGGACAGGTAAAAGTCACTGAACGGTGGCATATTTATTTCAGTAAATTTTTATATCTAATGCTTGCTTGTAAAATAAACTAAGGCAAGATAGAAAGATCACAAAATACTTGCATGCTTCATATAAATAACTTGTGATTTGGTATAGTTGGGTTAGCTCACCTTCTCCAGTGTATTTTGATGTACTGACCCTCGTTGCAACAGGTTTTTCGCACCAAGAAGATCCTGCACGAACCTAAAGTGACTTTTCGATCCTGTCCACCTACCGGCACGTCCTGATCGTGCCATAAAAGCAGCATTTTAAAGTTTTCAGGAGCTCGTACACAAGCTTATGCAGCTCCGTAGGAAGGTGATAGCTTCGCTAGAAGCTCTTTAACATTTTGAAGTTTTAGTAAAAGGATGTAATGTACAGGACGACTAGTCCACTTTTGTAAGCCCGTGCGGCAATTTCTACTCGTTCAAGAGTTCGTAAAAATGTTCATTATCAATAAAGAGAACTTTTTCATGTTTCCATGTTTCCATATTTTATTCAATTATCTGCGTACTATGAATATGTGCTCGTTGTGCAAAAATATCTTGGCCTTGTGCGATGCGCAACCTAGGCACGCATGACGTCATGTCCGGGAGACGACTATCGATTTCATAGAATTGAGACGTGACATGCTTGCCTTGCTTCTCCCTTCTTGATGGGTTGATGATGATGGAAATGGGTTCTTGATAGATTTTATGACAATGGTGGAGCCTTTATGGTTGTTTGGTGGAGATTGGGTGGAAGGATAATGAAAGGTGGAGCTTTGGAAGAGATGGGAGAATTTTTGGTGAAGGAGATAATGTTGTGAGGGGTATATGACAAGGGGGGCTGCTCTTACACATGAAGGAGAGGGGAGGGGTCGACCAAAAAGGGGAGAGTTGTTAGGGTTAGAGTTTTGTGATAAGGGGGTATATATATGGGTTTTTTGGATATATTTAAACCTAGGAGGGGGTGTTCCTAGGGCTTGTAGGGGTCGGCCACTTAGGGGGCTGCTCTTGCACGAAATTATGAAGAGGGATAGGTTATTATGGTTAGGATTTGGTTGGATAGGATTATGGGTGGTTAGGTAGTTAGTTAGTTAGTTAGGTAGTTTGCCAACTAGGATGCCACTTATGGCCCTTTCTATAATTAAATTAATGTGTATATATATATATATATATATATATATATATATATATATATATATATATATATATATATATATATAGGAGTATTTCTGTGCACTACATGACTATATGCGTTTGGGTTGGGTTTGGGTCAAGTTCTAGTCAAAAGAAGACAGTTTTATGGTAACTGTGGTTCTAAATGTTTGATAATATTTTTGGAGCATAGGAGAGGTCAAACAAATGTAACATCTATGTCCCAAATATATTAGGCACAATCAAGATTAGTAATATAAATTTTATTGGGAGAAAAAAGGTTGTGCATTGCTTAAAATATCCAAGACATGGCAAATGGTCATATAAATAAAAGAAGGATTTAGAAATTAATACTTTAATCCATTAAATTAAATTAAATAAATAAAATAAATAAATTGAAAAATACTAAATTAACCCTATTCAAAAAATGAGGGGGCTTACAATCTATCCACCTTAAAAGAATTGCGTCCTCGCAATTAAGAAAAATAAAACGTAACAGGTCAGGAAATGTTTGCTCCAGAAGAGATGACGCAGTAGTATGACATATTTGTTGAAGCATGACATAAAGAATAAGGGACCATGAACTAGGAAAAAATTGAGAGGAAGGGTGAGGGTTTTGTTCAATCAGAACACGTAGGGAAGCAATGAAAAAAAAATTCCTAGGCAAGGAGAGATGAGTAACTCAAGAGTAAAGCAGTCTGATTAGAACGATGATCAACTACAGCTTCTGAAAACTTGGGTACCTCTTGTATATTACTACTCTTGACTAACAAGTTCATGCTAACATAATACTAGGTATATATTAGGAAATGAAACTAACAGGCACATGTTAAAGTATTACTAGGAATATCCGTTATTATAGCTAGCTTTGATAAAACTAAATCTTACCCATATTCGCTACTCCTTGAGTCCGTACCTCCTCCACAGTCATCACAAAAGCCTATCCATGTCCCTGTATTGGTGTCCTCTGTTGTTGTTGGGCCTGCTGGAAGAGTGCTGCCTGTGATATCAATGGTGGCCTCGGTTGATATCCTCCCAGTATTGGTGGTCTGAATCCTCCATCTTTCGCCTGCGGTGCTCCTGGTGCTGGATAAGCTGGTCGATGTGGTTGTTGGACTGGCCCTAGTACTGGTAAAGCGGGTCAATGAATCATCGGTGTTCCTTCCCGACGCTCAGGGTAATCATTGGTTGAAGGCTGATTGGATCCGCAAACTAAATATAATCTCAATTTGCATCTGCGCTCCCTCTCAATATGGCCTACCTTGCCACAATAGAGACAAGTAGGAAGGTCTAGGGATCGTGATGCTGCTCTCTGTGGTGGATTCATTTGGGGTCGCTTTGCAGGCTTCCCGTGTGGTGCTCGAGCTGGTACTAATGCATGCGGTCTCTTCTGGCTGGACTCCCTCCCGTGGATGTACTCTATGCGTCGAGCTGCGGCAAGGACATCCGTATAATAAGTAGGTACAACGGAGCCAATCTGTCTCTGTAGCTCAAAGCTTAGTCCATCAAATAATTTCTCCATCTTCTCTTCTTATGTCGGGACCAGAGCAGGTGCGAAGCGGCTCAATTGTATGAACTCTGCATTGTACTCTTTCTGTCACTACTATATTTTCTAGGAAATAATATTTTAGTCATTTGGTAATTAATTAAATATATGCATGTTAAATATTTATTTATTGTTAGCATGTTAGATTTATTTTTGGACTTGTGTTAGTGGACCTAACTAGTTTAGTTTAGACTCATGGACCAACATTTAATTCTAGTTAGAATTGAGCCCAATAATTAGAAGTCCAATCGTTAGGAGGATGATTAATTATGTTAAATCTATTAGACTAGAACCTTCCCTTCTTAATTAATTTCTTCATGAGAGACCCTAAGGGATATTTTAGACTTTATATAGTACCTTGAGGGAGGGGGCAAGTGAGGCCTATATAAAGGGGATAAAAACTTTCTCTCTTCATTTTTTATTCCAAATCTAGATCTAAAAAATTTCTCAAACAAATTTCATCAAATCTTTACCAAATTTTTACCCAATTCCTTCCTAAATCACCATTAGAGACTAGTAGAGCAAGGATCTAGAAGGAGAAAGCAAGGATCTATAAAGAGGAGCAAGGATCTACAAGTTGAAGGTTTATTTTACCAATTTTGGAGGTTTTATTAGGAATCCATCTCCTAATAGGTACAATTCAATTTTTTCCTTAATTTAGGTTCTAAATATGAGATTTAACCATAAAAAATCAATCCATATGAATAGGCTACCCATAGGATTTGGTTTTGTGTTCATAGGAGACCTATTGAGAAAGTTATGATACTTTTTGTATCAATTTTGGAGGAATTCCGAGATTGACACTTGTTGTGTGTGTCAATTGGTCCTATAGATCAATTTGGCATGTCCTTATGTGTTTGGGGCTAGTATCATGTCCACAATTGGGTACGTGTAGGTCGTATCCCAACAATTTGGTGATACGTGTTGATTTGGGGATTTTTTCTCCGACACGGAACTATATGCATGTCATATTTTGACACGGACACATAGATTTGTGTTTGACTCTTCGTATTGTTCATAAATAATATATTAGACTTGCTTGTGTCCTTCAGGGTACGTTTGGATGTGTGGTAGACTCGTGTCGCAAGCGTATCATAGATCTAGTGTGATACGGGTGCGATACACTCCACGTGTTGTGCATTTTATTTCTAGATCTAATTTCATTGTTCGTAGTCATTATATATATATATATATATATATATATATATATATATATATATATATATATATATATATATATATTAGTGTGTCATATATCTATTTACCTATGTGTTATATATATGTAGCTATACTTCTACATATGTAATAGCTATTAATTATAGTAGTGTATTTATATAAGTTATATATATATATATACTTGCATGATTATATAAATATACATGTACGTATATGTGATGTTATGGACAAATATGTATATGATACTAAAATGTGTGTTTGTTATACTATATGTATTACTGTCGAGATGTATATACATATATATAGATGAGCATGTGTATATATATATAAATAGATGTAGTTAGTATATATATATATATATATATATATATATATATATATATATATATATATATATATATATATATATATATATATGTATGCAATTGTGTATGAGAGAGAAAAGGGGGCTCAACATTTATTAGTGACAGCAGCAGCACATTAGCAACAGCAGCAGAAATTGCAACAGCAACAGCAACAGCAACAGCGGCTTCAGCGACAGCAGCAGCAACATCAGCATCATTAGCAACAACAAACGCATACAGCAACAGCAGCAGTGGCTTTCAACGACATCAGCAACATTAGCGATAGCAGCAGTAACCGTAGCAACAGCAGCAGTATTTGCAGCATTTAGCGACAACAGCAGCTATTTTGGCGACAGTTTTGCGGGTATATATACATTTATGTATTATTTATAAATAATAGATATATATATATATATATATATATATATATATATATATATATATATATATATATATATATATATATATATATATATATAATTCATAATTGGTATATATGTATTAGTATACTATATTTTAGTAGTTGTAAGTTAGCTAGTTGGTTATTGATAAGTTAGTTTCTTGAGTTATTTAGTTAATAGTTAGTGGTTAGTAGTAGTTAGCTAGTATTTACTAGTGTCTTGATATTTATCTAGTTAATTGATTAGATCTATATATATATATATATATATATATATATATATATATATATATATATATATATATATATGTATGTACTTGTATCTCTAGTTAAGTACTATATATGTAGATATGTGCATATGAGAACTAGTAGTGGGTAGTTAGTTATATACTTGCTATTTAAATAGTTAGATATATATACACCTATTAGTTAGACTCTTAACTATATGTAACTATGCATATTATAGATATTGGTAGTAAATTATTATGTAGGTAATGTATTGATAGGTATTATATGTGAGTAGTTGTAGTATTTAATAGTTAGTTATGTTAACATATGCTTTAGTTATGTTAGTATATGTTTGACATATAGTTGGTATTTGGAGGTTTATATGTGTATTAGCTATACTCATGGATTTTGAATTTACCTTGAGATACCAAGGTAAATGCCAAGGTATTGAGGATACCCAAGGTATTAGGTTTGGGTATCAAGATAGAGGTTTAGTGTTGCGATACCAAGTTGGTTCGAAACTAAGATATCAATTTAGCATTTGTAATTAGGATTTATATATTTAATATTACTTTATTATAGATATGTGATATTTATCTATTGTTTATATATCCAGAGATACGGTATCTTAGTATCCTAAGATGTAGCTTGTATGACCTAGATTCATGGTGTATGAACCCAATATCATTGAGATAGACTCATGCAACCTAGAAATAGGTAGTTTGACCAAGTTAGACCGGTTTGACTTAGAGTTGACCTAGTTTGACTATTTTGACTTAGAAATGGCTCTTTGGCTTAGATGTTGACTAGTTTAACTTATTTTTTTTCAGAACCTTGTATTGATGTTATATTCTATATTTAGTCTTCGAGGTACCGTATCAGACATCTGTGAGACTATTTACTGGACTCCAGGCGAGTACATTCTCTGATAGTTTCTCATTTATGATATCATCTATGTTCATTGTATCTAGTGTAGATATCCATATTTTCTTGACACGATGGTTACACGGATTGGTATATCCGGATCTCATCATGAGATATTATTCCTTGGTATATGGTGTATCTTGTGCAAGCCTTATTTCATTGATTATCTTGTACATGTACAGACACTGATTCTCGAAAAGAGTCGCTATCTTCTTGGAAAATCCCGTGCCATAGCGTACCATGGTTGGATCCCCTATACCAGTCGGGGGTGGAGCATATTTTAGTATAGATATGTGATCATACCCTTCTTATACAAGTCTTGTTTTCCTGTGAGTGTTGGTCATACACCACACGTATGACTAACCAGGCCATTATTCCTGTGCAAGTTTTCTTGTGCAAGTTTCCAAGCCGATCATATGTAAAAGCTATTACTCACACACTTAGTCATTAGTATTCTTGTTCATTGTCATATTGTTCATTCTCGTATTTATTTACAGTATTTCCTTTATTGTATATCTCTTGTATCTATTGTTGCATCTTGTATATTCATATCTATTTCTGTTACATAGTTTATATCATTGATTAAAATTGTTGTTAGAGATGTACTTCGTTCTATTCATGACTGAAAAATATTTTTCAGAGGATCCGAGAGATTGGCGTCCGATATACTATAGACTTCGACTTATAGATGGTACAGACTTGGACCCACTAGTTCTGTAGTGATTGTCGGGAGGTTTATCCGGATCACTAGTTTTTATAGTTAGTTTCTTTAGCATTTTGGTACCGGATTTGTTTCCGGCATATGATATGAGAATGGATATTGTTTCTATTGTTGATAATATATATTTGAATGTATAGTTAGACTTTCTTCATATCTTCTCATGCTTTAGAATTTTGATTGAGTTTTGTGTGAGATATTGTTGGCAGATTTTATATTATTGTGAGATATTTAGATAATATAGTTGACCAAGACATCGTTCTACCGTCGATGCTGCGGCGTAGGCTGGGCGTTGTTTTTGACTTGTATTCCTACATCGGGTGTGGGTCATGACATATTTTTAGTGGTGGCCCATGCAGGTCAGGCTTTGCAAGTTGTGCGATATCGTGGAAGTGCGACGACTTAGTTGTACTACTGCGAGCCTGCGATATGATATGAGATATAGGCTATAGGATATAAGATATTAGGATGAGAGGATACTCAATCACAAATTTCTTGAGAGATTTCTGGGATGACCCTTGAGAATCTTATTACAATTTCCATTTCAAATCTTTTCCTTATTTTTCGTCCACTCCCACTTATTGTTATTTTGATTCTTGGTGATCGGTTATCGAATTTAAAATTCTTGGTGTCGTTGTTGAGTTTTGATTTTATATCGAGAAAAATTTTACGGACTAAATTATGGTATTATCTGATGACATATGAGGACAGTAAAAAAGGTGAAACGTCTGCTTTGATTATGGAGCATAGAGTTTATCGTAGCCATATTAGCTGGAGTAGCAAAAACGTAGTGACCTGACTTCGGATGTACATATCTTAGTTATAAAATTTAGAATTTCTCGCAGCTATATTAGTTGGCACAGCGAGGATTCTAGACGACATGATTATAGAGGTACATACCTAAGTTATGTGATCTATCGTTTATCGTAGCTGTGCTTACTGGCGTGACAAGGATTCTCAGTGTCATAATTTTCGAACAGACGTGTATAATTATTATATTATATCTTAAATTGGTTCTTAAAGTATCATCTCAATACTTTTCCACTCCTATTATTATAGAAATTTGTTCCATTATTCCTTAGCTTAGCAGTAGAGATACCTTTAGTTCTCTAGTCCAGTTCCTTATAGAGCTTCTTTCCATTAGAATCCTTGTTAGTGTAATAATTGGGCATGGGAGCAATAGGCATAAATCTAGAGATAACCCGTGCAGTACCTTGTAGCAATAGTTTTATGATAGGTGTCATTATAAATAGTATGGGTACTATAGGTAGAAGGGGAAGTAGAGAGTATCAGTGGTGGTTCTAGGAGTTAGTATCAGAGTCAGCATACCAGTTCTGGATAGTCATGAATTCATATAGTTGGGTGAGCCATTTAAGTATCAAGAAAATTGTGTTAGAAATTAATGGAGCATGATATTCAATTGGGTGGTTGATACTTGGGTGTGTCAAGAGTAAAGAAATGTATATGCAAAATGGGTATTAGTGAGTATTCTATAGTAGAATGGTACCCATAAGTGTATAGGAGAGTGTGAGAAAATCAGAATATATTATGTTAAAGTAGTAGGACTTGTGATATAGGTTGATGTGAGTAGATAGGAGTGTACCAGTATATGACTAGTGATGGGTATATCACCTGATATTGAGGTTAGTAATGTGTTGGAAGCAATAGGTGGAAGAGTATCTAGAAATTATGTGCATGATTCACAATAGGTGATGAGTGTCAGTGTGAGTTCATGAGTATCAGAAAGTGGAAGCTTGAGTGTCATGGGTTAAAAAATATCAAGATTGATCATGGAAGATATGTGGTGTATCACTGATTTGTATATCCATCTGTAAAAGGTTTGAGAAGGGATACATATACATCAATAGAGATATGGAACCATATGTCTGCCTTTGAGAGTAAAGTGAAACATGTGTATTATAGAAGTTAATAACTAGTGCATTGGATGCAAGTGATCATGATTTCTAGGGAGTATAATGAGGTGATCTAATGATGAAGCTAGTGTCCTAGAACCTTAAGGACATATGTTGTGTAGTTAGGAAGCTAGTGTTACTATATCAAGATTGCTAGTGTTTCTATATCATGGATTAGTTGAGTAATGTGCTAGTAACAGTAAGTGCCTTGTGTAATAACATTGGATTGGTGTATCAGTTAATATTGATAGAAAGATATTTGGGAGTAATAGTACAAATGAT
>JAYESA010000003.1:48285584-48378449 GCA_036927795.1 Iris macrosiphon
TATATATATATATATATATATATATATATATATATATATATACTTGTATGTTATAATTATATATATATACTTGCATGATTATATATATATACGTGTACGTATATGTGATGTTATGAGTAAATATGTATATGATACTAAAATGTGTGTATGTTATACTATATGTACTACTGTGGAGATGTATATACATATATATAGATGATCATGTATATATATAAATAGATGTAGTTAGTATATATATATATATATATATATATATATATATATATATATATATATATATATGTCTATGTAATTATGTATGAGAGAAAGAAGGGGGCTCAACATTTATTAGTGACAATAGCAGCAGAAATTGCAACAGCAGCAGCATTAGCAACAGCAAACGCATACAGCAACAGCAGCAGTGGCTTTCAGCGACAGCAGCAGCAGCATCATTAGCGACAACAGTAGTAATTGTAGTAACAGCAGCAGTATCAGCAGTATTTAGCGACGGTAGTAGTGGTTTTGGCGATAGTTTTGCGGGTATATATACATTTATGTATTATTTATAAATAATAGATATATATATATGAAATTGGTGTGTATATATATATATATATATATATATATATATATACACCAATACCATATATATATATTATATATATATATATATATATATATATAATATATATATGGTATTGGTGTGTATATATATATATATATATATATATATATATATATATATATAAGTATTATATATGTAGATATGTGCATATGAACTAGTAATGGGTAGTTAGTTATATACTTGTTATTTAAATAGTTGGATATATATACACCTATTAGTTAGACTCTTAACTATATGTAACTATGCATATTATAGATATTAGTAGTAAGTTATTATGTAGGTATTGTATTGATAGGTATTATATGTGAGTAGTAGTATTTAATAGTTAGTTATGTTAGCATATGCTTTAGTTATGTTAGTATATATTTGACATATAGTTGGTATTTGGAGGTTTATATGTGTATTAGCTATACTCATGGATTTTGAATTTACCTTGAGATACCAAGGTAAATGCCAAGGTATTGAGGATACCCAAGGTATTGGGTTTGGGTATCAAGATAAAGGTTTAGTGTTGTAATACCAAGTTGGTTCGAAACCAAGGTATCTATTTAGCATTTTTAATTAGGATTTATATATTTAATATTGCTTTATTATATATATGTGATATTTATCTATTGTTTGTGTATCCTGAGATACGGTATCTTAGTATCCTAAGATGTAGCTTGTATGACCTAGATTCATGGTTTATGAATCAAATATCATTGAGATAGACTCATGTAACCTAGAAATAGGTAGTTTGACCAAGTTGGACCGATTTGACTTAGAGTTGACCTAGTTTGACTGTTTTGACTTAGAAATGGCTCTTTGACTTAGATGTTAACTTGTTTAACTTATTTCTTTCCAAACCTTGTATTGATATTATATTCCATATCTAGTCTTCGAGGCACCGTATCAGATATCTGTGAGACTATTTACCGGACTTCAGGCGAGTACATTCTCTGATAGTTTTTCATTTATGATATCCTCTATGTTCATTGTATCTAGTGTAGATATTCATGTTCCTTGACACGATGGTTACATGGATTGGTATATCTGGATCTCGTCATGAGATATTATTCCTTGGTATATTGTGTATCTTGTGCAAGCCTTGTTTTATTGATTATCTTGTACATGTACCGACACTGATTCTCGAGAAGAGTCGCTATCTTCTTGGGGAATCCCGTGCTATAGCGTACCATGGTTGGATCCCCTATACCAGTCGGGGGTGGAGAGTAATTTAGTGTAGATATGTGATCATACCCTTCTTGTGCAAGTCTTGTTTTCCTGTGAGTGTTGGTCATACACCGCACGTATGACTAACCAGGCCATTATTCCTGTGCAAGTTTTTTTATGCAAGTTTCCAAGCCGATCACATGTTAAAGCTAGTACTCACACATTAGTCATTAGTATTCTTGTTCATTATCATATTGTTCATTCTCGTATTTATTTACAGTATTTTCTTTATTGTATATCTCTTGTATCTATTATAACATCTTGTATATTCATATATATTTACTGTTGCATAGTTTATATCATTGATTAGAACTATTGTTAGAGATATACTTCGCTCCATTCCTGACTGGAATATATTTTTCAGAGGATCCGAGAGATTGGTGTCTGACATACTATGGACTTCGACTTATAGATGGTGCAAACTTGGACCCACTAGTTCTGTAGTAATTATCGGGAGGTTTATCCGGATCACTATTTTTTATAGTTAGTTTCTTTAGCATTTTGGTACCGAATTTGTTTCCGGCATATGGCATGAGATTAATATTGTTTCTATTATTGATAATATATATATTTGAATGTATAATTAGACTTCCTTCATATCTTCTCGTGCTTTAAAATTTTGATTGAGTTTTGTGTAAGATATTGTTGGCAGATTTTATATTATTGTGAGATATTTAGATAGTATAGTTGACCAAGACAACGTTCTACTACCGATGCTGCGGCGTAGGTTGGGCGTTATTTCCGACTTCATCCCTACACTGGGTATGGGTCGTGACATTTTCGCCGTCATATTGCCCTTAGTGAGGCGATTAAACTTTTCTTAAAGTTTTGCCCGAGCAATAGATAGAATGTACATCTCCTGGAAGAGTCTAGAGAACTCCTCCCAAGTAACTTGGTCTGGTCTGAGTCATTTCTCCTCAGTAAGCCACCAATGATGTACATTATCTGTCAGCTGCATCCTGACAGCAGTCATCCAACGCTATTTCGGAAGCTCTGTTGCTTCCAACTAATGCTGGATGTTAGTGAGCTACGCATAGACCTCCGTAGGATCCTCCTTGCCTGAGAATGTACGTGGCTTCAGGTGGCAGAAATTTAAGATGGATCCTGTTGATGGATGTCTAGCTGGTGGAGTCGCCTGGTCCAATGTTGTTACTATATTGTTCCTTAAGTTCTCTGAATGGAGTTGTTGGGCCTCTTGCTGAACCTGCTATTGAGCTTGCATCATTACATAGAACACTTGAAATAACTGATGTCCATCCATAGGCTTCCATGGCTGAAAAGCTGGCATCGGTGGTATCGGTGGAGTGAATTGTGGTGGTGGTGGAATGTCGCCTCGCCGAAACCTCGAGGCATGCTCATTTGCTTGATTGCTTTATTAAGTAGAGGGATATCCACCCGATGGCGTCACCCCATCGTCGTAGGTAACCAAAACACTTTGTGGTGTACCTGCGAGAGTCTCGTCGTTGGCTCGTAGATCCATTACTCTACACACAAAGTAAACTATGAGGTTCGTACAGATGAATCAAGCATGATGCAAGTCAAGAAATTAAGTTCGAATTCGATATAGAGGTCAATAATGTGTCAATATATGGATAAGATCCTAGAAGTTTAGCTTATCCTAATTGTAGGCTTACTCGATTCAATAACGGAACCGAGATAATTTTTCATAGACCTACATGGGCTACCACAAAAACTATGTCACGCCCCAGTCCCAAAATACAAAGGGACTAGCCACGTGGCAATGGCCAGCCGCATAACTCCAATGGGTAAACCCAATTTAATGGACCCGTTAGAGTGCACTTAAGCTGTAATACATATAAAATGGTTTACAAATACCCGTCACAGTTTATATATCTAATCCCATCCACAATAAGTAACGAAATTACAAAGAGACAAGTCCAGTTAATCCGTCATCAAAATGGAAAGAAAAATAACTCCAAGTATAATATCCAAAAGTTACTACAAGATCAAATATCTAAGAACACTAAGCATAATAAATGAATGGTGAGAATACTGTGTGTTCAAGAGAATTCCTCTGGAACAACCTCGTCCTCTGCAACCTATACGTCTCCAATAGCAGTACATGATCCATAAACCTCGGGATAGCTCTTCTCGTCTACACCTGGGGACATAATCTGGATCCAGGTCCTCAGGGGATATAGCAAGGTACAATAAACACTCAAGCCAAATGAAATACAATAAGTAAAAACAGATCCTCAGGGCAAGCTATGTGACCAGCTAAGTGAAATACAAATAAGAGCATCACTTGTACTCAAGTTGAGACCACTACAGGCTCTGTGTCGGGGAGCCCATTGCAGCAAGTAGTATCTCGTAGGACCATTAAATGTGTCAAGCTTTGGTACAGAGACTAAAGCATCTCCAGTAACATATATATATATATATATATATATATATATATATATATATATATATATATATATATAATCATCCTGTAGCGTGTGTGTATCTTTCCACTCAATGTAACCTTATATCTCATGTCTACGATGTCTCATGTCCATAACACGAAAGATCATGACCTCTAGCTAGTACAACGAGTCATAATGAGATCTATATAATATGCAAGTCTCATATCACGAATCTTGTAAGCCTATACAGAATCACCATGAATAACTCAAGAAAGATTATATCACATAAAATAGTGTCAAGTGTCCTACGGTCTGGCATACATGGTAAAGCAAGCACGTAAAAATAAGATTGTGGAATCAACTCTCTAAGTGACGTTACACGACTCCGCGTACAGCGTCAATACCTGAATCTTATTCGGACGCTAAGCAATGTCTCACGGTCCTAGGTTGAACAGGTACATCACAAGAGTATATATATATATGGAAAGAAAAACAAGTAGATAATATAATAGGATCTACTGCAAGTTGGCAAGGTGCACTTGTTTGGGTTTGCAGTATGTAGTTGCAAAGTTGGTCCCGCGTCCACTCCTCCGGAATCCAATTGACGTAAACAATAAATTTTCTGCTTTAAATATCAAATCAAGAATCTTGTAACCGCAACTAAATTGTATAATTTATTATAAACCATTAATACCCAAGTCCAACCTCATCTTAACATATAAATTCTTGACACAATAATATACATATTTTACGAGGTATTGGAACCTAGTTTCATGGTTTATGACTTCCAAAATTCATGGTTAAGTCCCCAATCGAATGACATGAACATAAATTATAATAAATCATGTAATCTTGATTTAAACCTGATTTATATTAATTTTTAACTATTAAATTTTAGAATTGACAAAATAATCATATTTTAAGATTATGGCTACTTTAAGTTGACTAGTTTTGTCCGAAACTTCTTCGGAGCATTGCCAGTCCATGTGTATGGTTTATATTCATGAAAAATTATTTTATATCATATTTTATTCTATTTTAATCTCAAAAAATAGTTACCTTTTATTTCTTCCAAAATAACCCATATTTATGGACCCATATTTATGGGCAAAACTATGCCACAAAATTATCCGAAACCTAAGCTAGTGACCCTTATTTTTAGGGGTCAAAATTTTGATAAAAATACCATAAAAATAATTATAAAATACATATTTTACAGTAATAAACCATTAATAAATTTAGTTTTAAGAATTAACAATAAGGCCTCCAAGAACCGTGTCACAAAGTCTAAAACTAGCCCTACTGTTGTCCAATCTATCATCAATATAACATAAAATTTCTCATAGATTTTTATGGTAGAAAAAGATGGCATATGAGGGTTATAGAACATTAAAATTATATAAATCTAAGAGAGTCATATCATGGGGATTTGAGAAGGAAAATTTAAATCATTATCCGAAAGCTTTAAAGATTTGGATGACGGTACCTCTTCTTGTTCAAGAACGCACCTTCTTGCTTGTGCTTACCTTGCTTCTCCCTTCTTGATGGGTTGATGATGATGGCAATGAGTTCTTGATGGATTGATGATGATGCAATGGATTCTTGATGGGTTTGATGGCAATGATGGAGCCTTTATGGTTGTTTGGTGGAGATTGGGTGAAAGGATGATAAAATATGGAGCGTTGGAAGAGAGAAAAGGGTTTTTGGTGAAGGAGATAATGTTGTGAAGGGTAGATGTAAAGGGGGGCTGCTCTTACATGTGAAGGAGAGGGGAGGGGTCATCCAAAAAGGGGAGAGAGTTGTTAGGGTTAGGGTTTTGTGATAAGGGGGTATATATATGGGCTTTTTGGATAGATTTAAACCTAGGAGGGGGTGTTCCTAGGGCTTGTAGGGGTCGGCCACCAAGGGGCTACTCTTGCACGATATTATGAAGAGGGGGTGGATTGTTATGGTTGGGATTTGGTTGGTTAGAATCTTGGGTGGTTAGGTAGTTAGTTAGGTAGTTTGCCAACTAGGATGCCACATATGGCATTTTCTATAGTTATAACTCTATAAATAGAACCAAATTAATATATATATATATATATATATATATATATATATATATATATATATATATATATATATATATATATTGTCACACCCCGATCTCCCGCAGGCTAATCGGCCGTTCCCGCTAGGTGGGAATCACCCTCGCCAGCGCTCCCGCGGAACGATCGCTTGACCCATCCGGACGTGATGCCGCACGAGCGTGAGCCACGCCCATGCAAGGCCGTGATTCATTGGCTGGCGGTAAGAGTTCTAAGCCACAGAGTCGCACAGATTGTCCGAGTGCAGCGGAGTCATGAACGCATAGCAATTCGGTAACAAGTTCTCTGAGTCGACAAATATAGCGGAAGCATTAAACCACAAGTTGAAGTAAAGCAAGCTCTTTTATTGATATGAACAAGTGTTACAAGCGGCGTATAGCCAAGATTACAAGTCGCTCGAGCCTCTCTCTCGAAAATAGTAAAAGCGTGCCAAGTGGCTACATTTGTGGAATGGTTGTTCAGGCGAGTTCGGGCTATGTTCACAACATTATGTCTTGTATATGTGCTTCAGTTCCGGACGCACCGTTGTAAGGCTTCAGAGGGAACTCCTGGCCTTAGCACGCACGAAGGAGGCATCCGCACCGAACGAGGTTCTCCCGCACCCTGCATACAAACTGGTGGATTATCAGTACATTGAATGCACTGGTGGGGAAGCTACTCGCCCGCTCGACAAATCCAAACACGTAATACAGGTTCCGTGCACAACTATTAAGTTGTCTTTTTGGTTGCCTTAGGATCAGTTTCATACAAATATTGAATAGCCTAACGTGTCGGGCAGTGCGCCGTGCGATGTTTGAGGAAACACGGCGAGACTTACCAACTTACCATCTCCTTCCCTGTCCAAGGCAAACATTGTTAATTTAAGCAGGACATGTATAAGCATTCAGGAGGCATAACATATGCAAACACGAGTACTTATTTCAAGATCGTTCAGGTGTTCAGTTAATTGTTTCATGCGATGCAGTATCTCGCACGCGGATAGCCGCTAAGCGAGGATCAATTGTTTATCCTTCGTTTACAAGCAAGCATGCAACAAGTTAAATACAAGGCGATCACTGGTGTATGCCATAATGGACGGTATAGTCTTTGACGAGATGGTTTGCAACAAAGTACAAGAGGCACTGCAAACCACTCCGCCGAACAAGAGACTATTTAGTCTTTGACGAGATGGTGTACAACAAGTACAAGAGGCACTGCAAGCCATTCCGCCGAACAAGAGACTAAGAACAATTGTCTCGCCCAGACCGGGTCGATGCCAGTGCCCCAACATCGCCCGCGAGACCGTTACCCTGTACACTGGTTGTCCATGATCGAACGGGGCCTTGGTTGGGGCAACAAGAGTACAAGACAAGAGTACAAGACAAGAGGCAAGCTATTGAGGCAACAATAATACAAGACAAGATGCATTGCCTGTTTCGTTGTTCAGTGAATGACTTTTTGCCTTGATGTAATTCTCCTGGGGCGGAGATTGCCTTGGTGACCTAGCGGTCCCAAATACTTGCAGGTTTATTCAGGCACGGAACGACTACGTAGTAGTCTCCGGGGTTTGGATGAAAATACGGTAACATTCAAGCAGACAAGCATGCGTTTCTAAGGAACATAAGTAACACGTTGCTCGGGCCCGAAGGTAAGCCGAGAGATGAAACCGTTAGGGACTTAGCATGCGAGGGTCTGAATACAAGCAGTATTTCAATTTCCATGTTCTAGCATAGCAATACGAGTTGGGATTATTCCCTTAGCTAGGTGCGTTGGATTCTTATTAGCATATAGGGGGTGAATCACCTAGCGACTAGCATAAATATTCCAGATTTTATGTGTGCTGGCTAAGCAAAGACAAGTTCACCGTAGCCACCCACCTTAGCGATGATTCGCCTCGGTAGAGCGATACGTCAAGCGAGCCTCTGAAAGCCTAAGCCGGGATTCCTGTAGGGACAAGTCTGGATATCTTTTGCTTCTTGGTCGAGGCAAAGCGGGTCGGGACAGTTGCACTTTTGCCGACTCAAACGGTAGTCCGCTTGAGCAGAACGGGGTGTTACATCCTACCCAACTCAAAAAAAGTCTCGTCCTCGAGACTTACTGAGGACAAGCAGTAATCTAGGGTTGAGGCAATCCTAGACAAGTCGTTTTACTTGTTCATCTGGATATTCACTTGCACAAGCGTCGAAATCAGCATATCGCTTAGACTGGATCGTACGCACCTTCGACATGCATTTCTAGTGTGAACACGTCAACCAGCTTAGTGATAGTGAAGTCTCAACACTCGAGTTTCACCTTTTCTTAAGTCTTGGATGGTGCACTAGTCCAAGGCGTCCCTCGAATAGATGCATTCAACCAAACTTAGAGTTAGTGAAAATCTCGGACAAGCTACTAGCGATACTCTCAAGGGTTCGCACAGGTTGGCACAAAGGCCACTCGCAGCATACAACCAGACAAGCAATCATATCAATCAAAACACATTTTAAAAGTATTTAGACTTATTGTTGGAACATCTCATTGAGGCATTGAGAGAGAGCGTGCACATAATCCACGAACGAGCTTTCAAAACAGAGATATCGAATCGAAGTCCAAAGGCGTAGAAGCCAGGCTCTGATACCAATATGTCACGCCCCGATCTCCCGCAGGCTAATCGGCCATTCCCGCTAGGCGGGAATCACCCTCGCCAGCGCTCCCGTGGAACAATCGCTTGACCCATCCGGGCGTGATGCCGCACGAGCGTGAGCCACGCCCGTGCAAGGCCGTGATTCATTGGCTGGCGGTAAGAGTTCTAAGCCACAGAGTCACACAGATTGTCCGAGTGCAGCGGAGTCATAAACGCATAGCAATTCGGTAACAAGTTCTCTGAGTTGACAAATATAGCGGAAGCATTGAACCACAAGTTGAAGTAAAGCAAGCTCTTTTATTGATATGAACAAGTGTTACAAGCGGTGTATAGCCAAGATTACAAGTCGCTCGAGCCTCTCTCTCGAAAACAGTAAAAGCGTGCCAAGTGGCTACATTTGTGGAATGATTGTTCAGGCGAGTTCGAGCTATGTTCACAACATTATGTCTTGTATATGTGCTTCAGTTCCGGACGCACCGTTGTAAGGCTTCAGAGGGAACTCCTGGCCTTAGCACGCACGAAGGAGGCATCCGTACCGAACGAGGTTCTCCCGCACCCTGCATACAAACTGGTGGATTATCAGTACATTGAATGCACTGGTGGGGAAGCTACTCGCCCGTTCGACAAATCCAAACACGTAATACAGGTTCCGTGCACAACTATTAAGTTGTCTTTCTGGTTGCCTTAGGATCAGTTTCATGCAAATATTGAATAGCCTAACGTGTCGGGCAGTGCGCCGTACGATGTTTGAGGAAACACGGCGAGACTTACCAACTTACCATCTCCTTTCCTGTCCAAGGCAAACATTGTTAATTTAAGCAGGAGCATGTATAAGCATTCAGGAGGCATAACATATGCAAACACGAGTACTTATTTCAAGATCGTTCAGGTGTTCAGTTAATTGTTTCATGCGATGCAGTATCTCGCACGCGGATAGCCGCTAAGCGAGGATGAATTGTTTATCCTTCGTTTACAAGCAAGCATGCAACAAGTTAAATACAAGGCGATTACTGGCATATGCCATAATGGACGGTATAGTCTTTGACGAGATGGTTTGCAACGAAGTACAAGAGGCGCTGCAAACCACTCCGCCGAACAAGAGACTATTTAGTCTTTGACGAGATGGTGTGCAACAAGTACAAGAGGCGCTGTAAGCCATTCCGCCGAACAAGAGACTAAGAACAATTGTCTCGCCCGGACCGGGTCGATGCCAGTGCTCCAGCATCGCCCGTGAGACCGTTACCCTGTGCACTGGTTGTCCATGATCCAACGGGGCCTTGGTTGGGGCAACAAGAGTACAAGACAAGAGTACAAGACAAGAGGCAAGCTGTTGAGGCAACAATAATACAAGAGTAGATGCATTGCCTGTTTCGTTGTTCAGTGAATGACTTTTTGCCTTGATGCAATTCTCCTGGGGCGGAGATTGCCTTGGTGACCTAGCGGTCCCAAATACTTGCAGGTTTATTCAGGCACGGAACGACTACGTAGTAGTCTCCGGGGTTTGGATGAAAACACGGTAACATTCAAGCAGACAAGCATGCGTTTCTAAGGAACATAAGTAACACGTTGCTCGGGCCCGAAGGTAAGCCGAGAGATGAAACCGTTAGGGACTTAGCATACGAGGGTCTGAATACAAGTAGTACTTCAATTTCCATGTTCTAGCATAGCAATACGAGTTAGGATTATTCCCTTAGCTAGGTGCGTTGGATTCTTATTAGCATGCAGGGGGTGAATCACCTAGCGACTAGCATAAACATTCCAGATTTTATGTGTGCTAGCTAAGCAAAGACAAGTTCACCGTAGCCAAGCGATGATTCACCTCGGTAGAGCGATACGTCAAGCGAGCCTCTGAAAGCCTAAGCCGGGATTCCTGTAGGGACAAGTCTGGATATGCTTTGCTTCTTGGTCGAGGCAAAGCGGGTCGGGACAGTTGCACTTTTGCCGTTTCAAACGGCAGTCCGCTTGAGCGGAACGGGGTATTACATATATATATATATATATATATATATATATATATATATATATATATATATATATATATATATATATATATATGCACTACATAACTACATGCGTTTGGGTTGGGTTTGGGTCAATTTCTAGTCAAAAGGAGGCAGTTTTACGGTAACCATGGTTCTAAATATTTGATAATATTTTTGGAGCATGGAGGAGGTCAAAAAAATATAACATCCATGTTCCAAATATATTAGGCACAATCAAGATTAGTAATATAAATTTTATTAGAATAAAAAATATTGTACATTGCTTAAAATATCCAAGCCATGGCAAATGGTCATATATATAAAAGAAGGATTTAGAAATTAATACTTTAATCCATTAAATTAAATAAATTAAAAAATATCAAATTAACCCTATTCAAAAAATGAGGGGGCTTACAACTAGAGAGCAGGGACATAACAAAGCCAACTATGTATATCATAGTACTCCAGTATCCCAAGATACGGTCACGGCTGTAAAAGATATGGGAGGTTAACACTACAAACCATCAGTCAATCGTTGGTCAAGCGGTCATAGGTGTCTCAATCACAAGCAAATAAGCAATATACAAGAAATATGATCATCAAGAGCAAG
Source organism: Iris macrosiphon (assembly GCA_036927795.1). Lineage (NCBI taxonomy): Eukaryota > Viridiplantae > Streptophyta > Magnoliopsida > Asparagales > Iridaceae > Iris > Iris macrosiphon. Next base: position 48,297,048 of record JAYESA010000003.1, read on the forward strand.
ATAGTAAAGCGTCCTAAACCATATATATACATAGATGATCATGAAGCTAGTAATACAAAATAAAGAACTAGCAGACTATAAGTCATACATGATCAGCACTAGCTGCAAACTAGATAAAATAAAATTATGTTATGCCCGTAAGCAGAATGTCAAGTCTAAAGCATGAGCTAAAACATTCTCGATGGGTAAACGCCTCAAAATAATATGCAAGTACAGGATCTAGTGGGTGAACAAGTAGAACCCACTCAAGTAGTCTGCTGCTCCGGGTGGTCACCATCCAGCGAAAGATACAAAAAGTCCTCTAGTTCCGCTACGAGATCTGGCCATGCAAAACTAGTGGGGTCAGACCCCCAATAGCAAGTACCACAAAGGAATGCCAAAGGCTATGAACTAAAACCAGCAATAACACGTATCTATAATACTAAGCAATATGTAACCACAAGAATATAAATAAGGTGCTCCGAGAAACATGAAAATAAACTGGTGCCATAAAAAGTAAAACTGGATAGGTAGCAATAAACATGTAAGTGACAATAACCAGTGAAAAGAGAAAACACGTAAGGTAACAATAGCAATAAAAAGAAAAAGATAAGTCGGTAAACAACAACAAGATTCGGGAACTCCTCGAAATAGGAACCATAACCCTTAAACCAAATAAGGACCAGGATTATGATTCTTTTTTTTGAGTCGTACCTAGTCTCTAGTCACTTACCGGAAAGCAAAACAATATGAGAAAAGAAAAGATACTAGGCAAGCAATAGTAGCAATCAATAAAGCACGGCCAAGCAATATCTATGACTTGATATCATTAGCAAACTAGGGTTATCACAGATCTTAGTTACTAACAAATGCAATATGAGGTTCTCCTATTGGTCGCAAGCACTGCAGTCTATCCGAGGAATTCAGGCAAAAGTGACATTAAGTAACAATAGTGACAATAGTAATAATATGCCCTACTCGACGGTGAGCTAGAAATGTGCCCTACTCGACTGCATGCTACAAATCCATAAGTTGGTGCCGGGATACTGGGACCGCCTACAACCAGGTAACCTCTCCTCCCAATAATCTATGTTGTTAATCTAGTCATTAATCCTTAGCAGTTTTAGTTCAAGATTTTTGGTGTGGCATTCCGCAGAATCCATCATGGACATGTTTGTAAGACATGACAATAATTTTACAATTACAAGTCTAAGCACAATACACGCCACAAAAGTTACAATAGATGAAAATCAATATCTAGAGTGACAATAGTGATAATAGGTGACAATCAGTGACAATAGTGACAATATGCAATAAGTAACAATCTATAAGTGACAGTGAGTGACAATACAGGACAATATGGTCATAGTCAAAAGTAACAATGAGGGACAATGGGGTCATGTAGTAACAATGGGTAACATGTACTGGGCGAACATATAAAGGGTGGAAAGCCCCTAACTATAAAAAATGTCATGTCCAGATAGTAAACCAAAAATGAACATGCAAAGCATTATGCGCAAAGGCGCCAGATAAAAGCAATAAACAACACGAAAAAAGAGAGTACATAAAAAAAGTATCACCGGTATACCGCTAATTCACACCAGTATTGCGTCGATATGCCGGTCCAGAGACAAGAAAAAGATAAAAACTTCCGATTCCAATAAATCGGTATACCGTCGTATATACCAGTATACCATCGGCATGCCGGTTGAGGTCAAAGTAGGTTCTACGATTCCAAGTCGGGCCGTTATCTGTATACCGTCGGTATACACCAGTATACCATCGGTATGCCTGTCACGACCCACACCCAGTATAGGGACACGAGTACGTGGATATGTCCAGCCTACGCTGCAGCATCGGCGGTAGAATATTGTCTAGGTCATGATACTATCTAATCAATCTCACACGAATATCCAACTCCATAAGTAGACACATATATCACAATATAATATGGAATACTCAATCACATAAACTAGAGCACGATAAGATATCGAGAAAAACAAATGAAATACAAGACAAGTCTAAACAATAATAAATAGTCTAACCTACAATCAATAACATCCAGTCTCCAAGTATGCTGGAAACAAGTCCTCTATGTCACAGTCTGGAAAAAATATCCAGTCAGGATTGGAACGAAGTACAAGCACTAACAGTGGTTCCATGTATATTGACAAAAACTATAATACAGTGTAAAAAAATACAAGATGGATATAAATACTGACAATAAATAATACTGGAATAATAAGATACTAGAAATAAAAATACTGGAGCATATGTCATCATTAATGGTACTAGCAATGAACAGAAATACAAGTGTATACTAGAACCATGAACTGAAATATCAGTGGATGCTAGAACATAACTAGAACATAAGAAATGCTAGATCAATATACTAGAGATACATGTCAAGAACATCTAGCTAAGTGTGTAAAATATTAGCATATCATGTGATCGACTTGGGACTGATCAGGCTTGCTATGTATGACTATATATGATTCATGTAAGGTCAGGCTAACCATCCGGATAGCTATGATGCAAGTAATAGTCAGGCTATGAGGCATGTAATGGTCAGGCTGCACCGACGTGAGGTGTGGGTGAGCTATGATGCATGTAGAGTTGGGTATGATCACATAATCTACTAATATTTCCCCCGTTTTCCCAGCTAGCATGATGGATTCCAAATCATGACTCCTTGTGACAGGTCTCGATAATGCCAACTTATGTAAACAACAGTATCGGAATCATGTACGCTATACAACTAGAATTATAGAGATAATCAACATAATAAAAACTGTCAGAGAATGTACTCGCCTGGGGTACTGGTACTGGTAATACCAATAACCTGATTCCGAAGTCTTGTCTGAACAATCCAACAATCCTATAGACATCATATAATATAATATTGCATCAGACATTACACTAACACACAATCATAAATACATTAAACTCAGGGGCTACGCTAGGTATGTCACTGGTCAACTAGGGTCAAGTGTGCGTCTAATTGCTAGGGTATCACGTCTGTAGTTGCTGTGCATAACAGACAGTCAATGATATGGGTCTTGCCAGTACGTCAGTGTACATAATGGCAGTCTTCTAATAATTCACTTTGTCACAGGTCAATGTAGCTACAGGATATCCGTAATTACACTAGGGTCGCCTAGTACATTTATAATTATATATATTATTAACTAGCATATATCATTAATACTTATAATTTATATATATATACCAATTAAATACATATACAATATATACTAGTTTGAACAATATATATATATAAATATATATATATATATATATATATATATATATATATATATATATATATATATATATATATATATATATATATATATATATATATATCATATTGAATAATGTACACATACTAAATATAAGTACATACTATACCAATTGAACAATACACATATACCAAATATAGATTAATTGAGTATATATACTATATTTATATATGTATATATATACCAATGATATACCTATTAAACATATACTATACATATATACTAATTGAACAATATACGCATATGTATACGTGTGCGTGTACGAAACAAGGAGAGACTCGAACCTGTGCGCTAGCGTACACGTGCACGAGATCGACGATGACGACGACGATGGTGATAACGACAATATCGATGGTGTTGATGATGAATAGGGTGAAGGTGATGATGAAGATGATGGTGATGGTAATGATCATGGTGGAGATTATGGTGAAGGTGATGATGTTGATGATGGTGATGGTGTTGATGAATAGGGAGGAGGCAGCATGGTCGGGATGGAGATCGACGAGGGGAATGAGAGGTGAATGGTGGTGGTGGCTGGGAGCAGTGGCCGACCGACGTGGGCATCGTAGTGGAGTTGCTCGGAGTCGAGCAGGCGGTCAGGGAGGATGGAGGAGAAGAATGGCCGGACTCGGGTTGAGGGAAGGAGGTCAAGGAGGAGGTTGACTGGAGATGAAGTCGAGGTCTGCAGTCGGGTTGTTCGCTGTGGAGGAGTTCAGGCGGCGGGCTCAGGCGCTTCAGCGGGTGCCTGGTCGGCTGGCGAGTTCGAGGAGAGGCGGGGGTCATGCTGGTGGTCGTCGGCTGGCGAGGAGGTCGGGTTGGATAGGGAATGGTCGGGGAAGAGAACAGAGGGAGGAGGACTCGGGTTGCTCCGGCGGGGCTCGTCGAGTTGCACGGCGGCTAGGGGTTAGGTGCAGTCGGCTCAACGGGAAGTTGACAAGTACAGCGGTCGGGATGGCTTTGTTCCGACGGGGAGATGTCGTGTGGAGGCGGGGAAGTGAGTCTGAAGGGTGCAGCGGTTGTCGTGTGGCTCGGCGAGGGGTTCGTCGATGGCGAGTGCAGCGGGTCGACAAGGAGATGGCCGGATGGGTCGTGCACGGGTGTCGAGCCCGGTGGCTCGTCAAGTGGGGATCCGACATTGTTGAAGAAGATAGAGGCCGTGGTGAAGAAGGTGGTCATTCAGTCGGTTAGGATGGCTACTCCGGCGAGGCCCCGGTGGAGGGTGGCGGCGAAAAAGGTGAACAGGAAGAAGAAGATGAGGTATGTCGGTTGGGAGTATGGTTTAGGAATAGGAGAAGAAAAGAAAAAATAAAGAAAAGGGAAAAGAATATATATGTGTGTGTAGGTCTTGGTTTGACCTAGAAATAGTTTGACTGGTCAACCCCTCTTGGAATTGGTCTTGGGTTGACATGTAGGTATTTTAATGGGCTAGGATTGACATAGTTCAAAATGAAAGGAGGGCTATGGGTTCAAGGAGGTTGATGTTGAATTACACACTTCCAAAAATTATGGAAAAAAATATACACGAAGGAAAAATGAGTATATTCACGTGTCGTGTCCAACAGGGTGGATACCTTAATGCACTTTTGCACAAAAGTGCCCAACAATTGGAAAATTGTACAAAGTTGGATTTATGGTTTAATTAATTAAAAATAAATATAATTGGTGTTCTAAAATAAATTAGAAGTACATGGGGCTAAAATTAAGTGGGACAAAAGTGTCATAAATGAAGAAGACTCAGAATGGAATATTATCCTAATTTGGACTGCTCAAAATGGGTCAAGATTGTGTCTTCAATTTCGATTGGAACACACAACGATACAAGGTTGAATTTATTAAGAATTAAATAATAACATCTACGACGAATATTGTGCGACTAAAATAAAGTACAAGAGAGAATAATTATAAGTCACACAAAGATCAGAAAAGAAGGCAGACATGTCTAGGACAAGGGTGTAAAATTTATTGGAAGGCAAAGGCTAGGGTAGCGCTCCAAATATCGAAGCAACGGTAAGACGCAACAATTAAATAAAATCACGGTAATTTAATTATAATTATTTATCATGAAATCATTTACACATTAATTATGAAAATACGAAAATACCTCTAATCTGAAATGTGGGGGTGACAAGTCTACCCTCCTTAAAAGAATTTTGTCCTCGAAATTTAAAATCTCCAATAGTTGTATGTATTCATTTATATTATTTTTCCATCAAAATTAAATTCATCAAATCATATAATCATGAAATAATCCATATTGTTATTTCACAAAATTTCTAAATTCTATAAATATCATATTCCTGAAAATCTTTAAATATAAAATTAAATTACATTCTTATCACAATCTCCTCCAATATTTTAAGTTAATAACTAAATACTCAAAAAATTTAATATCCAATCCTCCAATTGAAATTCAATCAATGCATATTTATAAAATTTAAAATCTCATCCGAAAAATTTTAATTCGAATACTAATCTATTAATGATCTTACTCCTCTAATTTAAATCCAATTTATGCATGTTTATAAAATATAAATCCTCATCCCAAAAATTTAAAATCAAACACTAATCCATTAACGATCTTATTCCTTGATTCTTTTTCCACACAATACTCAAACAATGTAGTACTTACGAAATCTTTAAATGCAACATTCAAAAATAATCTATATCTTGCAGTCAAATAAATATAATAATAATCTCCTTAATTTCCTCGAATTTTAATGACGAATTTAATCATATCTTAATCTTAAAAAAATTGAAGATTTAACAAAATCGTTAATTCTGTCATATTAAATTCTCAACTCTTTATTTAAATTAATGTTTATCCTCGAAATTTAAGACACCTTGTCTCTCTTTGTCAAGTCATAACCTATTCATTAACTCTTCACTACGGTCAAACCCCCAACAATCAAGGTCTAAGAAAATTCTACCTACAGTCACATAATATGCAATCTAGAGAAAACATACATGATTATGGTCACTTTTGTCATGGTATTTCAGTCTCTGTCAGGGTGTACTACTAATTACATTCTAGCAAGAGAATCATTGATACAAACTATGGTACTAAGAAATCAATCAATCAATAAAATAGACGAAAAAGGAACAGAAGGAAAGAACAGAACAGAACCTGCTAACACAACCATGGTTTTATGATGCATCCAAAGTTTGATACCCCTATCCTTTGGTACCATTGTTTCTACTACAAGCACAAACACTGCTAGCTCTCTTACCTACTGCAACTGTTTATACTAGTTGTTCTTATCACTCAAGTGCACACCAAGTGCAACACACCATACTAAGTACTTCTCCCTCTAATACAACTCTAGATGGACACCCAAGTCTGTTTGCAGTGCCATCTCAGCATGCTCAAGCCAACAGATCCTTACGCATGCACTTCATCTACTCATATACTGGTATACATTTTTTACCTACCATAAAATTTTATCCTCAAAATAAAATCATCAAAATTTAACTTCTTGAACAATTTAAAATAAAATGCATATACTTTCCTCAAAAGTCAAATATTCAAATATTGAAATAAAATTTTTAATCACTTCCAAAATCTTTATAGCTCTGACTATGTTTATTGAATTGAATTTTAATCCTCCAAAAATTTTAATAACATAAAATCTTAACTCCTCAAAAATTCTTAAAAATTATAATTTATTTCCAATCTTCAAATTACAAATTTAAATCCACAAGTATACATATAAATACTCACAGTATCTAATACTCGAGGTGCACACAAATACACCAATTGTCTACAACCCTCTACTGTGTACTGAATATTGCACTGCCTGGATTACTTGTAATATTACTTCCAATAATCAAAGTTATCATCACACGTATTTTTTCTAATAATTTTCTATCTATATTACTTGATACACCAATCTAATTATTATCACACGAAGCACTTACTGTTATTAGCACATTGCTCAACTAATCCTCGTTATAGAAACATTAGTACTCTTGGTATAGTAACACTAGCTTCATCATTAGATTACCTCATCACACTTATTAGCACTTTCAATCACTTGCACTTCTATAATACACATGTTTTACTTCACTCTCAAAGGCAGGCATATGGTTCCATATCTCGATTGATGTATACGTATTTTCTCTTAACCTTTTACAGACCGATACACTAATCAGTGATACACTACATATCTCCCATGACCAATCTTCATATTTCTTAACCCATGACACACCATTGGAATATTCTAATACTCATGCTTCCACTTTCATGAACTTTCGTTTTCTGATACTTATCACCCACTGTGCATCCTGCACATAATTTCTAGACACTCTTTCACCTATTGCTTCCAACACATCACTTGCCTCAATATCAGGTGATACATCCATCATTAGTCATATATCGGTACACTCTGATCAAATAACATATCAAGGCCCTACTTTTATCTGTAACACAAGTCTCACTACTTAGCACAATGTATTCTGATTCTCTCACACTCTCTTATCCACTTATGGGTATCCTCCTACTATGGCACACTCATTAATTTCCTTTATGCATATGCATTTTTTTACTCTTGACACACCCAAGTATCAACCATCAAATTAAATACCTTGCTCCATTAATTTTTAATACAATTTCCTTGATACTTAATTGTTTACATAGATCATCCAATTACATGAATTCACGACTAGCCAGGACTGGCATGCTGACTTTGATACTAAATTTTGGAACCATTTCTGATACTCTTTACTCCTTCTACCTATAATACCAATACTAATTATAATGACACCTTATTACAGAACTATTGCTACAAGGTACTGCGCTATGGGTTAACTCTAGATTGATGTCTACTGCTCACATGTTCAACCAAGAAATACTTACAAACTCACAAGTCATACTCAGTCAACACTAATACAAGACACAGACATAATTGTAAGTCACCAATTATCATACTAACAAGGAACCTTAAAGAAATAAATTCAAAAAGGAACTGGATTAAGGACTGAAGATATTTTTACTGCTAGCAAAATGATGGAACAAAGTCCTATAATATCAGAAGTGGATAATTTTTGAGATGATACTTTAAGAACCAATTTAAGATACAACCTGATAATTATACACGTCTGTCCAAAATCATGACACTCAGAATTCTCGCCACGACAGTAAGCATAGTTGCGATAAATGATAGGTTCCATAACTAAGGTATGCAACTCTATAATCATGTCATCTAGGATCCTCGCTACGCCAACCGGTATGGCTGTGAGAAACTCTAAATTTTATAACTAAAATATGTACATCCAAGTCAGGTTCCTACGTTCTCGTCACGACAGCTAACGTGGCTGCGATAAACTCTAGGTTCCATAACCAAAGTAGACGTTTTACCTTTCTCACTGTCATCATCAATATATGTCATCAGATGATACCGTAAAGTGTAGTCCGTAAAATTCATCTCGATAAGAAATTAACTCAACAACGATACCAAGAATTAAATTTAACAACTGGTCAACAAGAATCAAACTCAATATCAACAAGTGAGAATGGACGAAAACAAGAGGGAAAGATTTAAATTGGAAATTATAATGAGATTCTCAAGGGTCATCCCAAGAATCTCCCAAATAATTTGTGATTGAGTATCCTCTCTCATCCTAGTATCCTATGTCCAATATCTTATCGCAGGCACGCAGTAGTACAACTAAGACGTCGCACTACCACGACATCGCACAACTTGCGAAGGTATGCCGGTCCTCCTAGACAATTTTAGGGAAAGTATAATCAAAATGGGTATTCCGAAACTTAACAGAAATTGGTCCGACAAGAGGTCAAGACTAAGGGTAAGTCTCACATAGCATATACACTAAGTCTCATAGGAATCACTCCGTAATTGTTTTCGACACCGAGTTCCCTAACCAGAAAATATCAGGGTTCCACAGAAAAAGTCAAAATTAAGCTCAAAATAAATTCTGAAAGATGGACATATTTGGAAATCATGAGAGAAACATTATTAACAAAATAAGTTCTATCAAATTCTAAGCATATAAAATCAAGGGAGGCAAAAACTCCAATAAAATAAAGTCGTCCTAGATTTCGGCAAGATGTACTTGCCTAAGGTCAATTTCCCATCCTAAGTCTTCAACTTCACCACCAAGAGGGGTTCAGAAACCACACTCCTAGGCCTTAAGACCAAGCTCTAAGATCACGCAAGAAATATGGAAAGAAAATGAGGAAGGAAGAGTGAAAGAAAAGAGAGAGGAGAGAGAAAATTAAGTCGTATATATAGAGGGTGGGAACTAATTGTGACCATTGGATCTATCACGTCATCGATCCACGTCTCGATTTAAATCAATCTCGGTCGTTCAAAATAAAACCAAGAAACCATTGGGTAATAGGGTGAGTCAATCACTATTCACGAAAATATCTAAGAAAATATCTTACAAAAATATCTCAAAAATATCTCAAAAGCAAAACAAATATCTGCGACTGTATACCGTCGGTATGTCGGAGTATGTCGGCGGCATGCCGGTCAGTTAGTCAATTTTCAATTTTGAGAAAAAAATCTGAGATTCCACGAGATCCAATAAAACACAGTCTAAGCTAAATTTTTCAAGAAAAAATTAAATACAAAAATCCAGAAAACAAAATATATAGTATAAAATATGTATTCATATACCAATATAGATACTGTGAGACAGAGTCTCACAGTGGGAGTGCATGCGTAGGCACGACTCCCAACTACAGGGCATTGTGAAGATGTACTTCCTTGACACTCATCTCTCAAAAGTCGTGACTCGATCGACTATGGCGATGCGGCCCTTGATAGGCACGGAATGACTATACAGTCTTCATAGATCTAGGAAAAGGTAGCACTTGATGCGAGCTCGAATATGGCAATTAATCTCGACGCAGAGTCGTGCAAATATGGCAATGCAGTCTCCTATGTGAGATGTATCATATGTCGAGATTAACTTGTCGAGTGGGGTTGCATGGTGATATAGGCTCCTGCAAAGAGCGACAGTGGCAACAATACCGGTCTGATGGGAGCCGTTGGCCGATGGCGGAGGTGGAGTCTGGTTAGTGGTGATGATAATGGTGAGGGTGGCAATGGTTCATGTGGCAAGAAATTATGGAAAGGAAGTATCGTCATGGAGGTCAGTGTTAGTGGGTCGGCGCGGTTGGAAGCCACGGTTGGTCGGCGTGCTCGAAGTGGTTCGAGGAAGGACTGAAGCAAGGTGGGAATTGAGGGACCGCCGAATTCGTAAAGGTAGTCGGGAGAAGCATTATTGTTCCATTGAAAAGGTTTATAACGAAAAAAAAGAATAGGAATGACTACTGATAGAGAGGGGTCGGGGAGGAGATGTTATATAAGAAAAAGTTTTAGGGTTTTGGACGAGTGGGCCTATGCTAGGTTTTATGAGAGTCAAATGTATAGATATTGAGCAAAGTTGGTAAGAAGCCCAATGCAAATAATTTCTCAAATATGGGTTTAGGAAGTTAAAAAAATGAAAGATATGACGGTGAACATAAGATAGATTGGAAGCGAAATAATTTGGGCCTGAAGCCCTCTAAAACATAATAGTATGAGGTAATGGCCCAAAGAAAGAAAATAGGACATTTAGCCTAGAATTAGGCCCATATTGCATAAATTAGCTTACTTGAATCAAATATAAGGCCTAATATAAATATAACAAACAAATACATATGTAGATACATGGGCTTTAGGTTCAATATAAATATATTATAATGTATTATCCTAAGGCCCAAACACACTTATATATACCATCTAATTGGATTTAAACATACAACAAATTCATCTAAACTAATAATAATGCAATTATCAAGATTAAATTAAATTACTATGGAAGGGTATTAACAAACTTTATGATAGCTCGACAAATCTAAAATAGATACAAATAAATTAGGGAGGGGGCTTACATCCTACCCACCTTAGAATAATTTTGTCCTCGAAATTTAAAATCAGACAAATGAGGGCAAGTGCAATACGGGACATAGCTATGACTACTATTGTCAATATGTCATCCAATTGAGTCATCGATCTCAAAATCCTTATTTTTATCCATCATAGTATAAAATCTTTGGCTTCTAATACCCTATATGTTACATATTCCCTGTAGTTCCCTGCTCCACTTGGTTCGGCAAGATGGTTCGTTGGCACGATGTCATTTGGATTTGGCTCATTCGGAGACTTGTTTAGAGTTTTGCTCAGTCGATGTAGAGTCCTGCATCAGGTGGATGGTCTCTATAAGCCTATCTTTGCCTTACCTTCACACTTAATAAAAAGATGATGCATATTAGTTCCATATCCTATAAGTTTTTGCATGCTAATAAAAGAGACGAACCCACATAGATAAGAAAAAAATCTTATTTTATATCATGCTACTAGAACACAGAATATTAACTTGATGCTAGACTAGACTTTCACACTACTGCTTTAGGTATAAACTCTTTACATATAGGTTACAAACTTGTAGGAATCATTCGGTCGAGGAGTCAATATAGGAGCTTGAAGCCGAGATGAAGGAAAAGTTTTCTTCATTGTTTTCTTAGTGGTAGGTTCTGTTCCTAAGTTTCGAGGACAAAAATTTTCCATAGTTGGTTATGGTGTTGTGCTTCGCTCCTCATTTAGGGGCACTAATATGGAACGATGTCGGTATCGGTTGATCGAGACAGATTGAATTAAGATTTTTTCCTTGTTATGGATTGGTTTCTTCAGAATCAGGTTTCATATTCAGTGAATCGTATCGAGAGGAGGAACTCTCAAAGAGAGTCACTTTCTCGAACCTTTCACTGCTTGTTTTATTGACTATTTTCATTGTTATTTTGCTGAATGCTTTCGTTGTTAGTTTTATGAATGTATTTTCGTGAATATTTTTTATGGTTTTTATTACTTGCGTTCATTGACTTACACATTCATATCAAATTCTGGAAGCAAGAGAAGAGGAGATATTGATCATCTGTTGGTGCAATTGTAGCTCGTCATGTAGCGTTGTGTTGGAGATCTCTTTCTCTCAGCAATTCTTCAACGGTGAGTGATTTTGACCCTTCTTTCCATGTTTTTATACTTAATCAAAATGACTCTTATGTTGCGTGTTCTGATCAACGATACCTTAATAAAAAGATGTAAACCCCCAGATTTTTGCAAGAATTTCAAATTGAGATTTTTCACAATTTTCTAGAATTTTCTGGGAATTTTCTGTAATTAAAATCAAGATTTTCAATTAATAAATAATTTTTAATTATTAATAAATAATATTAAAATATCGTGGAAATAACATTTTTTGGTGTAAAATGGAAAACTGGACTTAGGGCAATTTTTCTGGAATTTATTGGACCCCGGACCTAATTTTAATTCACCTAAAACTATGTATTTATTTATTTAATTAATTATTATTATTATTATTATTATTATTGTTATTATTATTATTATTTTGTTTTCGGCCCAGCCCGTTATCGGTCCGCTCGGCCCGGCCCAGTCCCCCCGGCCCAAACCCCTAACGGGTCGGGTCGGGTCCGCCTGAACCCGACCCGCCCGACCCGGCTGACCCATCTCCCCCACTCCCCCTGCGACCGAGTTTTCCGGCGGAGCCGCCGCGTCCGGCTCCGCTCCGCCCGCCACGTCCTCCGGCGACCTCGCCCACGACGCCACGACCACCCCTCTCCGCCTCCCTCGGCACGACCCCCACCGCCGCTGCCCTATTTAAACCCTCGCCCTCCGGCCAGTTCACCCCCCACTAGCCTCCGCCGACGCCCGGGCCCGCAGCGCCCCACCGCCGCGGCCAGCCGATCCCCTCTCCGTCGACGCCACCACCGCAGCTCCCTCGCCGACCTCGCCCGCCGTCTCCTCCCCTCCGGCGCCCCGCTCCGCCGTCCCCGACGCCAACAGCAGCAGCGGGCAGCGCCTCCCGCCGGACTCCGGCGCCGCCCCGCCCGCCAACGGCTCCGCCTCGCCCAGGCGAACACCCCCCGACAACCACCGGCCAGCCAGCGCCGCCCAGGCCCCCGGCCGGCCACCCGCCGCAGCAGTGTCCAAACCCTAGCCCTAATTTCAGCCCCGCGTGTCCGACACGAGTCGGACACGACTCGACCCTGATTTTTGGGTCCCCTTCAGGTGCGTGTAACTTTTGCCTCGTAGCTCCGTTTTCAATTCCGTAAATTGCGTTGTGAAGCCTGTATGACCCTCTCGGTGTCCGAACAAACTGTTCGGGGTATCGCGTCCTGTGGTGATCGCACACCGCGATCCAAAAACAGGAAAAACCAGACCCTGTTTTACCCCGGAACTGAGTACGCCCCGCCAAACGGGACGACTTGGTCGCGTGCGGTCTTTACAGATACGTACGCCTCGTCGATACGGACGTGTGAGAGTTCGTGGAAGCTTATTCGGGTGTGCGTGCACACCGAAATCAACGCGTATCCGCGGACATCGCCCCGTATCCGCCTTTTCTGTAATTCACCCTAACTTCGTGCACACTCGTCAGATCGAGACGAAACTTGCGCCATCGGACTCGTAGCGATATGCTGGTCCTGTGGGTCAAGTTTGGTTCGATTCCGAGAATGTTGACGAAATCGCGTGTCGTGGGCCCCACAGGCCCCGCTCGACGGGCGATTTTGTGTTCGGCTCATCGGAATCCAAATCTGGAAGTTCCGTTGGGTTCATATCAGCGTTCCTGACCTGTTGACACTAAGTTTGGTGAATTTGGAGACCTTTGACCCGGACACGTTTTTCGGTGCAAAGCGGGCCCAACGGCGGACCCCGTTTTGACCCGAAACTGTCGTTTTTGCCCTTGTCTCCAAATTGGACCCAAGGACAGGCGTTTCTAGCTTTTTGACATCTTCTGAGCATGATGGTAATGTTTATTTCAGCATTTGGACTCATCTCTGGATATTTCCCCGAAGAACTATTAATCGGATCCAAACAACAGGCAAGTACCTGCACTTCAAGTTTAATCTTTATATTGTGATAGTTAATTCCCTGCCTTACATGTACCATTGATGATTACACGTAGTGCTAGAACACTGGATTTCATGTCTTGAATATTGGAGTTCATGTCTTGTTTTTCATGTCGGGTGGGAGAATACTGAAAGGCATGTAGTTTACCCTGACCCTTGCCATGTTTAATAGCTGTTGGTACACGACTGTCCATCAGCCGGATCTCGATTATTCGTGATAAATGGCCGTCTATGACGGCTGGTTTAACCTTATAAACCCCTACATGCCAACTAGGTATTCTAAATACACAAGTTCACACACATAGTTTTTTGTCTTGTTGTAGTTCCTGTTATCTTGTCACAGTTACATTTGTCCTATCATTCCTGATTTACTCATGCCCTGGTTTATAGCAATTAATCCTGTTTTACTTATAATCCTGATTTATAGCATTATTTCTCAGTTAATTTTACTACTTACTTATGCATATTCTCACCATGATGATTAGTCAGTTATTTTCTACCTGTCACACATATTTAGTTAAATCTTGTTGTGCATTGTGTACTTTGCTCCTTTTCTGACTGGATCCGTTGTTTTAGGCGATGATGAAAACTTTGTCCCCACCTATTATGATCCCTATGAGGTAGCAGATGACACAGTTGAGAAGCCGATTCCTACTCAGGAGATTACCTTTGAGGAGTAGCCAACCAGTTAGCTAGCTTTTTCCTTTCAGCATAATACTCGGGTTTGTCCCCGATTTATCTTCTGGCTTTGTATTAACTGTGGATTTGATTGTCACAGATTAAATATTATGAAATCCAAGCATTCTTATTCCTGTGATTATCTTTGCCCGTTTATTATGGTGGATGAGATAGATAGTTATTGATCCCAGAAAATGACCTAGAGAGCGTACTACCGCCGACACTGCGGCGTAGGCTGGACGTGCCCATGCACTCGTGCCCGAATATCCGGGTGTGGGTCGTGACACGTTTTTGTGGTGGCCCATGCAGGTCCAACGACTAAATTGTTCGGTTTCAACTCAGGGACCGAACAGGCCTGCAATAAGATTGAGGATTTTTTTAGGAAAAGCTCATCCACTTGATTGAATCATTCTTGATATTCATATCGGTTTCAAATCATTTTATTGACTTGCATCCTGCTTTGATTTCTGTGCGCCTCTTATCGGTTATTTTGAATGCAGGGAAATGGACCCACAAGCCTGCAACGAGACTCATGCAGAAACACCACAAACCGTTGTGGTTACCCAAGGAAACGATGTGATACCAGTCGGTGAAGGCCAATCATCACAAGGCAGTCAAGCAAGTCAGCCTGCCTCAATAATCCGTCAAGATGACGTTCCACCCTCGACGCAGCCTACTCCACCGATGCCTTCCTTCCCACTGGGACCGCCTATGGACGAACAACAAATATTCCGAATGTTCTACGTGATGATGCAAGCCTATCAGAAGGTTCAACAAGAAGCTCAGCAAAACTAAGCGGAGAACTTCATCGACAGAATTAGCTCGGAGTCACGGAAGCCAAGCAGTTCAAATACAATTACCTTCGACGAGAACGTCCTTACTGCAGCACGACCTGTGGAGTGCACCATAAGGATCGAGTCTAGCCGAAAGTGGCCGTATGCGTCAGCACCAGACCAAGCACAGCAGGAAAGAGCGGCAAAACGACCACAGATGAATCCAACCCAAAGACAGAACCAACGAGTTCCCACTTGTGGCTTTTGTAAAAAATAAGGTCACATTTGGAAGGATTGTAGAAAGAGGCTAGGTGTCTGTCTATATTGTGGATCAGCAGCACATCAAGTGAGGGACTGTGCAGCTGCTCCAAGAACACGGACAAGCTTACGCGATGACCGTGGAGAACGTGCAGACTCTTAGAGTCACTAATGCACGTAAGTGATTCGTAGATACCATTTTCTAGTATTATTTTAGCTTGTGCCTATTGGTTCGTGACCTCAGCCCCAACCTAGAAATTTTAAATTTGCTAACAACCTGGTATGCTTTATAATTAATAAACGGTAGAGTTTGTAGAATCTTTTGTTATTGTGCTTATTGTAAGTTGTTTTGTGAACTTAAATAATTTTGTACCTCCTTTTATCATCATCTAGCGCACTTAATTTTGATGTACCTTATTTATGCTGCTATTCTATAGCCTAGTTTTAAAAGCTTACTCTTTATCAGGCTTGTTCATGACACATGTATTATTGGACGCGTACACTAATACAAGTGTCTATTCAGAATCAGTGTATTATGGTCTGATCAATCTTAGTGCATTTTGATTCGCACTTCGCACGACTACTTTACGTGGATTGAGATACGTAGTGATTAGTATACAAATATACTTGACCTAGACATGCTGAGCATATCGTATCAGTTACATAACTGAACTAATACGAGCATGCGAATAAATGACTACCAGAATAGAACCTCAATCCATAACCGCCTGACAAATCCCATTAGAATTCTTTAAACGCCTTGATCCCTATACTTCTGTTCTATCACCCCACCCTTGAACTCTTTATTATTGATCCTCGTCTTCCCTTATTTCGGGAAGACGAAATCCTGTGCTTGGTATAAGTTTGATACATAGATAGTACTAGAGATGCCACTTAGGCCGATCACATACTTGAGGATTAACCTTCGTAATTGAGGACATATCATATGTGATATGATCGGCGTTGAAATTTCGAGGATTGAATGACATGAGTAACCATATTAAGGAATATTTTCTTAAAGTATATAGTCTTTTGTGATGAATGGGTAAATTCTAAGTTGGGTAGCAATACAATTGTTAACTCGAGGGGAATGTCCTTTGGATTGTGACCGAGTAAGGTTAGATTGGAAGAAGCAAGCCATTCTAAATTTTTGAAAATTTAGAGGAGTGACTAAGATGATTAATGAATTGATATCGAGAACCCAATAGTTACATCCTAGGTACATGATTTAATTTCGAATAATGAGAGTAAAATCGTCAACTTGAATTTAGAGGATGTAATTCAGACTTGAACATTGGTGGACTACACTTAAATTATTTTTCAATTTGATGATTTGAATTAAGAATTTAAAAGTTGATGGTTGGACTACCTAGTTGGAATATTGAGGATGTGAATATAATTTAAAAGGGCTGAAACATACAAATATTGTTGGACTCGAATCACTTCTAGAGGAATTATGATAATTCGAATCGTGAGGCAAGGTCATCTTGAAAATACTATATGGACTAAAAATTAAAAATCTGCTTGTGGATAATTTGAGGAAGTAAGAAGTAATAACCATAGGTTGAATTTTGATTGGAACAAGTAGTCGTCTTAGCCTTGAAGTGATTGCAGTGGACATGATTAGAATTTAAATTATCGCAAGGAGATTGCGATTGATGTACATGAAGGGTTAACAGAGTATGGCTTAATTTTAAATTTCGAGGACGAAATTTTTTGTAAGTTGGGTAGGCTGTAAACCCCCAAATTTTTGCAAGAATTTCAAATTGGGATTTTTCACAATTTTCTGGAATTTTCTGGGAATTTTTTGTAATTAAAATCAAGGTTTTTAATTAATAAATAATTTTTAATTGTTAATAAATAATATTAAAATATCATGGAAATAACATTTTTTGGTGTAAAATGGAAAACTGGACTTAGGACAATTTTTCTGGAATTTATTGGACCCCGGACCTAATTTTAATTCACCTAAAACTATGTATTTATTTATTTAATTAATTATTATTATTATTATTATTATTATTATTGTTATTATTATTATTATTTTATTTCCGGCCCAGCCCGTTATCGGCCCGCTCGGCCCGGCCCAGTCCCCCCGGCCCAAACCCCTAACGGGTCGGGTCGGGTCCGCCTGAACCCGACCCGCCCGACCCGGCTGACCCATCTCCCCCACTCCCCCTGCGACTGTAGCGCCCCGCTCTGCGACGACGCTATGTACAAGTGATTCGCCTTGCTTGCTCGAACGAAAGTCTTCCCGAAGAGTTCCCGACCGATTAATCAAAGTGAGTGGGCAGAACTGCATTCCTTGATTCTTGCACGACTTAATAATGAATCTGAGTTTTTGAATGCTTGTTGCTTAATAAGATTGTTTCATAAGAAAGATAGAACTGACTCAGTATGCTAATAAGAGAACTCACATATCTTGTCATTAAAATGAATCTGCTTGCTTGCCTAATAAGAGAACTAGAATGCTTGTCTAAAACGAGATAGAACCTTGCCATGCTAATAACAAGAGTAAAAAGGATTGCTTGCACTTATATCGTATGCTAGACTGGAATACTAGAATGCTTGTCCACAAGAGATAGAATTTGCATGCTAGAGTTATAAGAACTGTTCTTGCTTGTTACTTGTTTAAGAGTTAGCTTGCTTGAATATGTGTTATAGTTGGCTTGTGAAAAGACAAACTTGGAGAATAGCGTGAACTTGTGAATCTAGACTAATAGTCCATGTCACGCCCCAGTCCCAAAATACCGAGGGACCGGACGCGTGGCAATGGCCAGCAGCACACACCGATGGACAAACCCAATTTAATGGATCCATCGGGCATGCTTAAGCTGTAATATAAGAATATGTAGGTTCAATGATACAAGTCACAGTCTAAGCTAATCTCATCCACAACAGATAATCACATATCAAATGCAAGAATAATGCAAATAGGAATAACTAACAAATCTCAATAGAAGTGTCTCGGAGAACAATCCGAGAACAAGTCTGATACATCAATGCAATAGACTGGAAATAAAGGAACTGGAAATAGAAATAAATGAGTATCACCAGGCAATACCCAGGAGAAGTCCTCTAGCACAATCCCGTCCTCAGGTGTCGGTACAGCTCCTGTATCAGCTCCTACTAATGCTCCTGTACTGTATAACTCTAGGTGGATCTCCTCTGCTAGTCCTGGGGACAAAGTCCGGATCCAGGTCCTCAGGGGACAGCAAGGTACAGAAAATACAAGCCAAAATAAATGCAGTGCAGCAGGGAATGAAATAAATAGGGTAAGCTATAACCATCTATGTGGATTGCGAGAGAGAACATCAAAAAGTACTCAGGTTGAAACAACTACAAGCTCTGTGTAGGGGAGCCGGTAGCAGTGATATTATGAGGTGGTCTAGCTCAGCGGGAGACTGAGTAACCGACATAATATAGTCAACCTGTAGCTTGCGGGTCTCTCCAGCAATAGATGGAACAATAAGGGAATACTAAAATAACCAGCTAAGTGATATGCAAGATGAGAGCAGCACTAGAACTCAGGCTGAAGCATACTACAAGCTCTGTGTAGGGGAGCCGGTAGCAGCAGTAATAATGAGTAATGGGCCAAGCTCGGGCTTCAGAGTCTTGTGCCTCACGATAATAGGGGTGTATATATATATGATCAGCCTGTAGCCTGTGTGTCTCTCCCCACCCAATGTAATCACACGTCTCATGTCCATGACACGCACAATCATATCTAATGCACAAGTCATCTAATGTCTAGGGATATAATATCAATGTCAGGTCTTGTATCCTATACAGAATCACCACAAATATCTCGGGAAGATCCTGTCTCATGAACAGTGTCAAGTGTCCTGGGTCAAGTGTACTTGGTATGGCAAGTACGGGAATATAAAGGGTCACGAATGTCCATCTCTAGATGACAATACACAACACCGCGTACGGTGTTGGCACCCGACTGATAATCGGACGCTAAGTACGTCACACGATCCTAGGTTAAGCATGCACAGCACTATAAAGAAGCAAGAAAAATATGTAACAATACTGCAGAGTTTGGCAAGGTACACTTGCCTGGGGTCCTGGCTCCAACTGTAGCTCTGGTCTCAGTGTGGTCTGCAGGTACTACTCCGGTTGCTGAAATAAACATTACCATTAGATTCAAAAAATATCAAATAGCTAAAAACGCCTGTACTTGAGTCCAATTTGGACACAGGGGCAAAAAAGGTCATTTCCGGGCCAAAGCGGGGTCCACATGCGGGCCACTTTGCACCGAAAAGCGTGTCAGGGTCAAAGGTCTCTAAATCGGTCAAACTTAGTGTCAACAGGTCAGGAACGATGATACGAACCCAACGGAACTTCCAGAATTGGATTCCGATGAGCCGATCACAAAATCGCCCGTCAAGTGGAGCCTGTGGGGCCCACGATACACGATTTTGTCAACGTTCTCAGAATCGAACCAAACTTGGGGCACAGGACCAGCGTATTGCTACGAGTCCGATGGCGCAAGTTTCGTCTCGATCCGACGTGTGTACACAAAGTTACAGCGTGTTTCAGAAAGGACGGATACGGGGTGTCGTCGGCGGATACGCGTTGATTCCGGGGTGCACGCACCTCCGAATCGACTTCTGCGAAATCTCACACGACCGTATCAACGTCACGCACGATTCGGTAAAGACCGCGTGCGACCAAGTCGTCCCGTTTGGCGGGGCGTACTCAGTTCCGGGGTGAAACAGGGTCGTTGTTTTTCCTGTTTTTGGATCGCGGTGTGCGATCACCACAGGACGCGATGCCCCGAGCGGGTTGCACGGGCACCGAGAGGGTCATACAGTCTTCGTAACGCAATTGACGGATTCAAAAACGGAATCACGAGGTGAGAGAAAATGCTACCTGAACAGGGCTCCGTGAGATCTGAATTCTCGTGTCCGAGCGTCTTCTTCGTGTCTTGGACGTGTCCAAGTCTCTGTGTCCAGACTAGGGTTTCTATTTAGGAGATGGTCGCCGTCGGAGGACACGGCGGAGCGGTCGGGGGCTGCTCGAGGACGACTAGGGCATCTAGGCGGAGGGGAGGCCGAGGTCGGGGAGATCGTCGGAGGCGGCTAGGGTCGTGGAGGACTGCTACGGTGGTGGAGGGTCGGGCTCGAGGGGAAAAGGGGGTAGAGCTCGTCGGGGGATCGACGACGGTGGAGATGGTGACAGGCGGAGCGGTCGGCTGAGGTGTGGCGGGGTCGAGAGGCGGCTGGGTGGATTAGGGTTCGATGAGGGCTGCGGGGTGTTCGGGTTCAGGGCTTCGAGGAGAGGAGGAGAGGAGGAGAGGAGGAGAGGAGTTCTGGGAAGGAGGAGCTCGGGGTGCGGCGCAACGTCGAGGGCGGGGCACGGCCGGGCGGAGGTGGCGCCGGAGTCCCGCCGGAGGGGCTGGGGAAAGGGCGGCGCTCGGTTAGGGTTAGGGTTAGGGTTAGGGATTTGGGGATTTAGGGATTTCTTTTTTTTTTCTTTTTCTTTTTCTTTTCTTGTGGAGAAAACTAGAAAATAAGTAGGTATTTATACATGCAGAAATTAGAATAGGGTTAGACCTAGGATTCGGGCTGGGTCAACGGGTCAACGCTCCTTGGGCTGGGCTCTCATGGGGATGTCGGGCGTTGGCACGGATTTAAATTCGGTTTAAATTCTAAATTGGTTTCTAGGGCTTTAAACGGGTTTCCGGAGTCCAATAAATTCACCGAAAATTACCACATGTCCGGTTTTCCGTTTTACACCTAAAAATATTATTTCCATAATATTTTAATAAAGATTGACCGAAATTAAAAATCCTTAAATCACCAACGCCTAGGGTTTAATTCCCAAAAAATACCAGAAAATTGGGGAAAAATCCGAAATTAAAATTCTGAAAATCAGGGGGCTTACAATCTACCCAACTTATAAAAATTTCGTCCTCGAAATTAAAATGGAGTAGGGTTCAAAGAATTCTTCTCAAGTAACCATTGCGGTCTCTACCCAACTTAGATTTTACCCATCTCTCATCTAAGGCTATACCTAATAAAGCTATGCCCCAACTTATATAATCATGTTATGGAATCCTCAAGTCTTTAACACCAACATATCACCTATGATATTCCCTTAATCATAAATAAAAGGGTCACCAACAATGCGACCGGCCTGTAGGGTATATCTAGTACTGTCTATACTTCCATCTTATACCAAGCATGAGGTTTTGTCTTTCCGAAGTAAGGGAAGACGAAGATCAATGATAAAGAGTTCAAGGGTGAGTTAGTAGAACAGAAGTATCAGGATCAAGGCGTTTAATGAAGTCCAATGGGAATTGTCAAGTTGTTGTGGATTGAAATCCTATTGGTAAATTCCTATTCGTATGCTCGTATTAGTACAGTTATGTAACTGATACGATATGCTCAGACATATCTAGAGGGCAAGTATACTAGTCAACTATATATCCCAATCCACGTAAAGTAGTCGTGCGAAGAGGCGAACCAAAATGCACTAAGGTTGATCAGACCGTAATACACTGATTCTGAATAGACAACTGTATTAGTGTACGCGTCCAATAATACAGATGTCATGATCAAGCTCGATAAAAGGATAAGCTTGCAAAACTAGGCTATATTAGCAGCATAAGTCAAGGTAGTACAACAATTAGAAGTACGCTAGATGATGATGAAAGAAGGTACAACTTAATTCAAGTCTCAAAACAATCACAAGATAAGCACAATCACAAAAGACTCTATAATCTCTACTGTTATCAATTATAAGTAAGTTCAAAATTACATAGGTTAAGTCTGAGGTCACGAACCAATATGCACGAGATAAGACAAATCTAGAAACAGAAAACTACGAAGAATTTCGCGCATTAGCTACTCCATTGGTCTGCGCGTCTTCCAAAGTCATCGCTGGAGCTTGTTCACGTTTTTGCAGTTGATTCCTCTGCTGCTGTTGAGCCTGCTGGAAGAGTATTGCTTGTGGTGCCAGGGGTGGCCTCGGCTGATTCCCTCCTGGGACTGGTGGTCTGACTCCTTCAACTCTCGTTTGCGGTGCTTCCAATGTTGGAGAGGCTGGCCTTGGTGCTGGTGACATTAGCGCTTTTTCTCGACATTCGGGGCATTCCTTCAGTGAATGCTGACTGGATCCGCAAGCTAAACATACTTTCCTTTTTCGTCTGCACTCGTCCTCAGTATGGCCTCGCTTGCGACAATATGGACAGACAGGTATTGTCTGTGGAGTTGCTTCTGGTGGCTGGTGTACTTGAGGTCTTTGCGTAGCTTCTTCTTGTGGTGCTCCGGCTGGTGCTGATGTGGCTGGTTGTTGAATCATCAATGCTTTCTCTCGATGCTGAAGACAATCCTTGGCTAAGTGTTGACTGTTTCCGCAAATCAAGCATAATCCTAACTTGCGTCTGCATTCTTTTTGAATATGGCCTATCTTGCCACAGTAGTGACAAGTTGGAAGAACTAAGGCTCTTGGTGCTGCTCTCGGTGGTGGATTCATCTGTGGTCGCTTTGCAGCTCTTTTCTGTTGTGCTTGGTCCGGTGCTGATGCATACGGCCGCTTCTGGCTGGACTCTATCCTTGTGTTGCACTCCATGGGTCGTGCTGTAGCAAGAACATTCTCGTCTAAGGTAGTTGTAGTGGGGCTGATTAATCTCCGTAGCTCCGAGCTAAATCTGTCGATGAACTTCTCCGCTTGGATTTGCTGGGCTTCTTCCTGAACCTTCTGTTGGGCTTGCATCATCGCATAGAACATGCGAAACATCTGTTGTTCGTCCATAGCCTGCCCTTGTGGAATGGTAGGCGTCGGTGGAGCCAACTGCGTCGATGGTGGAACGTCATCTTCCGGGATTCTCGAGGCATGCTGACTTGCTTGCTGTGATGATGGACCTTCACTAACTGGTGTCACTTCATCTCCGTTGGTTACCACATCATCTCGTGGTGATCTGGCAGGAGTCTCGTTGTTTGTTCGTGAATCCATAACTCTGCAACCAAAATAAACAATAAGAGGCGCACAAGAATCGGCAGGATGCGAGTCAAGAATTTAAATTCGAATCTGATATAGATATCAAGAACGTTTCAAGCAAGTGGATGAGATCCTAGAAACTTATCCTATTCTTATTGCAGGCTTGCTCGGTCCCTAAGTTGAAACCGAACAATTTAGTCGTAGACCTGCATTGGCCACCACAAAAACCATGTCACGCCCCAGTCCCAAAATACCGAGGGACCGGACGCGTGGCAATGGCCAGCAGCACACACCGATGGACAAACCCAATTTAATGGATCCATCGGGCATGCTTAAGCTGTAATATAAGAATATGTAGGTTCAATGATACAAGTCACAGTCTAAGCTAATCTCATCCACAACAGATAATCACATATCAAATGCAAGAATAATGCAAATAGGAATAACTAACAAATCTCAATAGAAGTGTCTCGGAGAACAATCCGAGAACAAGTCTGATACATCAATGCAATAGACTGGAAATAAAGGAACTGGAAATAGAAATAAATGAGTATCACCAGGCAATACCCAGGAGAAGTCCTCTAGCACAATCCCGTCCTCAGGTGTCGGTACAGCTCCTGTATCAGCTCCTGCTAATGCTCCTATACTGTATAACTCTAGGTGGATCTCCTCTGCTAGTCCTGGGGACAAAGTCCGGATCCAGGTCCTCAGGGGACAGCAAGGTACAGAAAATACAAGCCAAAATAAATGTAGTGCAGCAGGAAATGAAATAAATTGGGTAAGCTATAACCATCTATGTGGATTGCGAGAGAGAACATCAAAAAGTACTCAGGTTGAAACAACTACAAGCTCTGTGTAGGGGAGCCGGTAGCAGTGATATCATGAGGTGGTCTAGCTCAGCGGGAGACTGAGTAGCCGACATAATATAGTCAACCTGTAGCCTGCGGGTCTCTCCAGCAATAGATGGAACAATAAGGGAATACTAAAATAACCAGCTAAGTGATATGCAAGATGAGAGCAGCACTAGAACTCAGGCTGAAGCATACTACAAGCTCTGTGTAGGGGAGCCGGTAGCAGCAGTAATAATGAGTAATGGGCCAAGCTCGGGCTTCAGAGTCTTGTGCCTCACGATAATAGGGGTGTATATATATATGATCAGCCTGTAGCCTGTGTGTCTCTCCCCACCCAATGTAATCACACGTCTCATGTCCATGACACGCACAATCATATCTAATGCACAAGTCATCTAATGTCTAGGGATATAATATCAATGTCAGGTCCTGTATCCTATACAGAATCACCACAAATATCTCGGGAAGATCCTGTCTCATGAACAGTGTCAAGTGTCCTGGGTCAAGTGTACTTGGTATGGCAAGTACGGGAATATAAAGGGTCACGAATGTCCATCTCTAGATGACAATACACAACACCGCGTACGGTGTTGGCACCCGACTGATAATCGGACGCTAAGTACGTCACACGATCCTAGGTTAAGCATGCACAGCACTATAAAGAAGCAAGAAAAATATGTAACAATATTGCAGAGTTTGGCAAGGTACACTTGCCTGGGGTCCTGGCTCCAACTGTAGCTCTGGTCTCAGTGTGGTCTGCAGGTACTACTCCGGTTGCTGAAATAAAAATTACCATTAGATTCAGAAAATATCAAATAGCTAAAAACGTCTGTACTTGAGTCCAATTTGGACACAGGGGCAAAAAAGGTCATTTCTGGGCCAAAGCGGGGTCCACATGCGGGCCACTTTGCACCGAAAAGCGTGTCAGGGTCAAAGGTCTCTAAATCGATCAAACTTAGTGTCAACAGGTCAGGAACGATGATACGAACCCAACGGAACTTCCAGAATTGGATTCCGATGAGCCGATCACAAAATCGCCCGTCAAGTGGAGCCTGTGGGGCCCACGATACACGATTTTGTCAACGTTCTCAGAATCGAACCAAACTTGGGGCACAGGACCAGCGTATTGCTACGAGTCCGATGGCGCAAGTTTCGTCTCGATCCGACGTGTGTACACAAAGTTACAGCGTATTCCAGAAAGGACGGATACGGGGTGTCGTCGGCGGATACGCGTTGATTCCGGGGTGCACGCACCTCCGAATCGACTTCTGCGAAATCTCACACGACCGTATCAACGTCACGCACGATTCGGTAAAGACCGCGTGCGACCAAGTCATCCCGTTTGGCGGGGCGTACTCAGTTCCGGGGTGAAACAGGGTCGTTGTTTTTCCTGTTTTTGGATCGCGGTGTGCGATCACCACAGGACGCGATGCCCCGAGCGGGTTGCACGGGCACCGAGAGGGTCATACAGTCTTCGTAACGCAATTGACGGATTCAAAAACGGAATCACGAGGTGAGAGAAAATGCTACCTGAACAGGGCTCCGTGAGATCTGAATTCTCGTGTCCGAGCGTCTTCTTCGTGTCTTGGACGTGTCCAAGTCTCTGTGTCCAGACTAGGGTTTCTGTTTCGGAGATGGTCGCCGTCGGAGGACACGGCGGAGCGGTCGGGGGCTGCTCGAGGACGACTAGGGCATCTAGGCGGAGGGGAGGCCGAGGTCGGGGAGATCGTCGGAGGCGGCTAGGGTCGTGGAGGACTGCTACGGTGGTGGAGGGTCGGGCTCGAGGGGAAAAGGGGGTGGAGCTCGTCGGGGGATCGACGACGGTGGAGATGGTGACAGGCGGAGCGGTCGGCTGAGGTGTGGCGGGGTCGAGAGGCGGCTGGGTGGATTAGGGTTCGATGAGGGCTGCGGGGTGTTCGGGTTCAAGGCTTCGAGGAGAGGAGGAGAGGAGGAGAGGAGTTCTGGGAAGGAGGAGCTCGGGGTGCGGCGCAACGTCGAGGGCGGGGCACGGCCGGGCGGAGGCGGCGCCGTAGTCCCGCCGGAGGGGCTGGGGAAAGGGCGGCGCTCGGTTAGGGTTAGGGTTAGGGATTTGGGGATTTAGGGATTTCTTTTTTTTTTCTTTTTCTTTTTCTTTTCTTGTGGAGAAAACTAGAAAATAAGTAGGTATTTATACATGCAGAAATTAGAATAGGGTTAGACCTAGGATTCGGGCTGGGTCAACGGGTCAACGCTCCTTGGGCTGGGCTCTCATGGGGATGTCGGGCGTTGGCACGGATTTAAATTCGGTTTAAATTCTAAATTGGTTTCTAGGGCTTTAAACGGGTTTCCGGAGTCCAATAAATTCACCGAAAATTACCACATGTCCGGTTTTCCGTTTTACACCTAAAAATATTATTTTCATAATATTTTAATAAAGATTGACCGAAATTAAAAATCCTTAAATCACCAACGCCTAGGGTTTAATTCCCGAAAAATACCAGAAAATTGGGGAAAAATCCGAAATTAAAATTCTGAAAATCAGGGGGCTTACAATCTACCCAACTTATAAAAATTTTGTCCTCGAAATTAAAATGGAGTAGGGTTCAAAGAATTCTTCTCAAGTAACCATTGCGGTCTCTACCCAACTTAGATTTTACCCATCTCTCATCTAAGGCTATACCTAATAAAGCTATGCCCCAACTTATATAACCATGTTATGGAATCCTCAAGTCTTTAACACCAACATATCACCTATGATATTCCCTTAATCATAAATAAAAGGGTCACCAACAATGCGACCGGCCTGTAGGGTATATCTAGTACTGTCTATACTTCCATCTTATACCAAGCATGAGGTTTTGTCTTTCCGAAGTAAGGGAAGACGAAGATCAATGATAAAGAGTTCAAGGGTGAGTTAGTAGAACAGAAGTATCAGGATCAAGGCGTTTAATGAAGTCCAATGGGAATTGTCAAGTTGTTGTGGATTGAAATCCTATTGGTAAATTCCTATTCGTATGCTCGTATTAGTACAGTTATGTAACTGATACGATATGCTCAGACATATCTAGAGGGCAAGTATACTAGTCAACTATATATCCCAATCCACGTAAAGTAGTCGTGCGAAGAGGCGAACCAAAATGCACTAAGGTTGATCAGACCGTAATACACTGATTCTGAATAGACAACTGTATTAGTGTACGCGTCCAATAATACAGATGTCATGATCAAGCTCGATAAAAGGATAAGCTTGCAAAACTAGGCTATATTAGCAGCATAAGTCAAGGTAGTACAACAATTAGAAGTACGCTAGATGATGATGAAAGAAGGTACAACTTAATTCAAGTCTCAAAACAATCACAAGATAAGCACAATCACAAAAGACTCTATAATCTCTACTGTTATCAATTATAAGTAAGTTCAAAATTACATAGGTTAAGTCTGAGGTCACGAACCAATATGCACGAGATAAGACAAATCTAGAAACAGAAAACTACGAAGAATTTCGCGCATTAGCTACTCCATTGGTCTGCGCGTCTTCCAAAGTCATCGCTGGAGCTTGTTCACGTTCTTGCAGTTGATTCCTCTGCTGCTGTTGAGCCTGCTGGAAGAGTATTGCTTGTGGTGCCAGGGGTGGCCTCGGCTGATTCCCTCCTGGGACTGGTGGTCTGACTCCTTCAACTCTCGTTTGCGGTGCTTCCAATGTTGGAGAGGCTGGCCTTGGTGCTGGTGACATTAGCGCTTTTTCTCGACATTCGGGGCATTCCTTCAGTGAATGCTGACTGGATCCGCAAGCTAAACATACTTTCCTTTTTCGTCTGCACTCGTCCTCAGTATGGCCTCGCTTGCGACAATATGGACAGACAGGTATTGTCTGTGGAGTTGCTTCTGGTGGCTGGTGTACTTGAGGTCTTTGCGTAGCTTCTTCTTGTGGTGCTCCGGCTGGTGCTGATGTGGCTGGTTGTTGAATCATCAATGCTTTCTCTCGATGCTGAAGACAATCCTTGGCTAAGTGTTGACTGTTTCCGCAAATCAAGCATAATCCTAACTTGCGTCTGCATTCTTTTTGAATATGGCCTATCTTGCCACAGTAGTGACAAGTTGGAAGAACTAAGGCTCTTGGTGCTGCTCTCAGTGGTGGATTCATCTGTGGTCGCTTTGCAGCTCTTTCCTGTTGTGCTTGGTCCGGTGCTGATGCATACGGCCGCTTCTGGCTGGACTCTATCCTTGTGTTGCACTCCATGGGTCGTGCTGTAGCAAGAACATTCTCGTCTAAGGTAGTTGTAGTGGGGCTGATTAATCTCCGTAGCTCCGAGCTAAATCTGTCGATGAACTTCTCCGCTTGGATTTGCTGGGCTTCTTCCTGAACCTTCTGTTGGGCTTGCATCATCGCATAGAACATGCGAAACATCTGTTGTTCGTCCATAGCCTGCCCTTGTGGAATGGTAGGCGTCGGTGGAGCCAACTGCGTCGATGGTGGAACGTCATCTTCCGGGATTCTCGAGGCATGCTGACTTGCTTGCTGTGATGATGGACCTTCACTAACTGGTGTCACTTCATCTCCGTTGGTTACCACATCATCTCGTGGTGATCTGGCAGGAGTCTCATTGTTTGTTCGTGAATCCATAACTCTGCAACCAAAATAAACAATAAGAGGCGCACAAGAATCGGCAGGATGCGAGTCAAGAATTTAAATTCGAATCTGATATAGATATCAAGAACGTTTCAAGCAAGTGGATGAGATCCTAGAAACTTATCCTATTCTTATTGCAGGCTTGCTCGGTCCCTAAGTTGAAACCGAACAATTTAGTCGTAGACCTGCATTGGCCACCACAAAAACTATGTCACGCCCCAGTCCCAAAATACCGAGGGACCGGACGCGTGGCAATGGCCAGCAGCACACACCGATGGACAAACCCAATTTAATGGATCCATCGGGCATGCTTAAGCTGTAATATAAGAATATGTAGGTTCAATGATACAAGTCACAGTCTAAGCTAATCTCATCCACAACAGATAATCATATATCAAATGCAAGAATAATGCAAATAGGAATAACTAATAAATCTCAATAGAAGTGTCTCGGAGAACAATCCGAGAACAAGTCTGATACATCAATGCAATAGACTGGAAATAAAGGAACTGGAAATAGAAATAAATGAGTATCACCAGGCAATACCCAGGAGAAGTCCTCTAGCACAATCCCGTCCTCAGGTGTCGGTACAGCTCCTGTATCAGCTCCTGCTAATGCTCCTGTACTGTATAACTCTAGGTGGATCTCCTCTGCTAGTCCTGGGGACAAAGTCCGGATCCAGGTCCTCAGGGGACAGCAAGGTACAGAAAATACAAGCCAAAATAAATGCAGTGCAGCAGGGAATGAAATAAATAGGGTAAGCTATAACCATCTATGTGGATTGCGAGAGAGAACATCAAAAAGTACTCAGGTTGAAACAACTACAAGCTCTGTGTAGGGGAGCCGGTAGCAGTGATATCATGAGGTGGTCTAGCTCAGCGGGAGACTGAGTAGCCGACATAATATAGTCAACCTGTAGCCTGCGGGTCTCTCCAGCAATAGATGGGACAATAAGGGAATACTAAAATAACCAGCTAAGTGATATGCAAGATGAGAGCAGCACTAGAACTCAGGCTGAAGCATACTACAAGCTCTGTGTAGGGGAGCCGGTAGCAGCAGTAATAATGAGTAATGGGCCAAGCTCGGGCTTCAGAGTCTTGTGCCTCACGATAATAGGGGTGTATATATATATGATCAGCCTGTAGCCTGTGTGTCTCTCCCCACCCAATGTAATCACACGTCTCATGTCCATGACACGCACAATCATATCTAATGCACAAGTCATCTAATATCTAGGGATATAATATCAATGTCAGGTCCTGTATCCTATACAGAATCACCACAAATATCTCGGGAAGATCCTGTCTCGTGAACAGTGTCAAGTGTCCTGGGTCAAGTGTACTTGGTATGGCAAGTACGGGAATATAAAGGGTCACGAATGTCCATCTCTAGATGACAATACACAACACCGTGTACGGTGTTGGCACCCGACTGATAATCGGACGCTAAGTACGTCACACGATCCTAGGTTAAGCATGGACAGCACTATAAAGAAGCAAGAAAAATATGTAACAATACTGCAGAGTTTGGCAAGGTACACTTGCCTGGGGTCCTGGCTCCAACTGTAGCTCTGGTCTCAGTGTGGTCTGCAGGTACTACTCCGGTTGCTGAAATAAACATTACCATTAGATTCAAAAAATATCAAATAGCTAAAAACGCCTGTACTTGAGTCCAATTTGGACACAGGGGCAAAAAAGGTCATTTCCGGGCCAAAGCGGGGTCCACATGCGGGCCACTTTGCACCGAAAAGCGTGTCAGGGTCAAAGGTCTCTAAATCGGTCAAACTTAGTGTCAACAGGTCAGGAACGATGATACGAACCCAACGGAACTTCCAGAATTGGATTCCGATGAGCCGATCACAAAATCGCCCGTCAAGTGGAGCCTGTGGGGCCCACGATACATGATTTTGTCAACGTTCTCAGAATTGAACCAAACTTGGGGCACAGGACCATCGTATTGCTACGAGTCCGATGGCGCAAGTTTCGTCTCGATCCGACGTGTGTACACAAAGTTACAGCGTGTTCCAGAAAGGACGGATACGGGGTGTCGTCGGCGGATACGCGTTGATTCCGGGGTGCACGCACCTCCGAATCGACTTCTGCGAAATCTCACACGACCGTATCAACGTCACGCACGATTCGGTAAAGACCGCGTGCGACCAAGTCGTCCCGTTTGGCGGGGCGTACTCAGTTCCGGGGTGAAACAGGGTCGTTGTTTTTCCTGTTTTTGGATCGCGGTGTGCGATCACCACAGGACGCGATGCCCCGAGCGGGTTGCATGGGCACCGAGAGGGTCATACAGTCTTCGTAACGCAATTGACGGATTCAAAAACGGAATCACGAGGTGAGAGAAAATGCTACCTGAACAGGGCTCCGTGAGATCTGAATTCTCGTGTCCGAGCGTCTTCTTCGTGTCTTGGACGTGTCCAAGTCTCTGTGTCCAGACTAGGGTTTCTGTTTCGGAGATGGTCGCCGTCGGAGGACACGGCGGAGCGGTCGGGGGCTGCTCGAGGACGACTAGGGCATCTAGGCGGAGGGGAGGCCGAGGTCGGGGAGATCGTCGGAGGCGGCTAGGGTCGTGGAGGACTGCTACGGTGGTGGAGGGTCGGGCTCGAGGGGAAAAGGGGGTGGAGCTCGTCGGGGGATCGACGACGGTGGAGATGGTGACAGGCGGAGCGGTCGGCTGAGGTGTGGCGGGGTCGAGAGGCGGCTGGGTGGATTAGGGTTCGATGAGGGCTGCGGGGTGTTCGGGTTCAGGGCTTCGAGGAGAGGAGGAGAGGAGTTCTGGGAAGGAGGAGCTCGGGGTGCGGCGCAACGTCGAGGGCGGGGCACGGCCGGGCGGAGGCGGCGCCGGAGTCCCGCCGGAGGGGCTGGGGAAAGGGCGGCGCTCGGTTAGGGTTAGGGTTAGGGTTAGGGTTAGGGATTTGGGGATTTAGGGATTTCTTTTTTTTTCTTTTTCTTTTTCTTTTCTTGTGGAGAAAACTAGAAAATAAGTAGGTATTTATACATGCAGAAATTAGAATAGGGTTAGACCTAGGATTCGGGCTGGGTCAACGGGTCAACGCTCCTTGGGCTGGGCTCTCATGGGGATGTCGGGCGTTGGCACGGATTTAAATTCGGTTTAAATTCTAAATTGGTTTCTAGGACTTTAAACGGGTTTCCGGAGTCCAATAAATTCACCGAAAATTACCACATGTCCGGTTTTCCGTTTTACACCCAAAAATATTATTTCCATAATATTTTAATAAAGATTGACCGAAATTAAAAATCCTTAAATCACCAACGCCTAGGGTTTAATTCCCGAAAAATACCAGAAAATTGGGGGAAAATTCGAAATTAAAATTCTGAAAATCAGGGGGCTTACAGTCCACCTCGAGGCTTAACAGGTGTGGCTATTAGGCAACGTGCATAAAGACAATGAGCTTCGGCTATCTGGACTTGAGCTTGAGGAATGAGAAAAGAGATAGACTTGTTGTGCATTGTTCATCAGTTGCATGATAGCATATTTTTCTGGTAGGGCTTGCATTCATGCATTTGGTCAGGACAACTTGTGCACAAGGTTATCTCTCGGGCGTTCCTGGGGCACTGGGATCGTTCGGCCTAGGAGAGATCTAGATACCCAAGGCTTGTACGTTCTTGGGTAGACCAAAGACAAGTCTATTAGTGAGATGGGCTTGTACGTCCCAACTGCTAATCCCGTGGAGGGGACCATCATGTAGTTAGGGCGCATGCTAGGCTAGCCTTCTTGTATACCTAACTGTTTGATGCAGGGACGAACAGGAAACTAGAGAACTGTATGCTTTATGTTATGCAAATTGTGGCTAACTTGTGTGTCTGCTGCAGGGATAACCGTTCGACCGTGGGTAAGAAATAATATGTGTTTATACATAAGCCTGCTTATTCATCTAGTCTGCACCATTGAGTTTCTGTTAGTACTTCATGTATATAGATATGTTGCCTTAAATGCTTGAAGATATGACAGTCCACTTGAGATGCTTGCCTCGATTCGATATGTTCAGTCTGCTAGATTAACTTTGCCCTAACGAGATAGATTGTGATGCACAATACATGCTGCGCAATGCACGATAGAGCACTGTCCCAAATCGTATGCTTATAGTTTGAATATGCAAAACTGTTTCAAAGTTATGTTTCAAAAAGATGTAATATGACTCTGCTAGAACTGCATGAAACGAACTTAGGTAAAACTAGCAAGATCACTAGAAATGCAATATTTTGCCACAAGTCTACTTAGTGTGGGTTTCAGGGGGTGTAGCTTCTGTTCAGTTGATTTATCTCACCAGTACTTGTATAAAGTGCTGACCCACCAACTGTTTGCTTGTTCTCAGGTGCCGTTCGTGCGAGGAAGCGATAGCTGTGCCTCATCCCAAGGAACCGGAAATCTGGAGTCGATGCCTGGAGCCGCATCGAGTTGTGCCTGCTTTGAGTTGCTTTTGTATAAAGGGACATAATGTATGGAACGGTATCATTGTAATCGAGAGAAGAGTGCTTGAGCGATCTGTAACCTCGGCCATGAGCCGCTTGTAACATTTGTGAATATCAATAAAAGAGCTTATTTTCATATGCCATTGTGATCTTCACTTTTCTGCAATATATGTGCCGCTGCTTCAGTATCGAATAGCTTACTTGCCCTTGTATCAAAGCTTTGGCCTTGTGCAAGCGCATCTTAGGCTTGCACGGCATCACACCCGTGCGAGGACGATCGGTTCCGTAGGGACCAAGGCGAGGACGAACGGCCCTGCGGGACCGGGGCGTGACAGCGACCGAGTTTTCCGGCGGAGCCGCCGCGTCCGGCTCCGCTCCGCCCGCCACGTCCTCCGGCGACCTCGCCCACGACGCCACGACCACCCCTCTCCGCCTCCCTCGGCACGACCCCCACCGCCGCTGCCCTATTTAAACCCTCGCCCTCCGGCCAGTTCACCCCCCACCAGCCTCCGCCGACGCCCGGGCCCGCAGCGCCCCACCGCCGCGGCCAGCCGATCCCCTCTCCGTCGACGCCACCACCGCAGCTCCCTCGCCGACCTCGCCCGCCGTCTCCTCCCCTCCGGCGCCCCGCTCCGCCGTCCCCGACGCCAATAGCAGCAGCGGGCAGGGCCTCCCGCCGGACTCCGGCGCCGCCCCGCCCGCCAACGGCTCCGCCTCGCCCAGGCGAACACCCCCCGACCACCACCGGCCAGCCAGCGCCGCCCAGGCCCCCGGCCGGCCACTCGCCGCAGCAGTGTCC
This sequence comes from Iris macrosiphon, assembly GCA_036927795.1. Classification (NCBI taxonomy): domain Eukaryota; kingdom Viridiplantae; phylum Streptophyta; class Magnoliopsida; order Asparagales; family Iridaceae; genus Iris; species Iris macrosiphon. The sequence continues at coordinate 48,331,622 of JAYESA010000003.1, forward strand.
AAACCCTAGCCCTAATTTCAGCCCCGCGTGTCCGACACGAGTCGGACACGACTCGACCCTGATTTTCGAGTCCCCTTCAGGTGCGTGTAACTTTCGCCTCGTAGCTCCGTTTTTAATTCCGCAAATTGCGTTGTGAAGCCTGTATGACCCTCTCGGTGTCCGGATAAACTGTTCGGGGCATCGCGTCCTGTGGTGATCGCACACCGCGATCCAAAAACAGGAAAAACCAGACCCTGTTTCACCCCGGAACTGAGTACGCCCCGCCAAACGGGACGACTTGGTCGCGTGCGGTCTTTACAGATACGTACGCCTCGTCGATACGGACGTGTGAGAGTTCGTGGAAGCTTATTCGGGTGTGCGTGCACACCGGAATCAACGCGTATCCGCGGACATCGCCCCGTATCCGCCTTTTCTGCAATTCACCCTAACTTCGTGCACACTCGTCAGATTGAGACGAAACTTGCGCCATCGGACTCGTAGCGATACGCTGGTCCTGTGGGTCAAGTTTGGTTCGATTCCGAGAACGTTGACGAAATCGCGTGTCGTGGGCCCCACAGGTCCCGCTCGACGGGCGATTTTGTGTTCGGCTCATCGGAATCCAAATCTGGAAGTTCCGTTGGGTTCGTATCAGCGTTCCTGACCTGTTGACACTAAGTTTGGTGAATTTGGAGACCTTTGACCTGGACACGTTTTTCGGTGCAAAGCGGGCCTAACGGCGGACCCCGTTTTGACCCGAAACTGCCGTTTTTGCCCTTGTCTCTAAATTGGACCCAAGGACAGGCGTTTCTAGCTTTTTGACATCTTCTGAGCGTGATGGTAATGTTTATTTCAGCATTTGGACTCATCTCTGGATATTTCTCCGAAGAACTATTAATCGGATCCAAACAACAGGCAAGTACCTGCACTTCAAGTTTAATCTTTATATTGTGATAGTTAATTCCCTGCCTTACATGTACCATTGATGATTACACGTAGTGCTAGAACACTGGATTTCATGTCTTGAATATTGGAGTTCATGTCTTATTTTTCATATCGGGTGGGAGAATACTGAAAGGCATGTAGTTTACCCTGACCCTTGCCATGTTTAATAGCTGTTGGTACACGACTGTCCATCAGCCGGATCTCGATTATTCGTGATAAATAGCCGTCTATGACGGCCGGTTTAACCTTATAAACCCCTACATGCCAACTAGGTATTCTAAATACACAAGTTCACACACATAGTTTCTTGTCTTGTTGCAGTTCCTGTTATCTTGTCACAGTTACATTTGTCCTATCATTCCTGATTTACTCATGCCCTGGTTTATAGCAATTAATCCTGTTTTACTTATAATCCTGATTTATAGTATTATTTCTCAGTTAATTTTACTACTTACTTATGCATATTCTCACCATGATGATTAGTCGGTTATTTTCTACCTGTCACACATATTTAGTTAAATCTTGTTGTGCATTGTGTACTTTGCTCCTTTCCTGACTGGATTCGTTGTTTTAGGCGATGATGAGAACTTTGTCCCCACCTATTATGATCCCTATGAGGTAGCAGATGACACAGTTGAGAAGCCGGTTCCTACTCAGGAGATTACCGTTGAGGAGTAGCCAACCAGTTAGCTAGCTTTTCCCTTTCAGCATAATACTCGGGTTTGTCCCTGATTTATCTTCTGGCTTTGTATTAACTGTGGATTTGATTGTCACAGATTAAATATTATGAAATCCAAGCATTCTTATTCCTGTGATTATCTTTGCCCGTTTATTATTGTGGATGAGATAGATAGTTATTGATCCCAGAAAATGACCTAGACAGCGTACTACCGCCGACACTGCGGCGTAGGCTGGACGTGCCCACGCACTCGTGCCCGAATATCCGGGTGCGGGTCGTGACAAAAGAATCAAAATAAATGAGAGTAGACTTGAATACTTGTAACTTGTCACATAGAAATATGGAATGATTGTATTGTTGCATGCTTATCCAATATAAATGTATATCATATTTCTGTTGTAGCTAGAATTGATTTATCTATAATCGTGCAATAAGTAGTACAGATTTTATAATGCAATAACTTGAGGCAGTTAGACTATGCTATCAGAAATTTATGCGTGCAATAAGTAGTATAGATGGAATTCTTGCCGCGCGCAGTACGCCGCGTACAGATTTTTGTGTCATCGTATGCACCGTACACATCACTTCCTTGCCTCGTACATCATCCCTTGCTGCACGCAGTACACCGTGCACAGAATTCTGGACGAGCGCAGTGCGTCGTGCACAGAATTTTGGCCGTGCACAGTGCACCGCGCGTATGTTGACCAGGATGGTTATTTTTGCCTGTTTAGCTATTTTGTAGCTAGAATCTCGTAAAACACAAAACATGAAAATTGTAGATCTTTGTCTTGTCTTTTCTTATCTTTTTGAATCACCTCATTTAGAGTTCGGATGAGAGAGATATGCCCAATTTTCTAAATATGATAAAAATTTAGTTTTGCGTAATTTTACATGTTTGATTATTTTGTCCATTGATTGCTGTATTCTCCAATTATGTTTCTTAACTTAACCTTGGAATAATGTACATAATATTTTCTTGCCTTTACCTTGTGTTAGTACTTGTAATGAAGCTTGAGGTTTTATGTCCATATTTATGTAAATATTGTATTGATATTTCTGATAGTGGCTCGTCGCAGCGCATTCATAACTCGAGATTCTTGTACTGTCCTATTCAAGGCTATTAGTAGCACCTGTATTGCATGACCTGTTATTCCCGTGGTTGAATTTCTGATTATGCTTGTCAAGCTATTGTCTAGTCTTGCATCATGTCTAAGGCAGATTCTCGAGCACCACGGTCGAGAATCTTGATTAAATTGATCATGTTAATGAACTAGATTTGATACCTAGAATTATTTAGGATAATTTTCTGGCTACATGCAATACCGATATTCCAATGACACATGTGGGTCTGGAGTTCTCCGTCGTGAGGGTCACACTTCCAGCCCATCGCCAAGTGTTGCATTACAAGTAAAAACATCTATATATGTTAATTATATTATGTAATCCTTAGGTCTGGATGATCTGGATAGACTGCAGCGCATGTAGCTGTATGAAATTTCTAAATTGTATGTGATAGTAACTAGGATTGTGATAACCTTATCTAGTTAATGATTAGTAAGCCGTAAGACATGATTGATTAGTTGCTAGTCTTGTCCTGTCCATAAACTTTCTCGTTTATTTAAACCTACAAGTTTACTTATACTCACTCCATTTATGTTTAAACTGCTTCATATTTTATGCTTGTTTTGCATGTTGGTTTTAGTTCTTAAGTTGGGCTTCCTTGTAGTACTTTGTTGTTTGAGATTATGACCCCACTGGTTTTGTGTGGCCAAATTTTGGAGCAGAACCGCAGGATCTTTCGTACTTTCCGTCTCAAGATAGTGAACACGAGGAGCACCCGAGGACATCAGTGAGTTTCTTCTTTATCGCACACCTGATCTTGTATATTATTTTTTGAGGCGTTTAGCTACCGAGAACGTTTTTAGCTCGTGTTCTTTTGAACTTGCTATCTAACCTAAAGAGCAGGACATGATTGGCATATCCTAGACTATAGCTGGAGTTGATCATGTATAACTTAGACTCTTGCTAGTTCTCCATTTTGTACAACAAGCTTCATGATCATTTATGTATGTATTGTTTGGGATGCCTTACTATTATATGTCTGGTGATTATACATCTTGTAACTTGTTGTTTGCTTGAGATTGAGACACCTAGAATTTCTTGACTCAGGAATGACTGTTGGATTGTAGAGTAAACCCTACTTGTCTTAGACAGCCGTGACCGTATTCTTGGGGTATTATATACTCTGGTATACGTAAGATGGATTTGTCTACCTCCTTTCTCCAATATTCTGGTTCTGGGGCGTGACACCAAGCATGTCAAGCAGAAACAGAAACAAAGATGCTTTCGTCCAGATGTAATAGAGGCAATTGAAGCCGAAGTCAAGAAGCTTGTACATTGTGTTAGGTTGTTGGCTCGAAGGTCCTAGTTGGGCTTGGATTCATACATAGGAATCATTCAGAGTCTTCATGATTGAGATGAAAGGTAATTGTCAATAGGTGGTTTTGATTCTTCTCACATTTACCTCAACACTTAAATAAAAAAAAGTTTTCTTAGTCCTTGTTTCTATATTCCATATGACTATTAATGCTAATTAAAATAACTAAGATAAAAGGGAGTAATCTGATTGTTGCTAACTTGCTATATAGAAACATGTAATATTATATTATTGTTATAGACATATACAAAATTACACTATTGTTGCAAAGAGATAGAAGTGTGAAAAATAATTTGGGTCAGTTAAGTCGCCAAGGTATAGATCACTAGATTGGAAAGTAAACAAATGTGGTAATCCCTCGATTAGAAAGACTGGAGTTACGAGTGATAGCTCGAGAATTGTGGTAGTACAAAGAGAATGTATTACATATTTGTTTCAAGTTTTTGTTATCATGCATGCTATATTTTTATAGCTAAGTTGCATATGCATAGGTGATCATGGACAACTTGTGCACAAGATTTAGTTTGTCGAACGGGATCCGGGACACCGAGACTGATTCAGCCTAGGAGGAACAAGTATAGCTGGTGTTGACGTATAAGCGCAGGTAATTTGGGACCTTCAATGGTGCTCGCTATATGCACTAGAAGGATCGTGGTATTGCCATGAATAGTCAAAAATGGTGTATCACCAGTGACCGTCATATAGTTAAGCTACATGCTACTATTTACAGGCCTAACAAGTTGTTTATAGGAACGAACTCACGACACATTTATATTTTATGAACGCTAACCATTGATGGAGGGACACACTATAACACATTTATATATTATGAATGTTAATCCTTGTCTTATAGGGAAGGATGGTGGCCTTGGATAAGATTCATCGTGTGTATATATATATATATATATATATATATATATATATATATATATATATATATATGAATTGTTAACTGATCCTAGAAAAAGTAGAAAGGCCATATAATAATTTTGCACATTCTCACATGATTACCGTATTGATTTAGGTGAGTCAGATTAAGACCGTTTACTAGTACATTCCCAATGTGCTGACCCTCCCCCCCCCCCCTCCTCCACAAGTATGGGAAATCGCTTGGACGTGTTAAGGCATTTGGAGCTCGTTTGGTAACTTGAAGCTATTCTGCTGGAAGATGACGTCTTTTGTTTATAAAGGGTATAATATATGGAACAATATTGATTGTATTAGTTTCATGAGTTGTAAGCCTTATGACATCGTTCATTGTAATATGATCTATTGTTTGTAGTCGAGTTGTCATTTTGGCATATAACTGTTGTAATTCCGCTGCAAATTATCAGTAAAGTGAATTATTTTTATATAACTTGTATCTATCAACTTTTTTTATTATTTTCTGCTAAAATGACTTTATTTTTAGATATTTTATGGCCATTGTTTATTCTTGCCTTGTACAAATATAATTTAGGCTTGTATGGCATCATGGACAGTGATGACTTTTGATTATGCAAAACCAGAGCATGCCAACTCACCAGTCCCTTGGTTTAGATCCAAGGACTGGGATTAGCCCTAGGTCATGGATCCTTGACTTAACACTCATCCATTGGTGGATGGGGCCTGGTTAAACCTCCCATTCTCTCTTTGTTTCTCATTCTCACTCTTCCTTCTCCATTTGATTTCTTTTCTTGCTTTTCCTTGGAGGACTATCCCCAGGAGGTGATGGATTGTCTTGTGGTTGTTGAACCCAGCCTAGAGGTAGACTAGAAGACAACCCCTCACCCCCTGCTTGGATTTTCTAGTTTGAGGCAAGTACACCTTGGTCTTTAAGGAGACCTTGCCTAAAAACTTGTTTTCTTGAGTTTTTAAGTTCTGACTTCTCCATGTGTTTAGAATACACTAGGGAAAATACCATACTAGCAAACTTCATGTTATAACTTGAAATTTGATGTTTGATAAATGCTAGAATTAGGGATAAATGCAATTTTTTACATGGTTTCCCTTTCTGAAGTTCATGTTACACACACCCACTAGGGTTAGAAACACAATATACTAAACAATGAATCATGTTTACATGCTATTTGAATTAAAATCCTAATTTTAGGATAAATCCACTTAACTTTTGAAACAAATCAAAACTACAGAAAACTTGTTGAACGTGCCACATTTTTCATTTAAAACATAACCCAACTTACAACATTCAAATCAGATGAAAAACAGTCGAGAGTTGACGAGATTTATGAGCTCAATGGAGTAGATATTAACCACTCTTAGGTTGGGCAGTATACCAACAATATATTGTCGATATACCTCCAGCATACACAAGTCTAATTCTAACCATTTTTTAAGTGAGTTTGCACTCAGAATCCTAGCCGATTTCGATCGAAACTTGTCATTACCATAGGTAATAATCAATTACACTCTTTACCACATTTAATTAGTAATTATAATCATGTTTTGCTTGATTATGTTTCCCATTTTTGCACTTGAGATTTTTTCTGATATGAGCCTGTATTGAACACGATTTACATTTTTTAGATCGTGGTAAATAATTGACGTGTTATTTTATGCTGACTGCAGACACTAATAGCACCCCTCCATAACACACGTGTAATATAGTATATTAATATTGTATTGATACCACACTGACTTTCATTGTTCTAACATGTCCTTAGTAAGAATCCATGTTATTATTTTGGCATGTGATGCCTCCTGCCTAGTTACCACATTGCCAAGTGATGATACAACTATGTTGCTGATTCTCCATGCTTTACTTTGTACCGTACTACTTGATTCGTAATTAGTACTAGCATGATCATTGTATTGTCATTATAGTTCGGCATGGATCATCCTTATAGATTTCTTCTTATTTCTGGTTGTTTGCTAATGTCTTTGGTATAGGTCTAGGAAGGTCTATTTGTGATTGTTTGATTTGAATTGAAATCGAGTCCCATTTTGACATTTGAACTAGTCCTAAGAATAGAATTTCCTGCCCTGACAATATACTGATGGTATTCTCCTAGTATATTGGCAGTATACCCATAGTATACTATCCCCTATAGTTTGTCTAGTTTCAAGGGATTGTTTTCAGTGTAACTCGCACCGCGTTGCACCGATACTGTTATTATGCTATGAGAGCATGTGTGTTTATTTTTCTGCTAGTATTCTGAGATATGCATTGTATCAAATCAATGACCACTAGTGTTTTTATTTGTTCCTGACAAACATGATCGCATACTACTTGACCGATGGGCACCTATATTCTCGTATCCTTAACATTATCTATCTCTACTGGCACGGGATATAGGATCGTTTCTCCGAGTGTCCATGGATCAGGAATCGAAACATAGCTTGTAGGATTAACTAACTAGCATAATCACGTAGATCATTTGGTGGGGAGGATTTTGATTTTTATGAAACCTTGTTAGCTAGCTTACTAGACTCTGTCACTTACGTCCGAGGGAGCCCATAATCCTCATGTTTTGATTGTTATCATATTGAAAGTGTAGATGGTTATCCTGATACTGACATTGTAGATGTTAGTCCTGTTTGTTCGGCTATGTTCTATGTCTTGACAAGCCAGCGCTGCTCCCTGCATCGCATGTTCTAATGAAATCCTCGCTACATTAATAACTAGAGTAGCGTAGGCAGAGAGTTATAGAAAATTATATAACTTGCTTGGTCGTGTTTGTATTGATTGTCTTGATTTTGTCCGTACTTTTGCTTCAGCTAGTTTCATTCTGTCATTTATTTTCAAGATCATGCCTTGGTACTGCATTGTTCTCCAATACTTCTTGCTTTATTTTTCTTTGATATTTATATATGTTGTTGTTAAATAGATGTCATCATGTTTTGTGTTTCGATTTTTAACCAATCTTCAAGCTTTTTTTTGTAGTACTTGCTTTTTGGGATTGACTCCATTGGTTTGTATGTTGGTTTGTATGGCTAGATATCTTAGTTGAGCCAGTGAATCTACCGCACTCTCCTTCGATGTACCGTAGTTGTAGTATCACGACTCGGGAGCATGAGTGGATTTTTTTTTTCTCTCCCTCTTTTTTATGTACCTATATTATTTTAAGCGTTTAGTCAATGTCATTTGTTATCCCTCGTATCTACAAGGTTGATCCCCGTCTTCGGATGACATGGTTGTACATATTCTAGATTATATACTCATGTATATTTGACTAGTCTGCTAGTATATCTTTTTCTATACTAGGTTCATACCCGTTTATGTTATAGCACTTCGAATTCCTATCTGCTTTTCGTGTATGTGATACCTTTATTATTTTTTGTTCGTTTGGATTGAGATATAGGATTGTTATTCAACCATAGGACAAACTGTTGAGTTGTAGTCTTTATACCGCTCTGACACTACTTTGGGGTGCTGGTGCACTCTATAGTGTATAGTTGGCTGAGTTGTGCCCATTTTCTCTCTCTGTCAGTACTGGATCGTGACAATGTTGGACAAGACTATGAGCTACAAAATTGCAACTCTCATGGACATACTGAACATTAAAAGTCATGAATTTGGTAACGATCTTCTGTAACTCCTAATAAAATGTAAGACAGTTGTCGCTTGACTGAGAAATTTCTTTAACTATAACAATTACATCTATCTCGAGAATGATGGAACAAAAACTAGCATCCTAAGTCATGATTAGCCCCTCATAATATGAATCAAGTACTTTCACCCACATCTAGAAAAATCAGCCATCTCAATCTTAATCTGAATTGAACGTCGGAGTGGCAACCAGGGACTATCTCCGTCCCCTCACACGTGTTCATGTACACAGGAAAACCAAGAGCCAAACAGGAGCATGGAACCCTCATCATCCGAAGTACAAGTCTTGTGATCTGTTCTACAAACTTTCCAAGGATCCTCAGTAAAAAAAAAAAAAAAAAAAACAATAGTTAACTGTAAAATCTCATAAAGTTATAACCATGTAAAAACACACTCTTTACCAAACTATTTTAGAAAACTATTTGTTAAGAGTTCTCCAGTGAAGACTTTTGTATTGAGCAATTTTAGACAAATCCTGGTAGTATTGTTTCACTGCCAGTGAAGTCAGTCGGTAGATTACAAGCTGTATAGTCAAAATCCAACATGTAAATCTCCTCTACATGCTAAATTTACATTAACATCTCACAAGATACCATAATCATTCACTATATTACAATAAGAACACGCCAGCTTATTTGTTATCATTACAATAGAAACACTTCCAACTTTATCGCTCTTGAAGTTTGACATCACTGTTTTCAAAGTGATTTTAGGTTCCATGCAAATGTATATTTACAATACCCAAAATCAACCATAACCATAAAGATGACTTTGTCGTGTTTATCATTATTGTTATCATTGAGAAAAGAAACCAAAGAAATCCAGTTTATACTCTTTTCTGATGACTCTATATTTATTATTCAAATTTCAAAGTAAGTGCCTTTAAAATCTACCATCCAAACATAGTGCACAAACGTTAAATACATTACTAGATAGCTCACCAACAAAACAACTCAGGCTAGCAAAATCAACCTACTAAACAAATGATTTTCTTTATCCATTGTTTGTTGTTTTGATTAGCATAAAAAGTATTTACATCACGGTTATCCCAAACAAGAATATATTGTCACTAGTTTGAAAATCCAACACTACTTGAGAAAGAGGTGGCGCTAATAAAGTTGTTTGTTTTGGCCAGATAATTAGCAATATTTATGAAAATATACATCCTAATCAGCCAAGAATGATCACATGCGACCAGAAAGCGCTCCAATCCAGCAGGGAAGGGCAAAACTGATCAAATTAAGCTTTGAGCCTTTCTCAACACTTTATGAATGGCTCAACCTGTTTCGCATGCATATTGGAATATTGGTGAAAATTACCTTCATAAGACAGATATGAACAGATTTACATGTATGGCCTTGGTGGAGGACAAAAACATTACTTCAGGATACCGACACTAACCTGAAAGAAAGACTAATAAAAAAATGAACCAACAACCAAATGGAATGTCAAACAAATGTTCAATTTTACGCTAACATTTGACGATAAACTTAACAAAGCAAGTACTTGTCTGTTTAGCCCTGTAGCAGAGCTGAAATTTCAAGTAGACTGTTATGACTTCGGAAAAATATATGATGATAGGCAAAAGAAATCTTTAAACATTTCGATATTTATTTATTCAAAAATAAAGAATCTTGAACTGAGTTGCGGCGAAAGAAAAGTTTTACAGCCGTTATCTTATTATCCCGTATCTCATACAGTTGATGAAAAAAGTGTATCAAGTGTATCGAAAATATATATGACAGTTGTGAGATATTACAGTAACAGATGTATCAAGTGTATCCAAAAAAAATATATGACACCTCATCTAGGAGATATTACAGTAACTCATACAAACAAGTGTATCAAGTGTATCGAAAAAATAAAGAATCCTGCACTGCAAGATAACAAGTGTATCAAGCTTTACAGCCAATATCTTATTATCCCATTATCTCATACAGTTGATTATATGTCACTTGGAAGTCCCTGGGCAAATGAGAAACTAGAACATTCTTAATCTCCATTATGATCTACCCTTAAAAGAAGGGATTCGTCTTGCGATCCTTTCCAGCGGCAGAGGCAGCCATTGGATTTGTGGTGGGATCATAGAAGCAGAAACAGCTTGCTGGCTAGGTATGGAATCCTCAAGTCCTAAATTTTCAGTCTCACTTTAAGCAACAAAGTCCTATTTGGTGAACCAATTACTTATAGGGCGAACCAGAAATGATGTAGCAGGAAAGAGTACACCTCATCTAGGACATTTTTGTGACCTGGAAGTTAGTTTTGAAATAGAGTGGCAGCAACAGATAAAGTGGCTTCTTTTCCTGAACAATGATGTAGCCACATAATCTATCACACTAACAATCACTATGTATCACGGTACACTCGCATCCATTGGCAAAAATGGATAGTATCAGATGAAAAGGGAAGAAAGCAACTTTAAGTTATTCCATAAAAGACCAGCAGCATCAGCTGTCTTTGTGAAAACTACAGAAAGCCTTGATACTGCCTTCTTCCTTTAAGCTGCAGAGGCCATGCATTGAAACAATGAAGATGGCTAGCTTGCCTACACACGGATACTAATATGGACACAATAAAGATTCTAAATACGGGCAAGGTATGGATATGGTCAAATATACAAATTAAAACATATCTATACATAATTAGATCATAAAAGTATCTAAACTTATACGTTTTTGTGTAGTAACTAGGTTCAAAGTTCTAGGAAGATTTATGCATGCAAATGTTAGATTCTCATATCTCAATTATGCTTGGCGCAATCACGACCATGCAAAACCCTTTTTAACCATGTTTTGGGTCTCTATGCAACATAGACATTGGAAAACCATATTCAAACATGAGTGTTGAGGATGTGTTGCCTCGGTTGCGAATTAGATACGGATATGAACATGGATATGGTTCTATGTAGGAGTATCCAAGCAACATAGGGAAACGAAAATCAACTTTTTATCATGACAATCTCAACAGCTAAACTCATGTGTCACTTAATAATGTCACGAGGCTGCTTCAATAAGTGAGATAATGGACACAAACGTGGCCATGTTGAATTTTGCTAGCTGTCTTCTAACTTCAACAATCCCCTTATATGTAATTAGGGATCCCAGCCTCGGTTACCAGCCAAAATAAAAAAATTGGAAACTAGAATGAGGGGCATAACTCAAAAGCAACTTGTTGATAGGAAGATAACTTTTTCATTCTTCCACAAGATAGTATTTGTAGAAAATAAATTAGGTTTATTAAGTTTCTCGTTGGCCAAGCTTGCTTGCTAGCCACTTTTGTGTCTCTATCTATGTTACCCGGACTCTCCACTTTAAGGAGAAGTACCCGTGTCGACCCAATAGGCTATGGGTATGGGCATGGGATCCGTATCCGATCCTCCATGGTGACAATTGGATCCTTCATGATGACAATCGAGAGACTGGTAATAAAGTTTATAGTTTATTTTAATGTGCTAGTGAAGTAGATAGTTCATTTTAATATGGTAGACTGATAGTAAAGTAGTAGAGGAGCTGAAGGGACGGTCCCTTAGGGACTTATTCAACTAGTTCGATAAAGTTTACTACTAGTTTATAATTGCAGGTCGTCTTTTTATGAAATCTTAGTCATATCCCCGTACCCGTATCCAAAATTTGGATCATTTTTAGTCGAGTCAGTCTGCCCTTCAATTATGAGTTTGAAGGACCCGACTCTTGGATATGTACCCGTATCCGACACCCGTACCCGAGTCCAGGTAACATAGCTCTATATGTAAGCTCTATATATTGTAAGAGAGTGCACCACCATATAACTCTGCATTGCAACTTATTTTTGTCAGCATTCCTCTTTCGTTGACAACTCTTTATTTCCACAAATTTAGCCACAACTCTCGCTCTTTTGCATTACTCTTCCTTTGATAAGTTGCTTCCAAGTTGTAACATTCATTACATGTCCAACTTGTGAGGGAGTATTGAACTCTACCAATCTCCTCTTGGCATCACTATCATTTGCGCATGGACATTTGTTTTTCCTCTCTTGGTCGAGCATCTTTATGCGTTAACTATTGTCGAGGAGGGCCCTTGCGCCCCCGACAACTCTCTTGGTCGAGTGTCTTCATGCGCTCGCTGACTTTTGTCGAGCATCATCATGTGCCGATAGCTTTTCTGGTCGAGCGTCTTCATGTGCCAGTTCTTGTCAAGCATCCTCGTGTGCCAACAACTCTTTTGGTCAAGCATCCTCGTGTGCTAACATCTTTCTTGGTCAAGTATCCTCGTGCGCTGATAACTCAAAATGCTTTCACGTGTGCCTAGACATACTTTCTCTCATGTGTCTACATGGATGCATCTCCACTTTCACTACTACAATGATTACTCTTTTCCTTCTTTTTTCTAGATGTTCCTTCACATTGTCTCCAAGCTTTTACATGTTCCAGCTTGCGGAAGAGTGTAGAAAATAAATTAGGTTTATTTAGCTTCTTGACGGCCAAGCTTACTATCTGGCCACTTTTGTCTTCATTAATGAAATGTCTCATTTGGTAGCAATGTAGACTTTATTTCTACAATATTTATTCCAAAGTTAATTAAGCAAAGACAAGTGGTAGCAAGTATTCCATAGTGTACAAGTAGTCTCTACGATAATGTCCAACATATAAGCAAGAAAATTGTCAAAATGGTAACTGTTAAGAACCATAATTCGTTACTTGTTTGCAATAAATAATATGGAAAGCTCTTAAAAAGGCCAGTGTTATTGGCACTGCAGATTTTAATCAAGGCACCACAAATTTTGGCGGTCCTAGACATATTTCTCTGTTTTCAGGATTGCCAAAATTTTGGCAGTCCTCTCTCTATGTTGGCAGTCATCTCTATGCAAAATGCAAAGGACTGCCAAAATTGCGGTGTCCCAAGAGGATTTTGTGGTGCCAATAACACTAACCATTAACAATGATACAGTGATATGACGAGAACTAGTAGATCTGCCAAGGTTGTCTAGCACAATGTAACTAAGGACGGCTATAATTTTTGCTCTTTTATAGTTTCATACACTTTTACACTATACTGTCAAAAGAAACAGCATTTTTTCTTCCCTAACAGGCACACAGTAGGCAGCCACATTGTAAGTGTCAAAGATCATGTCTAAATCTGTATTTTCATATAGTTAAGTAGATACTGTGCGGAAAGCTATGAGATAGATAACGATAAGAAAGGTAATGTACAAGGTACTTTGTTCTCTCTGTAGTACCATGCACATAATAAGCCATTGTTCCATCAAAAAAAATTGTAATCATGGTCTGCTTAACTTCATATTAGTAGTACTGAATATGGTACTATGTTCCTAGGCAACCATTGGCTACTTTTTTGTGTGCTCTTGTCAAATAGAAAGAACGAATAAAGAAAAAAAATGTTTGGCTAGTACCTATTTGGCGGGATAGAGACTTTCAAGGAGAATGACAAGGTTACAAATATCAAGGGCCGCAACTCGAAGATTGGCCACATATGATGAAAGCATGGAGAAGGCTTTGGGCAGCACGGGTTTGATCAGGAGAGCCAGATAAGATCACCATTCCTTCTGTTGCCCCAGGCTTTGGATCATAGATTGTTGCCTTTGCACCAGATATCTAAAGAACCAACACCCAGGAACTCAGAATGCCATCAGAGAGAAACATATCTATAGCGGATTATCTTTAAGCATGAAGAGGATGAGATGGCAGATCCTATCTACAATGGGTGATCCAAGATAACCAGCTACTAATACTAACTGCAAAGTGCTTAATGGTATGGTCACGCCAAAATCATAACATTTATCTAATGGAAAGGCATAAACTAGGAAAAATAATGGTAGCAGAAAAATATCAAGCTAGCTGAAATCTTGGAGACTATATTAGGATTTTATGCCCAAAAGAATGACTAATAAATAAATCAAACATATGTGACACACCTCTCTGATCTGAGCCAGGTTGCTGTCCTTCTCTCCGTGAACAAATCCAAGCAAATGCTGAGGAACTACAACTTCAACCATTGTGTTTGTAACAATGGGTGTCTGAGATCTGCTGTAATGCCAATGTCCACATAAGAAAGTTACGATATGAAGTAAGAATCTTTCAAACACTAGAGATTACCTTCCCATCAAGCCACTTCTGAAACCTAAGCCTGCTCCAGCATCAGCGATGCCTCTGGGGGTTCCACTACTCATCTGCAAAATAAAGCGCCTCAATTAAAGAAGACAATAGAATGATAGATCTATGGACAAGATGTGCGACTGAAAAAAAATAAACAATAACAAAGTCTTTATCACAAATATTTGAGTTCCAGTATAGTTGTTAAAGGTGCACTAAGGCGTGCAGACCCTTATCGCTTCTCATGAGCATGGTGCAGTGAGGTTCAAAAGGCGCGCCAAAGGCGAGAGCACCTTAGCAAGGCAAATGCGTTCCTTAATGAACTATGTTTTGATTACCGAATTCGGGACGGGTCGGGTGCCTAGTTCCGACCCGCTAACAACCCAATCCGAACTAAACCCTAAGTTTAAGTCTAATAACATAGAGGAGAGAGAGTCTCTGCCTCTATTTCTCATTGTTCTAAAAGGCAGCCGCCTAGACGGCGCCTAGGCGCTAGGCGGCTCGTGTCCGCCCGATGCCAGCCTAGGCGTCCGCCTAGTCCCCCCGACGCCCGACTATGCATGTTATGGGTTTTATGAACTTTTTATGCAATTTTTATTAGGTTTTTTTGAATTTTTTTATATTTTTTGAACCGCCTACATCTAGGAAACCCTCTAGGCAGCCGCCTAGGCGAACTAGGCGCTAGGCGGCGGTTGCCCGTCAGACTAGTGCCTAGCGCTTTTCACAACCTTGCTATTTCTCTCGCACTCCCTTTTCCGCCTCTAGGAAAAAAAATCTGTTGTTTTTTTGGTTTTTTTTGTTTCCATCTATAGCTCCCTCTCTTTTGCTTTTTTCGTTTTTAATTATGTTCTCCAGTTAGTTTCATGTATAATCACATTTTATGATATAACTCGTCATTTCCTTGTGGCTAACCATTGGACAATGTGGTCATCTACATGTTTTCGTATATTGATTCTAACATTTCTCTATAATCATGTACCTTCTTCTGATAAATCATAATACCAGTATATCAAGTTTCTCATTCTTTGAACTAACTTCTTTTTCTGTTTTTTTTAGAATTATGTGAGGCCATGCTATCATTCCCATGTTCTTGTCGTCTTGCTTGCAGAAAGCTCGCACGTTTTTGTGATTATGCTTAATCATTTTAGATATAGTACAGTTAAACATGCGTACATTTTCTGTCACATGGTGTCTGCATGTTAGACTTGACACTATTCATGCCTAGTTAGTTGTGCCCCATAGTAGTGATTCCCCACAATAGTGATTTATTGAACAGATCATCTTGTATCTTGTGCAGAAGAATTTGATTTTGACTGTATCACATATTCTTGACTATGTTGTCAGACTAGGACTAGTAGCACAGGCATTTACAAAACATAGATCTCACTGCCCAATGATTTTTTTTTTCATTTTTTTTCCCCAAAAAATGCGCCTAAATTCAAAAAGGCACATGCCAAGCACCGAGACGCTAGAAAGCCTTTGTACGCCTTGCGCCGTTAACAACTATGGATTCAGCTACATTAATTATTTTCTTCCATTCTGCTTTGTTGAAGGTCATTTATTTTTCTAACATAGTATATGTTAAGACTACATTTTAAGGGAGGGAAACTAGAACACCAATAACAAGTTGAAATGAGAAATAACTCAACTTGATGCGGATAAGTTTCATTAGGTCACTAAGACCAATATATATAGAGTGCTAAAGACAAAATTAGATAACTATATAATATATAGTCTATGTGATATCGAACTACCTAGAAAACAAGAAATAAACTAAACTCATCAAAATAGAAGATGGGGGTAATCTTTCAGATATCTATAAAACAAAAGGTGGGAAGGGATTTCATCTATCAGATATCATAAGCGTTTGAGGTGAATCCTCAAGTGAGCAGATAAAGTCTTAGTTAAGAAGATAAGCATATACGTACACATATACAATCAATCAACTCCTAGCTCTCTCAAAACCTATATTTACTCATTTTTATGGAGTAATATTGTAAAAGCATCTCTGAGTCATAAATCGAATGAACATATGCATGACCTAAGAAAGACATGTTACCATGTGCAAAGCAAGTAACTATATAGAACAGTTGTCTTATAATCACATAAGCTTGCCTGAGAAGCCCAAGCTCTTGGGGAGGAACTGTGACAATGACGAAGTCCAGTCATTTCAGCCCCATATGAGAACGGAACACGATCAGTTCCATGACGGTCTACGCCATGCATGAGAGGAGGATCGGTTAAATTGGAGATACCAATAGGTGAATCAAGAACATGAGAAAGCCCAAGGGTTGATTCATTCCTTGTTCTAGGCACAGGAGAAATTTCAGGTGTTGCAGACGAGTACTGAGCCATGCCAGCACTTGAAAAAGGCTTCTGCAGGAAGATGGTTTCTCGAATCCTGCTTGTAATACGAAGCAATGCATCTTGAACACTCTGAAATGTACCAATCACCTGACAGAAAGCAAAAAAGATTAGTTCAGTGCACTTGCAGATAGTTGCAGTTTCTACCTTAAGTGGCATTATCATTTTTGTCACAAAGCCTAAGACCTTGTACTAGAAATTTAGACATGTACTACTTTTAGAAAGTAAATAATAATAATAATAATAACAAGTAAATTAAAAAAATAACTGGCTATAAATAATATGGTAAAAGGTATATATATATATATATATATATATATATATATATATATATATATATATATATATATATATATATATATATTTATTTATTTATTTATTTATTTATTTATTTATTTATTTATTTTTTGGAACAGGTAATTATCCATGATCGCTCCCACCAAGATTCGAACACCACCAACTCAGGCAATAATAATAATAATAATAACTAAATTAAAAAAATAACTGGTTATAAATAATATGGTAAAAGGTATGCCGTCAATCAAGTTCTTAAATCAGCATTCCATTCCGCGAAATCTGCATACCCTAAAGCATCCCAAGACCGCAAAAAAATTAAGAAAGCAAGTCGAATAAGCTGGACCCGTTAGGCTGGGTTTGGGATTTGCTTATTGGCTGTTTCTGCCTAATTATTTTGGAAAAGCAGTCCCAGAAGCTATTTGGTATCAGCCGCTTACCAAAAAACTTTTGGAAAGATAGTTCAATTTGGGACAACTTTAAAAAGCAGTTTGGTGGTTGCTGTCAAAAGCTGCTTCTGCTGCTATTTTTGAAAAACACCAGCAATCCCAAACCAGGCCTTACTCAGCCTGTGTAAAGAAGCATGCATTTAATGATAAATCATTGATTAGTCAATTATCGTGTTAGGTTACTCGGTAGGTTTGCATTAAAACCCGTTAACATTTGTCTAGGGTCGTATTGCTAAGTTTTCCTAGGAGAAAAGAGAAAAAACTAGGACAAAAGAGAAAAAAAGACTATGTTGCAAAAAAGTTGGAAAGTAGTTTCCATATGTTTACATGTGTGTTCGAATTCATGCAACATAGGTGATTACTTACTCTACCTATCTGGAAAATGTTTATATCTCATCTCTAAGAGTGTTCTTGTTGTTGCGCACATTATGCAACATAGATAGAATATTTGTTGTTTTGGCTTGTTATTTATAGCACTTTATTAACTCTATAGAGTGTTGGTTTCTTTTGAAATTTTTTTAGTTGTAGTTTTTATTAACTTTATGGAGTGTGAACTACTTTTTTGTTTACCCTATAACTATTGGATATCAGGGCCGGCCCTAGCCCAGGGCAGACCGGACAACTGTCTAGGGCCCAAAATTTTGAGGAGCCCCAAAAGATTTTATATATATATATATATATATATATATATATATATATATATATATATATAACCTTTTTTAGTATTTTAAATATTAGTGCTAATACAACATAACATAATGATTTATCTAGTAAAGATGGTTTTCACTTGATGGTTTTCACTTATACCTTCTATTTAAAAGGGCATGGGTACAAGGCCTAGTGGGGGCATTGTTTTTTTAAGAACTTTTCAATTTTTATATATATTTTTAGGAGGGGCATCATTTTGATTTTTGTCCTGAGCACCAAAAACTCTGGACTAGGCCTGATGGATATTTATCTAATGTTGTGTTTTTTTCTAAATTTTTATGATAAAAGTCTTTCTATTGAGCGCACAATTCGATTAATCCTTCCATGGTCCAGGACCGAGCACATAATGAAAGTGTGAAATCTAACATTTTCTTGGATAAATAAACCTGAGATGTAAGGACTTTATCCTTGTTTAGTCTATAATGTCTATAAACTAGGCCCAACGCCGTTTTAAACATGAACTCCTGAACTTTTTCGGGTGTATTTCAAGGTTAGTTTGGTGAGGGAAAGTTTGCCTTGCGAGAAAGATGGAGAGAAGGTTGGCGTTTAGCTAGACACGTCACGTTCAACAACTTCCTACATACACTATTTTACGTGTTATATTAATGTTGGTTATACATCACCATAAACATGCAAGCCTTCTCCCATCATAATGTAGTCATCCATCTCTATAAAAGATTTTGACAATGCTTTATAGCCAGCTAACAACCTGATGTCAATCCTCTATGTTCTTGCCAAATTCTTGGGCGAGGTAGCTATGAGTATGAGAGGGTCATGCCTTAAAATATATGTCGCCAGTTGGCAGATGAGTAAACATGATTTTCAGATATGCATGTTAACTTTATGCAACCAAGGATCACCCTCCAAGTTCTCCTAAAATATAAAGAGTTTAAACGAAGAGATAAGACTACACATGCTATAGTGAACTGTGTTAGAGTTATTTTATTTTGTTATTTATCATATGAGGGTATAATAGTAATTGTGGGTGTATTGTATATTAATATAAATAGACATGAGATACAACCTAGGGTTTAAGGCCCTTGCAATCTCCTTTCTCATATTCTCTCTTCTCCTACTTTCCCTTCTCCTCTCCATCTCTATCTCCAAACTTCACTTGGTATCAGAGCATATATTTGTAAGTACTGTACATCCCATCCTCGACAGGACTGATCGAACTCGACCGTGAGTTCGACCGGGGTTCGGAGGCGGTAGCCCCTGATTGCAGGGTTCGGGACGGCAGCCCCGAAAAAAAATCCGTCTATTTTTCGTCTACTTTTCATGATTCGTCGTTCGTCGTTCGTTGTCGTTCGTGGTTCGTTTATGAGATCTAGGGTTTCTACAGATCTTCGTTGGTTATTCGTCGTCGGTTGAGGTTCGTTGTGAGATCTAGGGTTTCAAAGATCTCGTCTTTCTGTTGCATCTGCAAGTATGGTGGGGACCGAATCTTCTAGCGAGATTAATAGTGGTGATGGTAGCGGAGATGGTTCTCCTTTTACTGTTATTCATAATGATGAATTGGGAAAGTCAATTACAGCGGTGAAACTCAATGGTGCGAACTACCTTGCCTGGTCCAAGTCTATCAAAGTGGTGTTAAGGGCGAAGAAGAAGTTGAAGTTTTTGACGGAAGAACCCCTACCTGAAACTTCCGCTGAGTATGAAGATTGGATGAGTGCAGATGCATACGTTATGTCGTGGTTGTGGCATAGTATGGAACCACATATCGCTGCTAATGTTCAGTGATGTGAATCAAGCAAACAGATTTGGGCATCTCTGGAAGAATTATATTCGCAGAAGCGAAACGTTGCTAGTATGTATGAGTTGTACGAGTTATTGTTCAATACAAAACAAAATGGGAAGCCTGTGAATGAATATCTGGCTTCAAAGAAGGCTTTGTGGGAGGAACTGCTTCAATATCATCCTGTTACTACTGATTTGAAGGAAGCTCGCAGACAGAAGAAAGAGTTTCATGTTTCACTTATCCTAGCCTGCTTGGATCCTGCGCTTGAACCTTATAATAAAGCTCAAATCCTTGCTGAAGAGCAGTTACCTACGGTGGCAGATATTTTCTCCCGTCTCAATCGTTCCTTTCTGGGATAGAGTTCTGTGGTGCCGAGTACTGACTCTTCTGCCCTAGTTTCTAGTGTTGTTGGTCGTGGTGGTGGACGTGGTAGTGGACGTGGCGGTAGAGATGGTGGTCGTAGTTTTGGTCGAGGAGGAGGCCGTGGTGGTAGAGACAATGGTCGTTGTGGTGGCCGCGGTGGTGGTGGTTGCCGTGGTCAACCACGGAAGTGTAACTATTGTGGAATGCTCGGTCATGTAGAAGACTACTATTGGGACAAGTGGGACAAACCAGAATATGCACATCAAGTGCATGCTGAAAATATGCAGTCCCAGGTCACCACTTCTGCTCCCAGAGATGATACTTCGGGTTTCAATCAGACTTCAACGTCCGATACCTCATCTCCATTTCAACAGATCCTCCAGAAGTTGAACGCGCTTGCTAGTACCACCTCCTAACCTACTGCAACCATGGCACATATAGGTAATCCTGCTTTTGTGGCAACCCAGTCACCATCCACCTCTTGGGTCATCGACTCAGGAGCAAGCTCTCACATGTCTGGTATAACATCTATCTTTCATAATCGTAGTTCCATGAAACATAATATTATCTTGGTTGATGGGTCTACTCGTCCTGTGCTTGGGAAATGTGTCATTCACTCTACTCAATCACTATCATTATTTGATTCATTATATGTGCCTAATTTTTTATTTAATTTGTTATCTGTGAGCCAGTTAACCAAATCTCTTCAATGTTCTGTGACATTTTCTCCCAATTCGTGTGTTTTTCAGGACCTCAGGACGAAGAAGATGATTGGTTCGGAACATGAAAAAGATGGACTGTACTACTTGGATCTATCTGGAAAAGCCTTCACTTCTGTTTCTACTTCTCCGTTGCAGTGGCATTGTCATTTGGGACATCCGTCTTTGGCTAAGTTGCGTCAAGTTGTTCCTAGTTTGAGTCATGTTTCTAGTTTTGAATGTAAGGCTTGTCAGTTAGGCAAGCATCACCGTAGTTCCTTTCCTCATCGTAGTGAGAGTCGTCAATTAGAGTCTTTTGATCTTGTTAATTCTGATATTTGGGGTCCGTCTGGATTCAAAAGTCCGAAAGGATTTCAGTATTTTGTTATTTTTATTGATGATTATTCCAGAATGACTTGGTGTTATTTAATGAAAGAAAGATCTGAGTTTCCAAATGTATTATCTGTCTTTTATAATGAAGTCTATGTTCAGTTTAATAAACATATCAAAATTCTGCGTTCTGATAATGCTTTGGAGTATACTCAATCTTCTGTGAACAGTTTCTGTGTTGATCGTGGTATAATTCATCAAACCAGTTGTGTCCACACCTCTCAACAAAATGGTATAGCTTAATGCAAACATCGACACATTTTAGATGTGGCTCGAACTCTCATGTTCAATATGCATGTCCCTAAACAGTATTGGGCAGATGTCGTTCTTACTGCATGTTATCTTATTAATCGCATGCCATCATCTGTATTAAATAACAAAGTTCCATTTACCATATTACATACAGATGTCGCACCATTTTCCTTATCTCCTCGAGTGTTTGGCTGTGTCGCTTTTATTCATAACTTGGAACCTAATCAAGATAAGTTGGCTCCTAGATCTCTGAAGTGTCTTTCTTGGTTATCCCCGTACTCAAAAAGGTTATCGTTGTTACAGTCCACAGTCACGCAAATATTATGTCAGTGCGGATGTTACATTCTTTGAGTCTACCCCTTTCGTTCCTTCAAGAGACCGTTGTATTCCTTTTACAACAGATTTGATATCTTCCATACCACTTCCGGTCATTCCTGAATCAATTTCTGTCTCCATTCCCCATTTACAAGTTTATCAGAGATCCAAGGACAGGCCAGTGGTTCTGCAAAATTCAGCCTTCAACCAATCATCTTTCGTGCCTGAGGTTTCTGCTCCCATCACCACAGATCCAGATGATCTTCCTATTGCTCTCAGAAAAAGACGTCTTTGTACCACAAAGAATAAGCTATCCAATTTCTAACTATGTTTCATTACACCGTGCTTCATCATCTTTTCATGTATTTGTTGTTTCATTGTCTTCTACTTTTATTCTCAAAACTTACAAGCAGGCTATGTCATCTTCTGGTTGAAAAAGTGCAATGGATGAGGAGATGTATGCTTTACATCACTTCCTGTTGGAAAACAAACAATGGGTTGTAGATGGGTGTACACTGTTAAGTATCACCCTGATGGTTCTGTTGAGCTCCTCAAGGCACGGTTGGTTGCCAAAGGGTATACTCAGACATATGGCGTGGATTATATGGAGACTTTCTCTCTAGTGGCTCGGCTGAATTCAATTCGGATTCTTATTTCTATGGCGGTTAATCACCAATGGCCTATATATCAGCTGGACATAAAGAATGCTTTCTTGCATGGTGACTTACAAGAGGAGGATTATATGGATCAACCACCGGGATATGTTGTAGCAGAAAATAAAAAACTCGTATGTCGATTGAAGAAAGCATTATATGGACTGTAACAGTCACCTCGTGCTTGGTTTGACAAGTTCAGTTCAGTTCTCATTCAGTATGGCTTTCGGCGTACCACATCAGATCATTCAGTATTTTGCCATTCTTCCTCAGCAGGTATTATCGTGTTGATTATTTATGTTGATGAAATCATTATATCTGGGAGTGATCATGCTGGAATTGTGGACTTGAAGGCCTACCTTAGTCTTCAGTTTCATACTAAGGATTTGGGTCTTCTTCGATATTTTCTTGGAATCGAGGTTGCTCGATCTAAGAAAGGTGTGTATCTGTCACAACGCAAGTATGTTCTAGACTTGCTCTCCGAGACTGGGATGTTAAGAGTGTCGGCCAGTTGAGACTCCTATGGATTATCATGACAAGCTTGATGCTGACAGGGAAGAGTTATTTGAGGATGTTGGATATTATAGACGTTTGGTTGGCAAACTTATATATCTTACTGTTACTCGACCAGACATCACATATGCAGTTGGAGTAGTTAGTCAGTTTATGCATGCCCCTCGGCAACCACATTGGGAGGCTATCTCTCGCATTCTTCGATACTTGAAGGGTGCACCTGGAAAGGGTTTGTTGTACAAACCTTCCCAGTTGCTTACGGTGACTGGATTCAGTGATGCTGATTGGGCAGGCAGTCGCAGTGATAGGAGGTCTACTTCTGGCTATTGTACGTTTGTGGGTGGCAATCTTGTCACGTGGCGTAGTAAGAAGCAGAATGTTGTGACTCGTTCTAGTGCAGAGGCCGAGTACCGTGCGATGGCTCATACAACTTCTGAGATGATGTGGGTGCAGTCTCTTCTTCATGAAATGGGAATCATGATTCCTATTCCGATGGATATGTATTGTGATAATCAGTCGGCAATATTTATCGCAAGTAATCCGGTATTTCATGAGCGCACGAAGCATATCGAGGTGGATTGTCATTTTGTTCGTGATTTGTTGCTGAAGAAACAGATTGTCACTACTTATGTTCGGTCAGAGGATCAATTAGGTGATATCCTCACCAAACCACTTGCTCGTGGTCAATTTTCTGATTTATGTAGCAAGCTGGACATGTCTGATCTATATGCTCCTGCTTGAGGGAGGGTGTTAGAGTTATTTTATTTTGTTATTTATCATATGAGGGTATAATAGTAATTGTGGGTGTATTGCATATTAATATAAATAGACATGAGATGCAACATAGGGTTTAAGGTCCTTGTAATCTCCTTTCTCATATTCTCTCTTCTCCTACTTTCCCTTCTCCTCTCCATCTCTATCTCCAAACTTCACTAACTGCATTCGTTTGTATTTGTATGGCACATTAAGTCAAAGATGTGAATGAATTGACAATCATAATTTTTAGGGTGAGAGGCTCAAACTCTCAAAGAGAAAATGGAGATTGCTTATACATGCCAGCACTAATACTCGAGGGTCTTCGAAACACATTTGAGAAAGCAACTACTACTTGCAATTGGTTATAGTTACTTCCGCATGCATATTTTAACTTCCTATAACCGTCTAAATCAAAACTGCAAGAAGAAGAAAACAAGATACACAACGCATTAAATTTGAAGCAATGTGAACAGAGCACTAGGTTATAAGCATTGAAAGTGCTTAAATATCTCTCTCTCTCTCTCTCTCTCTCTCTCTCTCTCTTACGTTCTAACCAAAGTCATAAGTTAAAGAAAGCATTTAGGTCATGGCACAAAGAACGTCTAGATACTTGCAAGTTACAAGAGAAAATAAAGAGAACGAAAGAGGATCTTGCCAACATCCAATGATAAGAAGAAAGCCATCCAACAAGCCTACAACAACAACAAAGTCTTTATCGCAAATTTTTTGGGTCACTATTTATATATTTTTCTTACATTCAACTCTCTCTCAAAGGCTATGTCATCTGTAACACTAACAAAGAGCATATCATTCTTTAAAACCTCAATCCATGTTCTTTTAGGCCTACCTCTAGTCCTAGCGTTTTTTCTTATTGGAGCATCTATTGGTCTACGTTGCATGTGTCCAAACCACCTAAAATAATTTCTCTCATGTTATCCTCATTGGTGCCACCTCTGACTTTGTAGGAATACGCTCGTTTCTTATCCTATGTTTCAATGTATCGCCACTCCACCTTACCGCTCTCTTTTTTGCAATCTTAATTGTTTGGCTATGTTGTATGGACACGCTAAAATAGTGACAACATATGTTTCGTGTTCTTACTCATGTTTGTATTCATGCAACATAGTAACTACCTATATACCAATTTGAAAATGTTGTATCTTGTATATATGTATTAGTGCAACATAGTTTTCTGGACATGTTCTCAATTGTGTATCTGTATTCAACCCAAACAATTTTCAATTGGAATGGTGTCTTCTATGGAGCATAAAAAACTCCACA
The DNA here is from genome assembly GCA_036927795.1 of Iris macrosiphon. NCBI lineage: Eukaryota > Viridiplantae > Streptophyta > Magnoliopsida > Asparagales > Iridaceae > Iris > Iris macrosiphon. The sequence goes on from JAYESA010000003.1 coordinate 48,357,070, forward strand.
ATAATTGACACAAACTTTATAACCTGATTTCAACATTGTTGAGTATTAATTATTAGTTATGTTATTTAGTACCACATCGGGTAGAGAATAAGGAGGAGGATAGTTCTCTCCTATATATATATATATATATATATATATATATATATATATATATATATATATATAATCCCTCTTCAATAATAATCATCCCATTTATTCCACTTCTACATAGTATCAAAGCCAAATTATTCCTCTCAAATCATAAATTTGTTCCCCCCCCCCCCCCCCCGACGGCTGAACCCCCCCTCCTGTGTGCTCCCCCCCCCCCCCCCTCCACTACCACGTCTATTACTGCTGATGCATCTGCGGCTGTTCTTGGCCAAGTCCCCCCCCCCCTCGCCCGAGTTCCCCCCCCCCTTTTGCTATAGTACTTCCTCCCCCCCCCCCCCTAGATCTACAGTTGCCACCCCCCATGTTCCCACAAATCCTAATCATCCTAACCCTACCCATGCATACCCAACCACCATCTAACCCTAACCCTAGCCGTCATTCCAAAAAAAAATCGTCCGCGTTGAGATCTTCAGAGGGTAGACTATGATAGTTTGCGTGAACCACAACGACTTCAGGAGTTACCAGAGAGCAAACTTGATAGTTTGCGTGAATGTCTGTTTCTGGCCCGGTATCCACATCAGGATCCAACAGAGAACGACCTGGGTTGGATCTCTGTCCTGGCTTGTGTGATCCACATTATATCCATGCCAACATTGCGCAAGTCAGATCTGGCACTGTTGATAGCGCATTGGCAGAGTTGATGTGATTATCGGGTCGAGACGATCAACGACGGTCGAATCGAGAACTTTGAAGGATGACGAACAATGAGGTAAGTAGCAGTGCTGACAACATCAGTGCCTATAACGCAGTGGCAGGTATACCGAACACTGGCACAACGATTTCATCGATTCGACTTGTCGATTGACGACTGGACGGTCCAGATAGTTACTCCACATGGCGAAAAAAGTCGAGAAGACGCTTCGGAAATGCGGTTGTCAAAATATCTAACTGACAACCCCTCAGCAGTGAATGATCCCACATACGAACAGTGGGAGACGGACGACAGTCGACTGTTTACACATTTGATAAATTCGATAGAACCATCAATTGAGGACATGGTTCAGAACACGGATTCAGTAAAGGAGTTATGGAAGGTCCTTACGACTGTGTTTGATAGCAAACGTGATTTGTCTCGCATCTATGACTCAGTCATTGGCGTCTACCGAGTTGATCAAGAAGACAAGTCATATAAGAACCACTTTCGTGGCTTTAAGACACTAACTGATGTGGTGGATCGCGTACTACCCCTCAGTGTTCTAAATTTCGACCTAAGCGGCCACCTAGGCGGTGGCAAGGTGCTAGGCGGCCAAGGCCATACCGAAAACTCCCTAGGCGGTGGTCCTAGACGAATTTAGGCCCTAGGTGGCCTAGGCAGGGCTAGGTGAACAGTTCAGCTGTGCAAAATTTTCAAAAAAAAATTCAGATTTGAAAAATTAGAATTTTCAAAACAAAAATTTCACATTTTCAAAAAAATTAAAATAATATACATGACCCGCTGCTGTTGGTACTGCAGTTGTTGTTGTTGCTGGTATTGTTGCTGCAGGTGGTGGTGGTGCTGGTGGTGGAGGATAATGAGAGGGAGACGAAAAGGAGAGGAGAGGGAGTGGAGAAAAAAAACTATTTTTTTTGCTGATACGAGAGAGGAGGGGAGGGAGAGTGAGAAAATTTAGAAAATTGCTACCCTAACGAGGGATATCAATGAGGCAAGAAATCAACGTCAGCAGCTATATGTCATGGCGTATCTTGCCTCTCTCCGTCATAATGCAGACTCCGCACGGTCTCAGATCATTGCTGGGACCGAGGTTCTGTCCTTGATGGAAGTCCACTTTCGTGTCCTACGGACAGTAAAAGTCATTGAAACTACTACAGGTGATGCATTTGCTAATTGATCTGCTCTGGATGCTGCTCGTAGTAGGTTCCGTAGGGGCCGTGGTGGTAGACGTGGTGGCCGAAATGCTGGTCGTGATTGTGGACGAGACTATGGCTGGCGTGATGGGGGACAACCGCGAACATGCTTCAACTGTGGCCAACCAGGCAATTTTCAATGGCAGTGTCCCAAAGGTACTGCTGCTAATGTTGCATCGGATGCTCCTCATGATGGAGGGCGATCCGTGCAGATAATTGCAGAGACATGCAAAATTCGCTGACTTTCAAGCTCAGCATCGTGGTGAACCCTCCACTTCTGGATCCATAGTCGGGTACTCAGCAGCGTGTGTTAAGGTCAAAGTAGTGGGTGATCGACTCGGGTGCGTCTGATCGATGACAGGTGATGCCAATATGTTGCATAAATATGAATCTGTAGGTCGTGTTTTAGATATTACTAGATATTACTGTTGCGAATGACACTTCTCTGAAAGTTTGTGGAAGAGGGAGTGCAAGTCTTTCTCCCACCCTGCCACTCCAGTTTTACATAAATCTGAAAACCCGTTCAGCTTATTATCCATTAGTCGGATAACTCGAGATTTACACTGCTCAGTAACTTTCTTTTCTGATGGTTGCGATTTTCAGAATCTGAAGACGGGAAAGACTATTAGCAGGGGACATGTGGTTAGAGGCTTATACCTGGTTGAGTTGACTTCAGTTGTTGCTTGTGCCAGTGTGTGCCGAAATCCATTTGAGTAGCATTGTCGACTTTGTCATCCTTTCTATCCAAGCCCTCCAGAAATTGTGTCCATACTAGATCTTCGCATCAATTTTCATTGTGAGTCGTATAATCTAGCCAAACATCATCGTGCATCTTATCCAATGAGTTTGAATAAATCTTTTTCAGTCCCGTTTGAATTAGTCCACTCTGATATATGGGATCCATATCTTGTTGAATCGATTATGGGGTTCAGATATTTTGTGTCTTTTGTTGATGATTACTTACGAGTCACCTATGTCTACTTGATGAAAAATTGCTCCGAATTATTTGATATTTGGTGCAATTTTTATGCGGAAATCAAAACCCAATTTGGGGTTTATATTAAGTATTTTCGGAATGATAATGGTCGTGAGTATTTGTCTCGTGAGTTCAATTCTCATATGGCTAGACATGACATCATCCACCAAACTTCTTGTCCTTACACACCACGACAGAATGGTGTGGCCGAACGCAAGAATCGCCACCTTTTGGAAACAACACGTGCTTTTATGTTTCATGTACGTACTCCCAGAAAATTTTGGTCTGATGCAGTCCTTATTACTTATCTAATTAATCGTATATCGTCTCGTGTATTCAATAAAGCCACTCATTTTCTCGATTATATCACAATCGAATGTCATTTTCCTTGTCACAAAGTTTTTGGGTGCTTGTATTATATTCGGGATACTCAACCTACTCTTTCGAAATTAGACCCGAAGGCAATCAAATATATTTTCCTTGGGTATCCTAAGGATCAAAAATGGTATCGTTGTTTTTCTCCGACTTTGAAGAGGTATTTTATGTCTCGGGATATTACTTTTGCTGACCGATTTCCCACCACCTCCTCCAAATAAAGTGTCTGCTCCAACAGTTTATCCAGAAGAGAACATCCTACCGTACCATGTTCAACCACAGGAGCCCCCCCCCTCCCGTAAGGGTGTCATTCCCTACTTAGCCAGTCTTACCGTCCAATGATCTACAAACACCAGCTTCACCGTAGCATCATCAATAGTGTCCACAACTATCGAGCAAGCGTCATCATCCGAGTCCTCCAACTCTACTGCTCTCCCATCTCCTGATATACCGGCTCGCCCCCGTCGTGCATGTCGTGACCATCTTTGTACGTTGACAACTACAAAGGACTCGCTAGTCACACTTAGTCCTTGGTAGCTACTATTAATGGGATTCAGATCCCTAATGCTGCAGAAGAGGGACTCAAACATCCTAGTTGGCGTGCCGCTATGGAAGAGACAATGCGAGCACTTCGGAAGAATCATTCGTGGGACCTGGTAGATTTGTCTACTGGTAAGAAGGCGGTAGGATGCAAATGGGTGTTCACAATTAACGTGAAAATGAAACTGGTGATCGTCTGAAAGCTCGTCTTGTGGCAAAAGAATATTCTCAGACATACGGTGATGATTATTTTGAAACATTCTCCCCAGTTACCATGATGACCTGTGCGAGTGCTCCTAGCCTTAGCTGTCCGCTATAATTGGCCCCTACTTCAGTTGGATGTGAAGAATGCATTTCTTCATAGGGACTTTGAAGAGGAAGTGTATGTGGTGCAACATCCTGGGTTCGTTGCAAGGGAGAGTAAAATATGATATCTGTAAAAGGCCCTCTATGGTCTCAAACAATTGTCTCGTTGCAAGGGAGAGTAAAATATAATATCTGCGAAAAGCCCCCAATCAAAGAAGGATAATTCGGTATTCTACCGACAGACATCAGTCGGACGGATATTACTTGGTGTCTATGTTGATGACATTGTGATAACGGAAGACGACAGTCAGGGATTTGCAGGGTTGAAAAAGTTTTTGGGTTAACAGTTCCAGACTAAAGATATGGGATCATTGAAGTACTTCTTGGGCATTGAAGTCACAAGGGAAAAGCAAAACATTGTAATGTCTCAGCGAAAATATGTACTTGGCATCATAACTGAAGCAGGAATGATGCAAACTAAGGGAGCAACCTCACCCATGGATCCAGGGATGAAATTACTCCACGATGAGGGGATACTAATGACCAATCCTGATCAATATCGATGGGTGGTTGGCAAACTTAATTATTTGGCAGTCATGACTCGTCCAGACTGGATGACATTTTCTTTGTTGTAAGTGTCGCGAGTAGATTTATGACTTCTCTACGAGTTCCACATTGGTAGGCAGTTCTCAGAATTCGACGCTATCTAGCTCAGAATCCATGAAAAAAATTCAGATGGAAAATCAGGGGCATATTCATCTTTAGTGTTTTACAGATGCTGATTGGAGTACTATACATCAGGCTACTTGGTATTTATTGGCGAAAACTTAGGACATATTTGGTTTCACTTTATAACTCAGTTTTTTCATTTTAAACATAAAAAGAGACCCACTTTCTGTTTGGGTGCATTCACTCTGGAAATAGCTTCCCAAAAAAAGTTTTGAAAAGTAACGTTATAACTTACATTTCTGAGAGTTGAAAAAACCACTTTTGAGAAACCAAATTTTTTTCCTTCCTCTTGGGACTCGAGCCTTCCACTGAGTGTCCCTCTCCACCCCAACCCCCACATCTTCTCTCTCCTCTTTTCATTTTTTCCTCACTTGGAAGGGGGAGCTACGGCCCAAACACCAGGAGAATAACGACAACGTCCCCAGGCCGGAGCATTGGGGACGGCGACGGGATGGGTACGACAACGACTTCTCCAGACAGAGCGATGGGGATGACGAATGGATGGGGACGACCACGGCATCCCCGGCCGGAGAGATGGGTACGACCACGACGACTCGTCCTTGCGAGCTCGTCGGCCAAGCTCTCCACGTCGGCGGAGTAGACCACGCTCCTTGGCGAGGAACGACGACTCGAAGACATTGACTCCATCGAGGAACGACTCGAAGACCTCCAGGTTGAGTCGGCCACCGTCGTCAACTCCATCGAGGAGTTCGCCAACGTCGACGGGGCCGACTGCATCCAGATGGGCCAGCTGGATCTGATCGTCAGCGCCCAGATAGGCCCGATGGATCATCGTCCGAGTCCAGTCGGTCCGCCGTCGACTCCATCGAGGACGACGATTCGAAGACCTCAACGACTCGACAGGGACGATGTCAGCTTATGGTTAGGGTTTTGAGACCTCGACGACGACCGCCTTGACGGGAACTCGAATACCTCGACGACTCAACGGGGACGACGACTCGACGACCTCGAAGACGCGGTGGGGAGACGTATGAGGTGAAAATCTCATGTATGGTTCTGTAGAGTGACAGTAAGGGTGTCTGGAAGCAATATCCATCTTTCTTGCCTCGGCCCCGTCTCCCTTTGCCTGCTATTTATAGGCGTTGGAGGCCCTATACCCAGCTGTCTTGGTGGTCAGGACGGTGGACGGTGGTGGGGTTGGTGACGACAGCCTTCATGCGGACACAGTTTGGGTGGAGTCGAAAATGGGAAACACTGGACACAAACACTGGACACGGGGGACACAGGGGAACACAAAATATTTTCTGAAAAAGTAATTTCATTAAAAAATATAATTTTCTGAGAAAACATTTCCAAACACAATTTTTCAACTTTGATTTTTAAAAACCAATTTTCAGATAAAAGTAACCAAAGGCAAACTCAAAATTTCTATACCCAGAAAATAACTTTATAACTTACTTTAATAAAACTGTTCTCAGAAAAGAAATTCAGAAAGCATATCCAAACGGACCCTTAGTGTCGTGGAACAGTAAGAAGCAAAGTATGGTCTCACGGTCCAATTCGGAAGCAGAATATCGAGCTATTATTCATGGCACAACAGAGGTGTTATATCTGCAGTAACTTCTAAATGAGCTAGGAGAGAAGCAAGATATAAAACAGTAGATATGTGGTGTAATAGCCAGTCTGCTATCCATATTGCTACCAATCCCGAATTTCATGAAAGAACAAAACAAATTGAGATCGTCATCCACTTCGTCTGTGATGAGTATCAAAAGGGGATGATAATATTTCACCACGTGAGGACCGGCGATCAGATAGCTGATATCTTTATGAAGTCTCTTTTAGGTCATTGGGTTCAGTTTTTTTGTAACAAGCTGGGCATGATTGACATCTATGTTCCAGTTTGAGGGAGGGTGTTGAGTATTAGTTATTAGTTATGTTATTTAGTCCCTCATCGGGTAGAGAATAAGGAGGCGGCTAGTCCTCTCCTGTACATATGTAATCCCTCTTCAATAATAATCATCCCATTTATTCCACTTCTACAAACAAGACGTCAACTATCTATGTTGGTATCAAATTCCTAGCCAAGTAGCATGACCAGTAGCATGGCCACAAGAGGATCATGCCATAAAACCTAGACGACTAGTTGACATATAGGTAGGTCAGATCCCATTTAAGCTCATACAACCAATGAGCAATAGAAAACAATGACCTCAATTAACTCAGATAAAAGATATGGAACAAAATCACTTGTCTTGGGAAGAAGTTTATCTTCAACCCCGAGACAAAGGAATATAAATGGCTCGGAGAAAGCTTGTTCATTCAATTTCAAGAAATCATATTGACCAGCTCAATATCCTAGAAGTCATGAAAGAAGATAGTTGTCCTATATCAAAATCTGCATGCTATTTCTCTAAGGTAAGTGACTTAGGCAGAAAGCAACAAAGGTTGCCTTAAACCTGGGATCAAATTCTAGAATTTCCAAAAGAAGCCCGACAAACCCAGTAAGTATTCTTTTAAATATGAAATGTAAACATGTTAAAGAAGTTTACAAATGAACAATAGTCTTGGCTTCAAGTATCACTTTGACCTTGGAACCTATTCCTTTAACTTTGTGTTCTGACTTAAGCAATATGTCGCCGACAGTGTTCTAAAAATCGGCCTAGGCGGCCGCCGGCCGAATCAAAAGTCGAATCAAAAACCTCATGTTCGGCACCCCTGTGCACCTGTTCAGACCTGTTCGGCACCTAGGCAGGCATGTTCGGTCTTGTTTGGACTTGTGCGGTCCAGTGCAGCTATTCTGATTTTGAGAATTTTTTTTTTTTTTTTGTGATGCTTACTTGTATTGTGGATATGTTGTTTGGATTTTAAGATTGAATTTAGATTTAGAATACTGAAATTTCAAATTTGTAATATGGATTTCAATTTTCAATTTTCAAATTTCGAAAAAAATTATGAATTGTATTATAGATTTAGAACATGTTTGGATTTCAAATTTCAAATTTGTATTATATATTTCAAATTTCAACGCCTAGGTGGCCCTCCGCCGCACCGTATCCACCTAGCGAATTTTAGAACATTGGCCTCTGGAAAAGGACATGAGCTGCAACCTTTTTTTATAAAAAGGAAAAGATTATTTGGTTACTTCTAATTAAACAACTTAATAGATTCAGTCATTCAAATGAGAGACCCAAGACAATCTCCTACTTAGATATATATTGCAGCTTTTTCCACATACCAATGAATTATATGTAGGTGTCTACTTAATATGACAGCACTCTAGTCTACGTATGCTCAAAAACCACACGGTAAACAATTAAAATGATTGCATGGGAAGAGAGATGCAAGGAAAAGCTAAAAACACCCATCTGAAAAGTTGACAAGGTGAATATTCAAGTAAACATAGAAAACTTACAGCAAAGTGGAGAAGTTACAAAACATCATCAGTAATCAAATACCTGGACAACTTCATCATTCGGCTCAGCACATTTTGGAACTTGCTCTTTTGAAAAGATCCGAATATTTGCACCAGTTGCCCTTCTCATATCCGCGATAATAGACCCACCTCTACCCAATAAACAACCTATTTGTTGTGCAGGTACAAGAAGCCTTGCAGATACCAATGACCCTTTATCAACTACAGCTTCTGTAAGCCTAGTATGGACAAGGAGAACTGCTTCTTGTGCAGGAGAATGTTTCTGTTCTGAATTCTGTCCGTCAAACAAACATTACTAGAAGCAGTCTAAGTGCTAAGCCCAAAGTGAAACTCCATTTCATAAACTACTAGAATTCTAGTTTGAAATCACACACACACACACACACACACACAGAGAGAGAGAGAGAGGGTATGATGCACCTCGCGTGCAGATATTGCAATAATTCTTTCATCTGAGTTACTGACTGGATCTGCAACCTTGATTGAGGCACCAGTTTCATTTTGCAAGGTTCGAACAATAATACCAGCTTTCCCAATGATGCCACCAACTCTTTCATTGGAGCATATCATTCTGAACATGATATCCTCTTCTTGAACCTTTCTATGGCCAGATGCAATATCTACTCTTGGATTTGAGGAATAGGTCCTTGAATTATAATCTTGGTGCAAATAGGACCTATGAGCATATGGGTCCAAAACTGTAGGGAGTCCAGGTCCACGAATGGATGGCCCATATGATTTCGTAGTGGCAGGATTGGTTGCCTCTGCCCTAGGATTTTCTTGAAGGCAACTGGAAACAGATAACAATGCTTTCCTCACAGCCAAGAAACTGCCAGTAATCTGCCAGAACAGTTCGGTGCAAATTAGTATTTCTTGAAAGGTAAAAAGTAAAGTTTAAGGAAAAATAACATTGTTAAGTACAAAATATAAAAAACACAATAGAAGTATTACATGAATAAGAAGACATCCTAGAATCTCACGCAAATGAAAATGAATTGAAAAGGAAAGAATCCAGACATAGCAAAAAAAGAAAGCAAGGACTCTATACTTAGATCGTGGAAGTAGTTCGCTATTATGTGACAAAATTCTAGCCAACCACCCGTAAGATCTATGAAAAGAAAATTTTCTACAGTATTCCAGCTCATTTCCCTGTATATAGTTTTGGTTCCAAAATGTGAATAATTAGACATGCGGTCCAAGTCTACTGGTGAATGAAAAACTCAAATAAATTGGTATCGCAAAAGAAAATTCAACAAACTTGTTTGCAGGGACAGAACCATGATTGACTGGTGAGGCGGGCCAAGAAGATAAACACCTCCCACTAAAAGTTAGGGGGCGTGGATACACTATATATTTTGGAAATTTGAAATTTATACTAGAAAGTTGCTGTAGGAGTGCCCGCTCCAGGCTACAAAAAAGATAGGCTATTACTGAAGCTGTGAAAAAGAATTGTGGGGGAGGCAGGTTCGCTCCGAGTTTCTACGACCAAGTGAAGTAGCATTTCAGATATTCAATTAGTTAATGGAATCCGATCAAGCAGGATAAGGTGGTCCTTTCATCTCTCTGCCTGCTCCATACTGTATAGCCTAAGGATCATGAGCTGGTTTAATGCTAGGAATACATTAGCTTAGATCTGCCCAGTCATTTTGGTAGATGATGTAGTGGGGCGTTAAGTTTCAAATGTCGACAATTGTAGCATTCTTTTGACAGGTGGGTGGGTGGGTGGGTGGGTGGGTGGGTGTGTGGTGGTGGTGGTGGGGGGGTGGGGGGGTGGGGGGCGGGGGGTGTTGAGCCAGATTGTAGCTCTGTCCCTGCTTGTTTGGAATTATTTTTAGTTCTAATAATTTTATACAATGCAACAGGTAATCTTATTCCACTAGTCGGATCAATATCTGACCATGGTTCATTAAAAGCAGACCATGCCTGTGCATAATCCCACACATTCATTGATGTAAAATAAGCCTAAAACTTCCCCTACAACAAGGTAACAAGAAACACAAGATAGTTTAACAAGTCAATTCCAAAAGAGAAAGTTGAAAGAATACAAAATAAAGCATGCAATCTTTATAAGAAAGTAAACTAAGAATTAAGATCAAGTTTGAATAATAATAAAAATAACTAGATCAAAATACGCATCACTAGATGAGAAGAATATTAAGTTGAAAATGTATGAGAGAAATTTACAAAAACAATTAACTGGGGTCTTGGATATAAGAAACTAAAGCTCAAAAGAAAGATTATGGATGGAAAAACAAAACAAGGTATGATTAAGTTCAAGGTATGAAGGTCCCAGTAATTGGCATTATGGTATTCTCAAAGCAAGGTTCAAAAAACAGTATCAATATCAGACACCCTCTATATAAGTATGGATAGGGACATTTTGATTGATCCGGTATCAGAGTAATGATTTTCAAACTTTCAACACCTCAAGAAGTTCCAACTTTCTGAATAGCAATAAAATATACATTGAAGCGGAGAAAAAAGATATGTTTAACCTTAAAAGAAAATCAAGTTACAAAGTTCGGTAATTTAAAATATAAATGGAATAAACTTGATGATAATTTACATATTGAATTTCTCAAACAGAAAATATTTCAGATTGATATTTTGTTGTGCAGGTTGTCCAATATTAAATTCACTTTGGCACCATATTTCCCAATTTCTTTTTAATTTGAGATAAGGTCAGTCATTGATTTTCGTCCCTATCTCGCGATACTGGAAAAAAGACTCCCACCCCTTTTATTTAAATTTTGCTTGGACTGGGAGTCGAATCCACACCCACTCCTCCCCTCCCTTACTGGACCACCCCCTTGGTGGTCATATTTCACAGTTATCAAACCAAATTAAGACTAAAAGTACTGGACCAGCCCCTTGATGGTCATCATAGTTATCAAACCAGTTAAGTTTGGAGATAGAGAGGAGAAGGGAAAGTAGGAGAAGAGAGAATATGAGAAAGGAGATTGCAAGGGCCTTAAACCCTAGATTGCATCTCATGTCTATTTATATTGATATGCAATACACCCACAATTACTATTATACCCTCATATGATAAATAACAAAATAAAATAACTCTAACACCCTCCCTCAAGCAGGAGCATATAGATCAGACATGTCCAGCTTGCTACATAAATCAGAAAATGGACCACGAGCAAGTGGTTTGGTGAGGATATCACCTAATTGATCCTCTGACCGAACATAAGAAGTGACAATATGTTTCTTCAGCAACAAATCACGAACAAAATGACAATCCACCTCGATATGCTTCGTGCGCTCATGAAACATCGGATTACTTGCGATAAACATTGCCGACTGATTATCACAATACATCTCCATCGGAATAGGAATCATAATTCCCATTTCATGAAGAAGAGACTGCACCCAGATCATCTCAGAAGCTATATGAGCCATCGCACGGTACTCGGCCTCTGCACTAGAACGAGCCACAACATTCTGCTTCTTACTACGCCACGTGACAAGATTGCCACCCACAAACGTACAATAGCCAGAAGTAGACCTCCAATCACTGCGACTGCCTGCCCAATCAGCATCACTGAACCCAGTCACCGTAAACAACTGGGAAGGTTTGTACAACAAACCCTTTCCAGGTGCACCCTTCAAGTATCGAAGAATGCGAGAGATAGCCTCCCAATGTGGTTGTCGAGGGGCATACATAAACTGACTAACTACTCCAACTGCATATGTGATGTCTAGTCGAGTAACAGTAAGATATATAAGTTTACCAACCAAACGTCTATAATATCCAACATCCTCAAATAACTCTCCCCTGTCAGCATCAAGCTTGTCATGATAATTCATAGGAGTCTCAACTGGCCGACACTCCAACATCCCAGTCTCGGAGAGCAAGTCTAGAATATACTTGCGTTGTGACAGATACACACCCTTCTTAGATCGAACAACCTCGATTCCAAGAAAATATCGAAGAAGACCCAAACCCTTAGTAAGAAACTGACGACTAAGGTAGGCCTTCAAGTCCACAATTCCAGCATGATCACTCCCAGATATAATGATATCATCAACATAAACAATCAACACGATAATACCCGCTGAGAAAAAATGGCAAAATACTGAATGATCTGATGTGGTACGCCGAAAGCCATACTGAATGAGAACTGAACTGAACTTGTCAAACCAAGCACGAGGTGACTGTTACAGTCCATATAATGCTTTCTTCAATCGACATACGAGTTTTTTATTTTCTGCTACAACATATCCCGGTGGTTGATCCATATAAACCTCCTCCTGTAAGTCACCATGCAAGAAAGCATTCTTTATGTCCAGCTGATATATAGGCCATTGATGATTAACCGCCACAGAAATAAGAATCCGAACTGAATTCAGCCGAGCCACTGGAGAGAAAGTCTCCATATAATTCACGCCATATGTCTGAGTATACCCTTTGGCAACCAACCGTGCCTTGGGGCGCTCAACAGAACCATCAGGGTGATACTTAACAGTGTACACCCATCTACAACCCACTATTTGCTTTCCAACAGGAAATGATGTAAGCTCCCAAGTCTGATTTTGATGTAAAGAATACATCTCCTCATCCATTGCACTTTTCCAACCAGAAGATGACATAGCCTGCTTGTAAGTTTTGGGAATAAAAATAGAAAGACAATGAAACAGCAAATGCATGAAAAGATGATGAAGCACGGTGTAATGAAACATAGTTAGAAATGGGATGCTTATTCTTTGTGGTACAAAGGCGTCTTTTTCTGAAAGCAATAGGAAGATCATCTGGATCTGTGGTGATGGGAGCAGAAACCTCAGGCACGGAAGATGATTGGTTGAAGGCTGAATTCTGCAGAACCACTGGCCTGTCCTTGGATCTTTGATAAACCTGTAAATGGGGAATGGAGACAGAAATTGATTCAGGAATGACCGGAAGTGGTATGGAAGATATCAAATCTGTTGTAAAAGGAATACAACGGTCTCCTGAAGGAAAGAAAGGGGTAGACTCAAAGAATGTAACATCCGCACTGACATAATATTTGCGTCACTATGGACTGTAACAATGATAACCATTTTTAGTACGGGAAAAACCAAGAAAGGCACACTTCAGAGATCTAGGAGCTAACTTATCTCGATTAGGTTCCAAGTTATGAATAAAAGCGACACATCCAAACACTCGAGGAGATAAGGAAAAATGTGCATCTGTATGTACTATGGTAAATGGAACTTCGTTATTTAATATAGATGATGGCATACGATTAATAAGATAACATGCAATAAGAACGGCATCTGCCCAATACTGTTTAGGGACATGCATATTGAACATGAGAGTTCGAGCCACATCTAAAATGTGTCGATGTTTGCGTTTGGCTATACCATTTTGTTGAGAGGTGTGGACACAACTGATTTGATGAATCATACCACGATCAACACAGAAACTGTTCACAGAAGATTGAGTATACTCCAAAGCATTATCAGAACGCAGAATTTTGATACGTTTATCAAACTGAGCATAGACTTCATTATAAAAGGCAGATAACACATTTGGAAACTCAGATCTTTCTTTCATTAAATAACACCAAGTCATTCTGGAATAATCATCAATAAAAATAACAAAATACTGAAATCCTTTTGGACTTTTGACTCTAGACGGACCCCAAATATCATAATGAACAAGATCAAAAGACTCTAATTGACGACTCTCACTACGACGAGGAAATGAACTACGGTAATGCTTGCCTAACTGACAAGCCTCACATTCAAGACTAGAAACATGACTCAAACTAGAAACAACTTGACGCAACTTAGCCAAAGACGGATGTCCCAAACGATAATGCCACTGCAACGGAGAAATAAAAACAGAAGTGAAGGCCTTTCCAGGTAGATCCAAGTAGTACAGTCCATCTTTTTCATGCCCCGAACCAATCATCTTCTTCGTCCTGAGGTCCTGAAAAACACACGAATTGAAAAAAAATGTCACAGAACATTGAAGAGATTTGGTTAACTGGCTCACAGATAACAAATAAAATAAAAAACTAGGCATATATAATGAATCAAATAATGATAGTGATTGAGTAGAAGTGGTTAACTGGCTCACAGATAACAAATTAAATGGAAAATTAGGCACATATAATGAATCAAATAATGATAGTGATGACACATTTCCCAAGCACAGGACGAGTAGACCCATCAGCCAAGATAATATTATATTTCATGGAACTACGATTATGAAAGATAGATGTTATACCAGACATGTGAGAGCTTGCTCCTAAGTCGATGACCCAAGAGGTGGATGGTGACTGGGTTGCCACAAAAGCAGGATTACCTATATGTGCCATGGTTGCAGTAGGTTGGGAGGTGGTACTAGCAAGCGCGTTCAACTTCTGGAGGATCTGTTGAAATGTAGATGAGGTATCGGACGTTGAAGTCTGATTGAAACCCGAACTATTGTGATGTCAAGCAGACTAAACTCCTGGCCTTGGCTTGAATTGGGCGGCGGAACTGAAATCAAGGAGAATAACATCCCTAGAAAGAAGACTTTCTCTTTTAACATCTCTGGGAGCAGAAGTGGTGACCTGAAACTGCATATTTTCATCATGCACTTGATGTGCATATTTTGGTTTGCCCCACTTGTCCCAACAATAGTCTTCTACATGACCGAGCATTCCATAATAATTACACTTCCGTGGTTGACCACGGGAACCACCACCACCACCGCGGCCACCACCACCATCGCGGCCTCCGCGGCCACCACCACAACCATTGTCTCTACCACCACGGCTTCCTCCTCGACCAAAACTACGACCACCATCTCTACCACCACGTCCAATACCACGTCCACCACCACGACCAACAACACTAGAAACTAGGACAGAAGAATCAGTACTCGGCACCACAGAACTCTGTCCCAGAAAGGAACGATTGAGACGGGAGAAAGTATCTGCCACCGTAGGTAACTGCTCTCCAGCAAGGATTTGAGCTTTATAAGGTTCGAGCGCAGGATCCAAACCGGCTAGGATAAGTGAACAATGAAACTATTCCTTCTGTCTTTGAGCTTCCTTCAAATCAGTAGTAACAAGATGATATTGAAGCAGTTCCTCCCACAAAGCCTTCTTTGAAGCCAGATATTCATTCACAGGCTTTCCATTTTGCTTTGTATTGAACAATAACTCGTACAACTCATAGATACGGGCAACGTTTCGCTTCTGCGAATATGATTCTTCCAGAGATGCTCAAATCTGTTTGCTTGATTCACACCACTGAACATTAGCAATGATATGTGGTTCCATACTATGCCACAACCACGACATAACGTATGCATCTGCACTCATCCAATCTTCATACTCAGCGAACGTTTCAGGCAGGGGTTCTTCCGTCAAAAACTTCAACTTCTTCTTCGCCCTTAACACCACTTTGATAGACTTGGACCAGGCAAGGTAGTTCGCACCATTAAGTTTCACCGATGTAATCGACTTTTCCAATTCATCATTATGAATAACAGTAAAAGAAGAACCACCTCCGCTACCACCACCACTATTAACCTCGCTAGAAGATTCGGTCCCCACCATACTTGCAGATGCAACAGAAAGACGAGATCTTTGAAACCCTAGATCTCACAACGAACCTCAACCGACGACGATAACCAACGGAGATCTGTAGAAACCCTATATCTCATAAACAAACCACGAACGACTACGAACAACGAACGACGAACGGCGAATCATGAAAAGTAGACGAAAATAAAATAACTCTAACAATATATATGCTCTGATACCAAGTTAAGTTTGGAGATAGAGAGGAGAAGGGAAAGTAGGAGAAGAGAGAATATGAGAAAGGAGATTGCAAGGGCCTTAAACCCTAGATTGCATTTCATGTCTATTTATATTGATATGCAATACACCCACAATTACTATTATACCCTCATATGATAAAAAACAAAATAAAATAACTCTAACACAAATTAAGACTACAAGTTGTTTTCTAATGTGAATTAACTCAGAAAATAGTTTAGAAATCTGATACATGTCCACAATTCTAACAACAAATATATAGGTAAAGGGGAAAGACATTAAAGAAGCAAGGTCCAAAACCTATCTTATGGTATGGGTTTCGGACGATTCTTATTGTTTTCGGCATTATAGAGGGGAGTTGGTCTTGAACCGGATGGTTTGGGTACTCCCAATTCCGACCCAAAGAAATCAAATTCTACCAGTTTGGGCCAATAATTAAAACCTTGGAGAGGAATCAAAAAAATCCCTACTTTTCATAGGTAGGGTTTGGTTAGCATCGAATTCCTTTTAGTTTCTGAAAAACACCATTTTTGCACACTAACAATTATATAATTACGCAATCCTAATCAAATCTATTTTAATCTCATGTATTTTTTGGATAATTTCTTGGCAAATGCTAGTTTAGTGTACCATGAATTATAATTTGTTCATACTATTCAGACCTCCTTAATTTATTTTCTTGTTTTTTTTTTACAGTTCCACGGTTGAATTGAGGAATTAACTCCTAGTATTTTATTCCTAATCCTACATTCATCAATGTAAAATTGGTGTTTGGTTGAAGAATTAAGGAATTGGGCCTAATTCTTTCTTCCTAGACTCGAGGAATTATGCCTAATTCCTTAATTCCTAGATTAGTCAATTTGTCATCCAAATAGTGCCTTGGAGTAGCTTGTGAAATTGAATTAAGCACGCCCACTTTGGCTTTCCTATTGGTGTTTGGTTTAGTTCCTTCTTCACTAAACATGAATTAGACCTACACCTAGATCCGTCCAATTCGTCATCAACAAGGTGCCATGGAATAGCTTGTGAAATAACATTGCGCACACCCATCTTAGCTTTCCTCTCAACATTTGGTAATGGAACTTATTACGTACCCAAAACCCTAAATCTCATAAACACTTGAGCCTAAAAGCAATTGGGAGCTAAGATACAAAACAGAAAAAACACCCTTTAGCTCGATCAAGTACAATAGCATGCCAGTAGAAAGCAATGTCAAGCAAATACGTTCAACCCACCATGATTATATGAATCTAAAGCTAAAAGGAACCAAAAAAAATATATGTGAATCAAATCGAAACAGCCTCAAAAACAAACTTCCCGCTATCAAAAGACCATAGTTCCTTGAACAATCTTCAACTAAACGTTACCAGTCCTTTCATTTCAGAAACAAAATTTAGCAAAGCAGTCTAATCTGGTAATGCCACTGTAAATTCCCCAATGCAATTGGTTGGCAAATTATTGAAGCAAAACACGCTCTTCGAGCACATCAAAAACTCACCAAGGTTAAATCAAAATAGGAGGGAAAAAAGTCGCAAACTTTTCATTCTTCTGTTCCTTTCTTTTTGTTTCCTTTGTTAATCTGTTTGCTCATTGTCTTCTAGAAGGAAAAACCGGACTATTTGGGAGATCTAGTGGGGTAAAATAATACTTATCATGGAATTGATCAACAATATAGCCAAAGCTGATGCAGGTGTATCTGTATTTGGTTATTTCCTATTTTTTTTCGTTTCTCTGTTCTTTATTCCTCCTCTTTCCTTCAGCTCTTCTTCTAGTCCCTTCTTGTTTTTCTCCATGTCCTTCTCTCTTCTTCCTTCTACCTCCTTCCTTGCTTTATATCTTCCTCCACTACTACTATTCCTGCTCCTATTCCTACGAGGTGAGGCGACCAGAGAAGCAGGGTTGATCCTAACTAACTCTTATCAGTAATTACATTCCCATGGAAAATAAAAAACCAACTTGCTCCGGAGGGAATATGTTTTTCATGGTTAATGGGAAAATTGCATTCCCAGAGATTTGAAGTGCCTGAATATAAAGTTTGATAGTACAACACAAAGTAAAACCATAACTACCTAAATCCTAAAACCCAATTTTATGGGTCCTTTCATTTCGAAAACAAAGTTCAGCAATGCAGTCTAATTTGGTTAGGTGTCGAGTGGACCGTAGATTTCCAAAAGCAATTAGCAGTCAACCTCTTCGACCCCATCAGGTTCACAAAGAACCTAAACACTGTGTTTGGGAATTTTGGTGGGAGGAAAAGAAAAATTTGAGGGAAAAGAAAGTGGAGGGGAGTAAAATCGACGTAAAGTTAACTTTTCCTCCCCTTGTTTGAATGCGGGGGAAGCAAGAGTTTTAAAATAATTTGTTGTATGTTTGTGGATAGAAATATAATTACTATTTAATTCTGGTATTCTCAAATTATTAATTTATACTTACTTTTTTAGGAGTAGTTGGATAAATTCTTCCAAAATTCTCTCATCTCTCTACATTTTCCTTCACACTTGGAGGAAGAGGGGGGGGGGGGGGGGGAGGAATTTAGTGGGACCAACATAAATTTTCCCACAAATTCTCCTTCCCCATTTCCCCTTCCACTCCCCAAACACCATCCCTTTTGATTTTCCTCACACATTTCCCTCAACTTTTTCCTTCTTCCCATTTTATAATTTTCCTCTCACTTTTCCCTCAACTTTTTTCCTATATCCATTTTCCTCCCTTCCCAAATAGTACCTAATTTTGTCTTAAAACCCCTAAACCCTAGAAATTAGATAAAAGAAGAGAGAAATAGAGGCGGCGGCGGCAACCTGAATGACCTCGTCCCCGGCGGAGGCACACGCGGGCACCTGTTCCTTCCCGAGCACCCTGACCTGCGCCCCCGCTCTCCACCCTGATCTTCTCCCACCATCTTCCCGCCCTTTCCGAGCACGGCACCCCACCTGGGTCCCGGCGGCCAGCAGCCTGCAGGTAGCGGGCGACGCGGCCTCCTTCTCCTCCGCCGAGATCCTCTCGAAAACCCTCACCAGAGCGGCCTGCGCCGGGGAGGGGGAGGAGGAGGAGGTCTCGGCGGCTGCGGCGGAGATCAGGATCACGCGGTCGTCGGAACCGGCGACGGGGTCGTCGATGCGGATCTTCGCGAGGGTCTCCTCCCCGGATCTGGCGGACGATGGATCCGCCCTTGCCGATGACGGCGCGGTCTTGTCGGAGGGGCAGAGGAGCCGGAAGAGCGTCTCGTCGGAGGAGAAGGAGGGGGGTGGGCGGATCTTGGAGGTGGAGTCGGACGAGGTGCTGAGGGGGCGCTTGGCGGAGGCCTCCATTGTTGTGTTTCTTTTGTTTCCCGCTCTCCGAGAAGCCGTAGAAAGGAAATAGAAACGGAAAAACTAAAACGAAGCCGACTCAACCAAGCTTCCGAAACTGTTTTCGACTGGTTTCAAAGGGGTTAGTGTGATTTTGGTCCTTGGCGGTGGCCCTACGATTAGGGCCACCGGCCCAACGAATTAGAGCCACCGGCCCAACGATTAGACCGGTGAGGGTTATTTGATGGGCCTGGATTGGAATTTACGCGCGCGAACATATATATATATATATATATATATATATATATATATATATATATATATATATATATATACATATAGTTAAAAGGAATATGAGTCATAGACTCATATTCTTACATGAGCCAATGCATATACGGACTAATAGAAATGGAGTGTACTAGTGCACATGGGATGTAGAAATCCATTCTATTGGTCCACATGTGCATGGCTCATATAGAAATATGAGCCTATGACTCATATTTCTTTTGCCCCATATATATATTAAATGTACATACGTTGCACGTAAAATAAATTTTTGTAATATTATTATAAAAAGGTTTAAATATTTTAATATTTTAATTATAATTTATTATGGATATATTTTTACTTTTTATAAAAAATCTTGAAAATGTTAGCCGTCTAAGCAAGGTGGGAGCATTTTTCTTGATTGGTAAAGTTTGATTCTCCATGACCTTATTTATAACAAATTTATTTTTTTTCCAATAATTTTTTTTACTTAATATTAAATTTTTAAATAAATAGTTGAGGATTTACAAACTGCTTACTTTTGAGCCGTTTGAATTCTCATTATAAGAGTAGAGATAAAGTATTCACGTATGTTTTTTTTGAAATAACAATCTTTTTTTACTGTTCGGATTAGATAATTAAGTTATCTAATTTTTTTTGAGATTTTGATCTAATATAAACGGTCAAAAAAAATTAAATGCTGCTATTTCGGAAAATATGCGATGAAGCTTAAGAGCGGGAATCCATATCCCTCCTTTTTTTCATATATATATATATATATATATATATATATATATATATATATATATATATATATATATATATATATTTTTATTTATTTATTTATTTATTTATTTATTGGGGAAATGTTCCAAATAAGATGAGCCTCTATATGTAAAAAGTGCAGTGGTAGACTTCAAAGATTCGGTACGCAAATTTTAAAACCATCGATGTATGTTTATGCCAACAAGAACCATAGATGCTACTTTATTTGTTCTTGGCATATATATGGCAGTCTCAATGTGTGAAACTACGAATAGACATTCGGCTAACTGTAGTGGTCTGACACATTTAGAAAGAGAGAAATAATTGAACCTTTAAGGGACTTATTTCTCCCCCAATAGGTATCGTTAACAATATAGAATATGACACGGTTATTATGGACCCAATGAGCAGTGTAAATATGTCTACCTAGTTGCAGTGTCGGACTTTAGATTTTAAGATATAAAACAAACTCTAAAAATGATGCCCTCCAAGCTTAATGTTCATATAATTTTTTTTTCTATCGAATATGATACAGTACTATTATCAAACCAAAATTCAAGAAATAAAACAATAAATATAATATAATATCCAAAAGAATATAAGTTTTAATGAAATACTAATAAAATTAAAGATGTTCCCAACAAAAAAATAAAATTAATGTTCTAGAGGAAAAAGGAGAGCTAATAATGGTTCAGGTAGTTCATAATGGTAATAAAAAATATATATCAACAAATAATAATATTAACAACAAATATAAAAATATTTTTTCCTTAGTTTTTCTATTAGTTGACTTCATCTCAATAGGAATGACTATGCAATCAAATGGCAAGAACATATTTTTCCAATAAAATAGTTAAACACAAATAAAGATAATCAACACCAATTTATATATATTTTTAATAAATTATACAGTTGACATAATGGAAAGAGACTGATTCCAATAGGTATTTTAGGAACAAAATTCAATCGTAATCGCCGAC